>SJYA01000302.1:169442-238855 GCA_006410615.1 Neotragus moschatus | reverse complement strand
ACTTACTTCCCTGGTTGTCCAGGGGTTAAGATTCTGTGCTTCCTCTGCAAAGGTGGAGGGGTAGAGGGGGTGGGGATGAGACGTGGGGTGGGGGTTGGTTTGATCCCTGGTCCAGGAAGATCCTGTTTAGGGCACAGTGCAGTCCAACCAAGAAAGGAAAGGAAAAAAAAAAAAAGACAAAGGAACAAAATAAAAACTAGAACAAAATAGATATTCAGAAATAGATCTATATAAAGGTGGTATCTGTAATGAGAGAGAACAAAATTGGCTTTCCAGTAGGTGATGTTGGAACAGCTAAAAAAATTTCTGCGAATCAAATAATTCAATGTTAAAAAATATATAAAGTTACTAGAGGAGAATATCAGGAAAGTTATTTGCAAACTTGCAGTAAGTTCTTTCTACCTGAATCAAAATCTAGACACTATTAAAGAAAAGATGGGTACATTCATCTCCATAAAAATAAAAACTTCTACTCAGTAAAAAAAAAAGACAAGCAAAGGCAAAGCATAAGTGATTCAAGTATTTATTGTCAATTTACATTAGCAGTACAGGGCTAATTCTTCTAATACATAAAGAGCTTTTACACAAATGATGAGATTACGACTACACAATCTACAACATTAAAGGGGAAAAAGAGATACATACACTTTTTATGGGGAAAAAATGTTCCTTAAATGAAAAAAAAAATTTAAGCTTTATTCATATACATATCTTCCCTGGTGGCTCAGCGGTAAAGAATTTGCCTACCAATGCAGTAGACCCAAATTTGATCCCTGGGTCAGGAATATTCCCTGGAGTAGGAAATGGCAACCCACTCCTGTATTCTTGCCTGGAAAATTCCAGAGACAGAGGAGGCTGGCAGGCTCCGTGGGGTTGTGAAAGAGGTGGACAAGACTTAGTGACTAAGCAACAGCAGAAATATAAATTAAAACCATACTAAAATAAGACTTTCAGCATATTATGTTGGGAAAATTCCAGCCATTTAACAATGTATCATGTTGGTGAAGCTTTAGGGAAACAGTACTTTTATTCATTGACAGGAGCACGCATTGCTCCTGTGGAGGTAACCTGGCAATTAACTGTCAAACATGCAGATGTATTTTATCTTGACTCAGCAACTTCATTTCTAAGTACGAACTGTGGATTAAACATAAATAACAATGCAGGTTGGATCTCAGGTCCAGGCGACTGGAGAGGTATATGATCTAATCCACGGTTTTTCAGTTTTCTGTACCATGAGTATTTTCCTAAAATGACATCTTATGCAGGATGAGGGTGCTAGCTCTCCCCGAAGAAAAGAGATAAACTCACAATTCTGAGAAAATTTCCCTTTCTAAGCTGACCATCACTCACTGTGTATTGCTCTGATTTCTACATTGATTACAATTCAGTACAAGATCCAGTGGTCTCTAAGCAGAAGCTGTTTTCTGTCTGATGTCACCTGTAGTCATCTTGTCAAGGGAGACTGAGTCCC
Organism: Neotragus moschatus; assembly: GCA_006410615.1. Lineage (NCBI taxonomy): Eukaryota > Metazoa > Chordata > Mammalia > Artiodactyla > Bovidae > Neotragus > Neotragus moschatus. The sequence goes on along the minus strand of SJYA01000302.1, from coordinate 237,381 downwards.
CTGCAGGTCCCAGCAGAGAGGATGAGAGCCATGAGTAATTTCTCTTTCTTTCAGCCTTCCCTGAATGACAATGAAATCAAGGGGGGACTGATCAGGGAGAAGAAAGGATAGAGGACTAGAGAGAAAAGGAGTGGAGATCAGCTGAAAAATACAGGCCTAAAGACTGCTAGACAGAAGGTCACTTAACCCGAGGCAATTTGAAGAAGAAATTCTCAGCTCCTTCTCACAGAACAAACTCAAAGCCTGAAGAGGTACAAACATTGACCAAAGAGCTAGGAAATCACCAAACTTGAATGTAGACAAGAATCAGAGATACATTTTACTATACCAAGAGCTGCAAAGGAATAAATATAGCCATCACATAAAGATCTTCCTGCAAATCTGAAAATCAACAAACATTCTGGAGAGGAAGGGAAGGGAAGGGATAAAACGCTGCCTGGATGGAAAACACAAACAAGCAGATGTCTGATCCAGGAGGAAGGAACATGGACCATGTAAGGAATGCTGACTTTACAGATTAACAAAACACTCAGCTTCATCTGTTTGCTCTGTGGGCTTTTCATTTCCATGGCTTCTAGTTCAGGAAGATGGTTCAACATTTAAGAATCAAGAAACCAAAGCATGGGTCTTCTTATTTTAAAAATCTATTGTTTCAGAACTTACGGTTGCCACAGGAAAGGGATAGTTAGGGAATTTGGGATGAACATGTACATACTGCTATGTTTAAAATGGATAACCAGCAAGGACCTGGGCTTCCCTGGTGGCTCAGTGGTAAAGAATCCACCTGCAATGTGGGAGATCTAGATTCAGTCCCTGAGTTAGGAAGTTCCCTTGGAGGAGGGCACAGTAACCCACTCCACTATTCTTGCCTGGAGTCATGGACAGAGGCGCCTGGCAGGCTGCAGTCCATGGAGTCACAAAGAGTTGGATGATACTGAGTGTCCAACACACAGCACAAGCACCACAGCACATGCAACTCTGTTCAGTGTTGTGTGGCAGCCTGGATGGTAGGGGAGTTTGGGGAAGAATGGATGTATGTATATGCATGGCTGAGTCCTTTCACTGTTAATCATAACTATCACAACATTGTTATATAGCTATACCCCAATACAAAATTAAAAGTAAAAAAAAAAAAAACAACCAAAAAACCATTGGTTCAGCCTCAATAAAGATGAAAGCCAAATTGAAAATAAGTAGCTCTTCCTTAAATTGACGACCTGGTCCATCTCCTTTTACTATACTATGGTATTGGCAGTCATCCTTTCTCCTAGGGAAGCACCAAAGTCTTTGCTCCTAGGACATGAGAGGTTATAATTATAAAACTCTGAATAAAGGAGATCATAGCAAACTACATAAGGTAAGATGACAACTGTCTCTTAAGTGAGAACTTATCCTACTGTAAATTGGTCTATCAGACTGGCTTGCTGAGGAAAAAAAAAAACAAACACAAAAACAAATAGTAGAAACAGTTTGCTTCTTAACTTTCACTTTTCAATGTATACTTAATGACAAGGTCTGTAGAAATTTACAGAGACTTCTGAAGGTTAGTAATACAGAATGAGTTAAACAAATCCTTAAAAGCAGTTTGCATTTAAATTACAATGTGAATATCCACAATATCAATATTTCACCTGTAATCACTGCAATAAAGAGCACCTGGTTTTATCTCAGAAACAATTCNTACTTAATGACAAGGTCTGTAGAAATTTACAGAGACTTCTGAAGGTTAGTAATACAGAATGAGTTAAACAAATCCTTAAAAGCAGTTTGCATTTAAATTACAATGTGAATATCCACAATATCAATATTTCACCTGTAATCACTGCAATAAAGAGCACCTGGTTTTATCTCAGAAACAATTCAAGCCCAATTTTGGATTTGCAAGACATAAAGAGGGTTTCCCTCCACTGGAATAAAAAGAAAGAAGAGAGAAACTAGGATTTACTCTTTACCTATAGCACTAACAAAGAAAATGTCACAGTTTTTCTTTTGGCATCTCAAGGTCCTGTGTCCTGACTGCCCCATTTTGCTGGGAGGAAACAAGAAGACTTGAGAGATCTCTTGCTAATTTCAAAGAGAAAGTCGTTAAGCACAAAGGTACCCAACAGTTTTGGCCAACATCTGCTCTAGGAGGCAGCTGATCCATTATGGAGAATTAAGAGTCTGTAGCTAAGGAACTAACAGAAAAGTCAGTTTTTGAGAGTAGTCCCATCTGTGGAACTATTCGTTTCATGATTAACTGGAAATTCTTAGTGGTGCCAGCAGTGAGCTAACATCCCATTCTAGAAAAACTGTTTTATCCTGTACTATCTAACTTGTCTGGGAGTGGTATCAGGTTTGAGAGTTTTTAAGTTTATACCACTTTGGCAGGGACCAGCGGGGGAGTCTTTAGGCAAAAAAAAAAAAACAAAAAAACTAAATTACCATTGCAAAATTTTCTAGAAAAGTGAATTTGTATTTTGAATGAGAAATCACACTAAATTACAAACTTTTAAAAGGTGATAAATACAGACATCACAAAATCAATGCAAACACAATGCTTTTTATTAATTAATGGCCTGACATTTTTCTTCTTCCCTACAGTTTGCATAATCTTTGAATACTTCTTCATATTGATAATTCTGTAATATTTTAGAAGAAGTAACAGAAACATAATTAAGCCTGAAAAATGGCTGATGAAACCTATGTTATAACACTGATAGATTTTTCAAAAAAGTTCAGCCTCGCAACTTATTAGTAATATGTTGTTTGGATGCATAAAACATGACTTAACATGGTTTTACTGCATCTGTAGTACTGCTACTGGTTTTGTGCCCCACACACCATAGAAATTTTGATCAGTTTTATACAAATCCATCAAGAAAGAAAAAAATGACTGTTTATTGATAATTAAATACGAGGCATTCATTATAAGGTACTATATTCTCCTGGAATACAACTTCCATTTTTCCTAGGTGTTAACAAGAACCAAATTCACCTCTCGAAAATTTATGCATCTGAGGGTTGGGAGACTTTCCTACAGGTCACGTGACTCCATACACATCACATATTATTTCTCCCTTATGACCTATATATGGGTTTCCCTGGTAGCTCAGCTGGTAAAGAATCCGGCTGCAAAGCAGGAGACCCCATTTTGATTCCTGGGTCTGGAAGATCCCCTGGAGAAGGGATAGGCTACCCACTCCAGTATTCTTGCCTGGAGAATCCTCATGGGCAGAGGAGCCTGGTGGACTAGAGTCCATGGGGTTGCAAACATGACTGAGCATGTCAGATGCTAAGCACAGCACAGCACATTACCCATCTACTTCAATGCCAGGTGCAGTAGGACATGTTTATATCAGGATACATTTAACCCTACACCTTCTTTTTACACTGTTTCTGGGAAGCTGGCATGGTGGGCCATAGGATTATTTCTGGAAGTCATTCCTATACCAGAACCAGCTAGCAATGATTAACTGTACATGGATGTTTGTCATCCTCCTCCATAGATCCCACAAAACCCGAACTAAATGTGTTCCTAACTCAATCTTTCCTTGGTTTGGAGGCTCAAAATGCCTAGGGCCACTCCAATACAATACCACCCCATCCAATACAAGGGAAAGAGTGTTAAAAAGTTGAGGTGAAAAGAAACAAGTCTTAACCAATTGCAGTCCAAACATCTTATTTTGCAAATTTTATGAAAACACATGAATATGCAATCATATTACAAACTCTATCCCAGAGTGTTGGAAGGAGCTCATGTGTACAAGTGAGGGGCTTTGAAGCAGAAGCTTAGTTTGTTTTATGAGAAACTCACATTCACACACTGGCCACATTAGCACAGTTTGGAAATACTGAGTCTACCACTATGTCCATTCTCATGGCCATCAGACCCAGTTAGGAGCTCCGCATCTTCGCTCTGCAACTGTTCTCAAATTGTTCTCTCCCTTTTCCTAGCTTTCCACATTAGCCTCATCTTTCTCCATTTTGTTTTTCTACTTCCCATGTCAGGATCTTAAACTAATGGCCAACTGTCTCATTGAAAGGTGAAAACTCTTCATTCTCCAAAAGTAAATTTCTAAGAGTTGGTGTTCAGTTTAGCTAATGAGGATCCTGTGGCGGTGATGAGAGCTACTTTCTCCCATAGCCAAGTATGTGCCTGTGGGTATGTCAGTGTAAGAGCTGCATTCACATCCACTCTGTCATTCAATCCTTAGAACATTCTGAAAAGGTAATAAAGCTATTAACATTTTTAAAAATGGGTCATTAAACTCAGAGTTTAAGTAATTTGCCCAAGAACACACAGTTGGTAAGCAGTGGAGGATCTCATTTGACTCTCAGTTGCTTAATTAAATCTGTGTGTGCTTAGGAAACTAAAGCTGTTTGGCTGACCCAAGTTCTAATCATATGGCCTAGAATGAGTATCTCTCCAATGTCTATGCAGCTCTCTCAGTCACTGTTATCAAGTTTACTAAATCCTTCCTCTAGGTCCAAAGTGTGTCTATCTGGCTCCTTAAGGCAGAAAGTTACACATAGGAGACTTTGTGCTATACACCCATTCAATTTCCAGCTCCCTTCCCATCTTGACAATACACTTTCCAAAGCATAGGAGTTAGGGAATTACAGTGAGGTTATGGACATTTAAGATTTTTATTCAGATACTAACAGCCCTCTGATATTTATAAATAAAGCACATTTTGAATATTCAGAGAGCAGGAAAAGAACATGTCTTCAAAAGAATACAAATATCTTTTCAAGGGAATAAACCTGAGACCAAGCAGATGAAAAATTATGAAAGGAAATACATATAAAGTAAACTGAGAAGTAAAGTGTCAGGCTATAAGAATGAATATGATGACAAAAACTATTAATGGAAAATTTTAAATTTTTTACTTAATTTTTTGACCTCACTGCATGGCATCTGACATCTTACTTCCTCAACCAAGGATCAAATCCGTGCCCCCTGCACTGGGAGCAGGGAAATTGTAACCACTGGACTGCCAGGGAAGCCTCAATGGAAATTTTTAAAATGATTAACAAAATCCGCTTGTCTTCATCCCTGCTAGGCCTCAGGAAAAAGCTGTTGGCACTTGCATTATATTCTCCTGCTAACTTTTTATAGCAAATTGAACCAGGATGCCCTTGTTTCCTACCACCAAATGTGTAAGCTTAACCATCATCTGCTCTGATTCCATTTCTTTCCCTCTTGTTAAACAGACCAGAACAAGTGTCATTTTTTTTTTTTCTATTTAAGGTCAATTTTATGTTATTGAAAATCATCCCAATGTGTATAGTCAGAAATCTTACATAGTCCATTAACTTGATTCTTATATATTCATGTTTTCTGACTCATTGCAATATTCCCATTAGCTTAACAATTGTTTTGTTATCAGAGTAGTACATGTACATTATACAGAAAAGGTAAACGGTAAAACTAAACCTGTTGTGAGAAAGAGTGGCTCCTACTTAACTGCCACTCCTGCTTCCCAGAGGCAAACTCAGCCAACTCTCAACTTTTTCCAACTCCAAACTTGCTGTTGCGGCTATTTATTCTTTCTTTTTTTTGGCTGAATCTTGGCATGTGGGATCTCAGTTCCCCAATCAGGGATCGAACCCGTGCTTCCTGCAGTGGAATGACAGAGTCCAAACCACTGGATTGCCAAGGAATTCCCCTATCATTTCTTTTACTCTTTAGTTTCAGACATTATCTATCAATTTCCCACTGAGAAAGATTAAGAACATCACAGTTTGTAGGCTATGGCAATATTCAATGTTTACATATCATGGTACTTCCCAGTTAAACTACATAGTATGATCTGACTACATTTCTTCCCTGTAGGATTATTTCTGTTCCCTAGAGTTAACAAACATTTTTGTATATTTGCTTAGTTTTCTAGTTATCAAACATTAACTTACTCGCTAACTCTGCATAGAATTCTCTAAATCAGTGCAAAAACAATAGAAGAAATTCAGATCTAGGGGAATAGGTAAAGAGAACTGAAATTGTAAATATGCAGTTAAATGGAAAATATTTTATTTTCCTTCTTTTAATTTCTTAAAAAGATATTGGCTGTGTAGAACAATAACAATAACATGATAATTTTGGGGCTTATAAGGTATATACCCTTGGAGGAGGGGATGGCAACCTGCTGCAGTATTCTTGCCTAGGGAATTCCATGGACAGAAGAGCCTGGGGAGCTACAGTCTATTGGGGTCACAGGGAGTCAGAAATGATTGAGCAAACACAAAACCACCATAACATATATAGAAATAAAGCGCATGACAAAGGTGGTATAAGAGATGGAGGAGGCAAATAGCTGCACTTTTTTTTATAACACATGAAATGATGCAACATTAATTATAAGTAGACTATGATAAGTTAAGGACATATATGTCTAAAACAACTACTAAAAATGCAAAACAATAAAGCCTAAAAAGTAAATAGAGGAAATGAAATAGAATATTAAAAAAATTTTTTTAAAATAGTGAGGAGCAACTACAAAGAAGAAAATAAAGTAGGAAGTCAATAAAATAGAAAATAACAATAAAAAAGAATATTCAAAAGATTATTAAAAAAGCAAAATTTGATCTTCAAAAAGATTAATTAAAGCTGATAAACATCTTCCAAGATAGTCAAGAAACTAAAGGAAAATAAATACCAATATTAAGAATGAAAAATGGGTATCACTACAGATTCTATAAACATTAAAAGGATACAAAAAGGAAACATGATGAGAAAAAAGATGAGAAACAATTCAAGCCAATTAAGTTTGACAACATACCTAAAACCATCATAAGTAAAAAAATACAACTTACCAAAATGTTCATGAAAATAAGTAAAAATTTGAATTGCTTTATATTATTAAATGGCATAAAAATAAAATTTCTAGAGAGAAAATTTCTGGTCTAGATAACTTCACTGGTGAATTCTTCTGAACATTTAAGAAGGCAATACTGCCGTGTTACACAGTCTCTTTAAAAAAATAGAGGACAAAGGAACATCACCTAACCCATTTTAGAATAATTTAGCTAGAATAATTATAATAGCAAAACCTAATACAACTACTACAAGATAAAATGAAACAAAACACACATATACATACCAAAATCTCTCACAAACACAAAATCTCTTAAACACATACTGGCAAATTTAACCAGTAAGATATAAAGAGTATCTTATAGCCAATTTGGGTTGGTTTATTCCAAAAATTCAAGACTGATTTAAACAATTTGAATTTCTCAGTGTAATTCACCACATTAAAAGAATAAAAGAGAAAAATATGTAATCATCTCAACAGATAAAAAAAGAACATTTGCCTAAATTAAACACCTGTTCATGAGAAAACCTGCAAACCTGGAATGGAAGGAAGCTTGTATTTGTTAAAAGCATCTATGATAAGTTGCAGATAACACTATACCTAATGGGAAAATAGTAAACTTTTCCTCTTTAATCCAGCAAGCTGGGAACGATGCTCACTCTTTTCACAACTATTCAACATCGTACTGGGGGTTGTAGATAATGAACTAAGCCCCTTCCTCAAAACAAGACAAAAAATATAAAGAACAGAAAAGAAGAAGCAAAATTTTATTTTGTTCTAAAAGATAAAAATTTATGTTGAAAATCATAAGGAATATACAAAAAAACAAAAACAAAAACAAAAACAAGTGATTCCTTCAACAGAAATCAGCAATGGAGGAAGAAACAAGTGGATGAGATAAATATCAAGATGGGAGAGTTAAACCCAAACACATCAACAATCACATTAATTGGAAACAGACTAAACACTCCAAGTAAACTGCAGAGGTTTTCACACTAAAAAACCAAGATCCAACTATGTCCTCTTTATAAGAAATATGCTTAAACATAAAGACAGGCAGTCTGAAAGTACAAAAAAATGGAAAAAGATATACCTTGAGAACAGTGTAAGAAAGCTGATGGGATGATGTTAACCATTAAATCTATCTCAAAAGGAAGAGTATCACTGTAGGTAAAGATGTTTTATGAAGATAAAGGATCAACCTAGCAAGAATATGGGCTTCCCTGGTGGCTCAGCAGTAAAGAACCCACCTGCCAATGCAGGAGACATGGGCCTAATCNAAGAAGCAAAATTTTATTTTGTTCTAAAAGATAAAAATTTATGTTGAAAATCATAAGGAATATACAAAAAAACAAAAACAAAAACAAAAACAAGTGATTCCTTCAACAGAAATCAGCAATGGAGGAAGAAACAAGTGGATGAGATAAATATCAAGATGGGAGAGTTAAACCCAAACACATCAACAATCACATTAATTGGAAACAGACTAAACACTCCAAGTAAACTGCAGAGGTTTTCACACTAAAAAACCAAGATCCAACTATGTCCTCTTTATAAGAAATATGCTTAAACATAAAGACAGGCAGTCTGAAAGTACAAAAAAATGGAAAAAGATATACCTTGAGAACAGTGTAAGAAAGCTGATGGGATGATGTTAACCATTAAATCTATCTCAAAAGGAAGAGTATCACTGTAGGTAAAGATGTTTTATGAAGATAAAGGATCAACCTAGCAAGAATATGGGCTTCCCTGGTGGCTCAGCAGTAAAGAACCCACCTGCCAATGCAGGAGACATGGGCCTAATTCCCTGAAGAAAATTGCAACACATTTCAGTATTCTTGCCTGGGAAATCCCATGAACAGAGGAGCCTGGCTGGATACAGTCCATGGGGTCACAAAATTTGGATATGACTTAACAATTGGACAACGACAATTGGGATCTTATTTCTCATAAATGATTCCTGCCATGACCTATTATATTGCAGATTGTCTCCAGATCTTCTTAGCTATTTTACTAAACTAGCATTAAATTTTAAATTGAATTTGGGTCTTTTAGGAAAACAATATGGAGAAGGAAATGGCAACCCACTCCAGTACTCTTGCCTGGAGAATCCCAGGGATGGGGAGGCTGGTGGGCTGCTGTCTATGGGGTCGCACAGAGTCAGACACAACTGAAGCGACTTAGCAGCAGCAGCAGCAGCAGGAAAACAATACCTTTCAAATAAAGATTTCCTTTCCCATACTTAATATTTCTTCATAGCTATTTCATTGCTTAAACTTTCTAGAATAATTAAAAACAAAAATATATTGTCAGACAACTACTTGTATTTTGGCCCTGATTCCGGGGGAGCTGCCCTAATGTGTTGTCATTGTGATGTTTTTGGCTAATGGTGTGAGGGTGAGGTCTCAATGGTTTTGAAAAATCTCATACTAGGTTTCTGAGAATATCTTGTGCAGAATTCAATTAGAGTATTATATCATAATACTGAACCATCCTCAGAGTTTTAGGTTAACCTTAGTTGACTTGATTTTTCATTACTGCTTTCTAGCTGTTAGGGTTTTATTTAGGATTTTCTTATGTTTATAACAGAGATGGGTGTGTAAGCCTCACTTTTGGGTTTTCTCTTAGTAAAAGGGGGAAAGACACTAGGAACTAGCATTTACTAGGCTACTGCTACCACTAGGATAATGCTTTCAGTTCAGTTCAGTCACTTAGTCGTGTCCGACTCTTCACGACCCCATGAATCACAGCACTCCAGGCCTCCCTGTCCATCACCAACTCCCAGAGTTCACTCANCTGACTCATTGGAAAAGACTGATGCTGGGAGGGATTGGGGGCATGAGGAGAAGGGGACAACCGAGGATGTGATGGTTGGATGGCATCACAGACTCGATGGACATGAGTTTGAGTGAACTCCGGGAGTTGGTGATGGTCAGGGAGGCCTGGGGTGCTGCGATTCATGGGGTCGAGTGATTGAACTGACTAACTGAACTGACACACACCAGTACCTCAAATTACCTTGTGTTACCATTCAGGTGACTCCCTGCCACCCCATGGACTTCGATTCCCAATATCTCCACTCCTCTTTGAGGCTCTCTAATTGCTCCTATTTCCCTCGGTACTCTGAGATTCCAAGAGCACCTTTTTTTCTAATATCACTGAATATCAGATATTCTCTAATAATCTCTATCTTGCTGGATGCAAGCATGCTACTTACATTTAATGTAATTCCCTACATACATCATTAGGTTTTTGTCTACCATCTTACTACTTTTAAGCTACATTTATTGTTCATCTCTATATATTATTTCCTCTCCCTTTGGATTAATTAACCGAAAGCTTGTAATCTATATTTCCATCTATTAATTTGCTAGTTATATGTTATAATTAGTTATCTGTTTATTATTATTTGTATTTTCTTTTTCCTGGCTGACTTCCCTGGTGGCTCAGATGGTAAAGCGTCTGCCTACAATGTGGGAAACCTGAGTTCAATTCCTGGGTTGGGAAGATCCTCTGGAGAAGGAAATGGCAACCCACGCTATTACTCTTGCCTGGAAAATCCCACAGACAGAGGAGTATGGTAGGCTACAGTCCATGGGGTTGCAAAGAGTCATAAATGACTGAGCAACTTCACTTTCACTTCACTTTTCCTGGTTACCTAGAGCATGTAGCCATGAAATTGTAATACAGACTATTATTTTTGCTAATTTACTACCTGAAATGTGTGACATTTTAGTCTGTTCTTCCTCTCCTATGTTCTGCATTACTATTCTCTTGCATTTTGCTGTGCATACATTTAAAATATCACAAAACATTATTATTGTTGTTTGGAACAATCAATATTAATTTCAGTTACATATTTATCGCTTCTATTGTTCATTCATCCTCTTTTGCAACACAGTGTATCCAGGATCATTTTTACTCTTTCTGTGGATTCTAATTTTTTTTTTTTTTTTTTTTTGCTTTAGTGTGTTTTAGTATAGGCATCCTATTGAAAATTTTGTTTTGTTTGTCTGAAAATGTCTTTAATTTTTTTAATTGTTTATTTATTTATTTTGGCTTTGCCAGGTCTTCCTTGCTGGGTGAAGGCCTTCTCTAGTTGCGGAGAACAGGAAGTATTCTCTAGTTAGGGTGCATGGGCCTCTCATTGCTGTGGCTTCTTGTTGTGGAGCGTGGGCTCTAGGGCACAAGCTCAATAGCTGTGGTGCATGGGCTTGGTTGCTCTACAGAATGTGGGATCTTCCTGGATCAGGGATTGAACCCACATCTCTTGCATTGCCAGGCAGATTCTTAACCACTGGACTTTCAGGGAAGGCCCTTTACTTTCATTTTTAAAAAGATACTCAAGAGCTTTTCTATCTGCGTTTAAAGTGCCATTCCAGTTAAAGTATCCTTATTGGTTATTATTTCCATTTACAAGTCAGTTATCAGTCTTGTTGCTACTTTGAAGGTAATATGTCTTTTCCCCAATGGCTACTTAGATTTTCTTCCAGTCTTTGGTCTTCAGAAGTTTACTCCAATGGGACTAGGTAGGTTTTTTTGGTCTGTTTATCTTGGAGTGGGTTATCTTCTCTTTTTGAATCTGTCAGTTGTACTTTTTTTTATCCTTAAGGGTTATAATTCTGCTTCTTTCTTGTCACTTCTTTTTCTGAATCTTTAATTATATATATATATGTATATATATATATGTATCTTACACATATGTTTTTAATAATAGTAAGTACAATCCATATATCATAAAATTCAACTTTGAAGACATTAAGTGACTAGCCAGTCACAAAGGACAAGTATTGTATGATTTTACTTATATGAGGACCTATAAAGTAGTCAAATTCATAAAGTAGAATTGTAGCTTACAAAGAGAGGGAAGAATGAGAGATTATTGTTTAATGAATATAGAATTTCAGTTTTGCAAGAGGAAGAAAGTTTCAGTGACAGTTGAACAGTAATGTGGAAGTATTTACTATGAATGTACAGTGTTCAGATGGTAAACATTTTATGCATATTTAACACAATTTAAAAATCACTATTTTAAAGTATATGATTTATCATTTGTTTCACTCAGTTTGTTTCACTCAAAAGTGCAATGATTGAAGTTGTGAAACCATCACCATCACCTAAATTCAGAACATTTTCACGATCCCAAAACAAACCCTGTACCCATCAGCATTTATTCCCCTTTCCAGCAGGTCCTGGCAACCATTGATCTAGTTTTTCTTTCTGTAAATTTGCCTAATCTAGACCTTTGCAGTAAATGACACGATGTGTGATCACAATATGTGATCATTGGTGACTGACTTTTTTCACTTAGCATAATGTTTTAAGGTGCACCCATGTTGCAGCATGTATAAGTACTTTTTATGGCCGAATAATATTCCATTGTATGGCTATACCATATTTGTTTATGTAATCATCAGTTAATGAAAATTTGTGTTTTTCCACTTTTGGGGATAAGAAATCTGCTATCAATATTTGCATATAAGGTCTCGTGGGGACATACATTTTCTTGGAGTATGTATCTAGGAGTACAATTGTTGGCATATTTGTTAATTCTGTGTTTAATTCTTGAAGAAATACCAAGCTATTTTCCAAAGAAGCTGCACAATTTTATCTTTCTACCAGCAATATAAGTTTTCCATATCCTTAAAAGACTTATTACTGTCTGCTTTCTTATCTTATCCATCCTTTTGGTGACTTCAAAATCTAGCATATAATTTGATGAGGAAAAGGTGATGGCTTGACATAGTTATGTTCCCTGTACAAAACTTTGTTTCATAAGCAGAGTGTGACTGCTTTACATTCTGTCAAACCCCAAAACACAGTGATCCAGTGCTCATCCTCATAGCATTTTTTGAAAAAAGAACAGGTAACCTGTGTAGGTTAATTGCTCTCAACTAATCCCTGTGTTTTTTTTATTTTTTATTTTTCTATTTAATTCTGAGTTAGCAAAACTAATTTTGAGAAATGCTGTACTCCGTGTCGCAGAGTACATCATTCCAGAGTACAGTATACATCATTCATGGTGACACATAAAGGCTCATAGTTAAGAAACTGATTCTGTTAATCAGATATTTTCCCAGCTTTTGAAAATTTGGAGCTTTATTTTTAGGTGAGAGATATTAACAACTTGCCAAACATATTTTGAAAAATATAATTAGAGGATGGGTGATATCAAGACCTAAGTGTATCTGTCTATGACTAATGTGGTAATTGAGAAAGTAGGTATACAGGTTTGTTTACCCAGGAATAATTTTAAATGTTTTTCAAGGATATACATAATTCATATGATAGTGGAAATGAAAAGTGCAATGATTGAAGGAAAAAAAGAGGGATGGGAATGTTAAGCCAGAAATGAGTCATAAAGTACACGCTAAAATGAAGAGCACATTTTTTTTTTACTGACAAGTGATAAATTTCACTCAAGATTCTGATAGCTAAAGCGGAAAAAAAGTGAGATGACGCGTTACCAGAATGTTCTTTTTACCATCCTTAATTGTTGAGATGCAAAATTACTTGTGTTTTCACATATCTTAACAGATTCCTCATGATTTATTAAGAATGCATTTGTCAATATTGCTTTCATATATGAGAACATTAAGACTTAAGAACCTTGACCTAGATTGCAGAGGTACAAATGTCATTCCACTAGTATTTATCAGTTCAGTTTAGTCACTCAGTCGTGTCCAACTCTTTGAGAACTCATGGACTGCAACATATGATGCTTCCCTGTTCATTACCAACTTCTGCAGCTTGCTCAAATTCATGTTCATCAAGTCAGTGATGCCATCCAACCATCTCATCCTCTGTTGTTCCCTTCTCCTCCTGTCTTCAATCTTTCCCAGCATCAGGGTCTTTTCAAATGAGTCAGCTCTTCGCATCAGGTGGCCAAAGTATTGGAGTTTCAACTTTAACTTCAGTACTTCCAATGAACATTCAGGACTGATCTCCTTTAGGATGGACTGGTTGGATCTCCTTGCAGTCCAAGGGACTCTGAAGAATCTTCTCCAACACTACAGTTCAAAACCATCAATTCTTCAGTGCTCACCTTTCTTTATACTCCAACTCTCACATCCATACATGACTACTGGAAAAACCACAGCTTTGACAAGACAGACCTTTGTTAGCAAATTAGTGTTCCTGCTTTTTATAATGTTGTCTAGGTTGATTATAGCTTGTTTTCCAAGTATCAAGCATCTTTTAATTTCATGGCTGCAGTCACAACCTACAGTGATTTTGGAGCCCAAGAAAATAAAGTCTGTTACTGTTTCCATTGTTTCCCCTTCTATTTGCCATGAAGTGATGGGACCAGATGCCATGATCTTTGTTTCCTGAATGTTGAGCTTTAACCAACATTTTCACTCTCCTCTTTCACTTTCATCAAGAGGCTTTTGAGTTCCTCTTCACTTTCTGCCATAAGGGTGGTGTCATCTGCATATCTGAGGTTATTGATATTTCTCCCGGCAATCTTGATTCCAGCTTGTGATCCTTCCAGCCCAGCATTTCTCATGATGTACTCTGCATATAAGTTAAATGAGCAGGTTGACAATATACAGCCTTGACATACTTCTTTCCCAATTTGGAACCAGTAATCACCAATAATGGGCCAGGCACGTTACTGAATAAATTATAAGCTTACAGCATCTCTGAAGGATAGGTATTATGATCTATACATTTTTGAAAATAAACAGATATCAAACATCCATCTGGTTTCACCATAGAAGACTGATTAATAACCACATCTTCAACCTCAAAAGGATCAGTAGTCAAATTAATTTCAACACTATATTTACTTGTGGTTAAAAAAAATAATAAAAAGGGTAGGAATTTTTCTGCAAAATCAAGTTCCCAAACAATATTAAAAGATCCAAAGCAAACATAGCCCTTGTTATGAACTGCATGTTTGTGTCCCCACTCTTCCTCCCCAGATTCGTATGTTGAAACTCTAACTTCCAATGGTATGATATGAGGAGGTGGGCCTTTGGGAGGTAATTAGGTTTAGAGGAGATTGTGTGGGTGGAGCCCCTATCATAGAATTGAAAATCACTCAGTACTATCTGGCTTTTTGCAACCCCATGGACTGTAGCCCACCAGTCTCCTCCATCCATTGGATTTTTCAGGCAAGAATACTGGAGTGGGTTGCCATTTCCTTCTCCAGGGGATCTTCCTGACCCAGGGATCTAACCTGGGTTTCTCACATATCAGGTAGACTCTTAACCATCCGAGCCAGAAGGTGTCCTCATAAAAAGAGGAAGATTTTCACCTTCTTAAGTCATGTGGGCATACAATGAAAAGATAGTCATCTGCAAATCTGGAAGCAGATCTTCACCAGACTGAATCTCAAAATACCTCGATCTTAGACTTCCTAGCCTCCAGAACAGTGAGAACTAAATGTTTGTTATTTAAGCCACCCAGTCTATGATATTTTTGATATAGTAGCCTGTATTGACTGAGACAACCCTATAAGTTTTGGAAGACAGAATCAAGGTGGAAAATAAGAAGGATTAGGACAGGCATGTGGCTTTATTTCTAGCTTTAATGGTTTACAAAATTTAATAGAAAGGAAAACATTAACTAGGCCACTGGTGACAAATGAGCCACCGTCCTTAGTTTCTGTTCATACTTTGGTCTCATCTCAATATTATACTGCTTTTGGGCTTTTGGTGTTCCCTGTGAAGTCTGGGGTTAGCAAGGTCACCTTCCCTCTCATTTGTTAAAGGAAACTTGTTTAACTGTGCAGCAGTAGCTGGTTTAAAAACACAAAACAAAAACAAAAACCAAAGGATACTTCAGTGTCCCAAGTAATCCATTCAACCAAAGTTGCATCAGAAGTTCATTAAACCTTTGACCCACACTGTATGGGCATGTGCCAAAATGAAACAAGCCAAGCCAAGCCAAGCCAAAAAAAAAAAGCATTCCCATTTAAGTCCTTACCTCTTTCTCTTGGTAAGTAACTTGTATATGGCAGAATTGTACCTGTTCTTGGCAAGTGCTTACTTAGTCAGGTTTCTTCTGAGATGAAGAATATCTTTCACAACACTGATGTCAAATATTCTCATTTAACTCCTTCAGCTGAGAACATGGGAAGTGTATAAAACTCTTTGTAATGTACTACTTGTGTACTGGTATTACTTTTTCTACTAGTTCTTCTCATTTATGTATGCATAAGGGTAATTTGGAAAACTCAGCAGTGGCCACAGGACTGGAAAAGCTGAGTTTTCATTCCAATACCAAACAAGGGTAAAGCCAAAGAATATTTAAAGTACCTCACAATTGCACCCATTTCAGAGGCTAGCTGAAAGATGTTAAAAGATGCTAGAAGATGTCCTTCGATAAAGGACAGAAATGGTATGGACCAAACAGAAGTAGTAGATATTAAGAAGAGGTGGCAAGAATACACAGAAGAACTGTACAAAAAAAGATCTTCATGACCTAGATAATCAAAATGGTGTGATCACTCACTTAGAGCCAGACATCTTGGAATGTGAAGTCAAGTGGGCCTTAGAAAGCATCACTACGAACAAAGCTAGTGGAGGTGATGGAATTCCATTGGAGCTTTTTCAAATCCTGAAAGATGATGCTGTGAAAGTGTTGCACTCAATATGCCAGCAAATTTGGAAAACTCAGCAGTGGCCACAGGACTGGATAAGGTCAGTTTTCATCCCAATCCCAAAGAAAGGCAAAGCCAAAGAATGTTCAAACTACCACACAATGCACTCATCTCACACGCTAGTAAACTAATGCTCAGAATTCTCCAAGCCAGGCTTCAGCAATACATGAACCATGAACTTACAGATGTTCAAGCTGGTTTTAGAAAAAGCAGAGGAACCAGAGATCAAATTGCCAACATCCACTGGATCATCCAAAAAGCAAGAGAGTTCCAGAAAAACATCTATTTCTGCCTTATTGACTATGCCAAAGCCTTTGACTGTGTGGATCACAATGAACTGTGGAAAATTCTGAAAGAGATGGGAATATCAGACCACCTGACCTGCCTGTTGAGAAACCTATATGCAGGTCAGGAAGCAACTGTTAGAACTGGACATGGAACAACAGACTAGCTCCAAATAGGAAAAGGAGTACATCAGGCTGTATATTGTCACCCTGCTTATTTAACTTATATGCAGAGTACATGATGAGAAACGCTGGGCTGGAAGAAGCACAAGCTTCAAGATTCTCGGGAGAAATATCAATAACCTCGGATGTGCAAATGACACCACCCTTATAGCAGAAAGTGAAGAGGAACTAAAAAGCCTCTTGATGAAAGTGAAAGTGAAAAGTGAAAAATTTGGCTTAAAGCTCAACATTCAGAAAACTAAGATGAGACATCTGGTCACATCACTTCATGGGAAACAGATGGGGAAACAATGTCAGACTTTATTTTATTGGGCTCCAAAATCACTACAGATGTTGATTACAGCCATGAAATTAAAAGACACTTACTCCTTGGAGGGAAAGTTATGACCAATCTAGACAGCATATTAAAAAGCAGAGACATTACTTTGCCAACAAAGGTCCGTCTAGTCAAGGCTATGGTTTTCCAGTGGTCATGTATGGATGTGAGAGTTGGACTGTGAAGAAAGCTGAGCACCAAAGAATAGATGCTTTTGAACTGTGGTGTTAGAGAAGACTCTTCAGAGTCCCTTGGACTGCAAGGAAGTCCAGCCAGTCCATTCTAAAGGAGATCAGTCCTGGGGTGTTCATTGGAGGGCCTGATGTTGAAGCTGAAACTCCAATACTTTGGCCANAATAGATGCTTTTGAACTGTGGTGTTAGAGAAGACTCTTCAGAGTCCCTTGGACTGCAAGGAAATCCAGCCAGTCCATTCTAAACGAGATCAGTCCTGGGTGTTCTTTGGAAGGAATGATGCTAAAGCTGAAACTCCAGTACTTTGGCCATCTCATGGGAAGAGTTGACTCATTGGAAAAGACTCTGATGCTGGGATGGATTGGGGGCAGGAGGAGAAGGGGACGACAGAGGATGAGAAGGTTGGATGGCATCACCAACTCGATGGACATGAGTTTGAGTGAACTCTGGGAGTTGGTGATGGACAAGGAGGCCTGGCATGCTGCAAATCATGGGGTGGAAAAGAGTCAGACAAAACTGAGCGACTGAACTGAGCTGACTGATAGATGCTAGCAAGGTCATGCTCAAAATCTTCCATGCTAGGCTTCAATAGTACATGAACCAAAAACTTCCAGATGTGCAAGCTGGATTTAAAAAAGGCAGAAGAACCAGAGATCAAATCGCCAACATCCGTAGGGTCATAGAAAAAGCAAGAGAATTCCAGAAAAAAACATCTACTTCTGCTTCATTGACTATGCCAAAGCCTTTGACTTTGTAGATCACAAAAAACTGTGGAAAATTCTTGAAGAGCTAGGAATACCAGACTAACTGACCTGCCTCCGGAGTAACCCATATGGAGGTCAAGAAGTAATAGTTAGAACCAAACATGGAACAACAGACTGGTTCAACATTAGGAAAGGAGTATATTGAGGCTGTATATTGTCACCGTGCTTATTTAACTTATATGCAGATTAGGTTATGGGAAGCGCTGGGCTGGATAAATCACAAGCTGGAATCAAGATTGCTGGGATAAATGTCAACAACCTCAGATATGCAGATGACAACACTCTTATGGCAGAAAAGGAAGAAGAACTAAATAGCCTCCTGATGAAAGTGAAAGAGGATAGTGAAAAACCTGGCTTAAAATTCAACATTTGAAAAATAAAGATCATGGCATCCGGTCCCATCAGTTCATGGCAAATAGTAGGGGAAAAAATGGAAACTGACAGGCCTTATTTCCTTGGGCTCCAAAATCACTGCAAATGGTGACTTCAGCCATGAAATGAAAAGACAGTTGCTCCTTGGAAGAAAAGTTATGATGAACCTAGACAGTGTATTGAAAAGCAGAGACATTACTCTGCTGACAAAGGTCCCTAGAGACAAAGCTATGGTTTTTCCAGTAGTCATGTGAAGATGGAAGAGCTGGACTAAAAAGAGGCTGAGCACCAAATAACTGATGCTTTCAAACTGTGGTGTTGAAGAAGAATCCCTTGGACTGTGAGGAGACGAAACCAGTCAATCCTAAAGGAAATAAACCCTAAATATTCATTGGAAGGCTGATGCTGAAGCTGAAGCTTCAATACTTTGACCACCAGATGTGAAGGGCTAACTCATTGGAAAAGACTCTGATGGTGGGAAAAACAGAAGGTAGGAGGAAAAGGGGATGACAGAGGGTGAGATAGTTGGATGGTATCCTGGAATTGATGAACATGAGTTTGAGCAAACTTGGGAAGTTGGTGATGGACAGGGAAGCCTGGCATGCTGCAGTCCATGGGTTCTCAAGGAGTCTGACATTACTGAGTGACTGAACAACAACAAAGGGTAATTTGAATAAAGTAGTGATTAAAGAAATGATATTTTAATGCCAAGAAATAGTTTCATATACAAATCTCTTTTAATAAAAATAAATAGAGGTCTAATGAGGGAGACTGGAAGGGGATCTCAGGCAGCATAGAAATATTTTTTAAATATATATATAGTCCCAACTTTGTAATCAATTTATTTTATACATGAAATTCATCAATTTTAACTTTACATAAATGCATACATACTATGATATAATGTATACTCTGTATGCTTTTTTGTATATTCTCTTTATAATTTCTCTCTTATTTTAATATTGCCAGAACCTCCCACAAACACTGACACAGGGAAACCATCTTATACTTTAGTATATATCAGTTCAGTTCATTTCATTTCAGTCGCTCAGTTGTGTCTGACTCTTTGCAACCCCATGAATCACAGCACACCAGGCCTCCCTNATTGACCAACTCAGTGAATGTCAGTAAAGCACAGAGAAATATAACCCTTTAAACCTTGTAAATAGCATTCAGTTCAGTTCAGTCGCTCAGTCGTGTCCGACTCTTTGCGACCCCATGAATCAGCACAACAGGCCTCCCTGTCCATCACCAACTCCCGGAGTTCACTCAGACTCACACCCATCGAGTCAGTGATGCCATCCAGCCATCTCATCCTCTGTCGTCCCCTTCTCCTCCTGCCCCCAATCCTTCCCAGCATCAGAGTCTTTTCCAATGAGTCAACTCTTCGCATGAGGTGGCCTAAGTACTGGAGCTTCAGCTTCAGCATCATTCCCTCCAAAGAAATCCCAGGGCCGATCTCCCTCAGAATGGACTGGTTGGATCTCCTTGCAGTCCAAGGGACTCTCAAGAGTCTTATGCAAAGTAAACAATACATAAAATCAGGAGTAATGGTTAAGAAATTGCTTGCCATCTCAAACAGCTTAGCTCTTACTATTTGGAAGCTACCCCAATTTTCTCCTACAGCTATCTGAACTTAAGCAAGATGGTGGCCCCTGTAATTCAAGCCAGCATCCCAAAGAGCATGTCCTATAGCATCTTTAGGTTGAGTTCAGCAAACAAAGGTTACTGATACTTTCTTAGTCCTGTTGAATATGCAATAGGCCTAGCAAATCTGTAGCTTTCCAACAGCCTTGGCTGTTGGAAAAATGACAGTGACAAAATTCTCATGACAAAAATGCTATAGAAAGGCCTAGTCTTATTTTTCCTTCTACAGCTAGAGATGATCTTTTCATTGCTAGTAACAGCTTTTGAAAAATCAGCAACATCAAAGACAAAGGATATGTGTGGGAGTGAAATGGAAGATAGGATGGATTCTATGGTTTTGCAAATGGATTAAATCCTAAAGTCGGATGTCCCCAGATTATATTGTACTTTGTAGGCATTCAGTTAGGCAAACAAAATAAAAGAACCCTGTGTCTGCTCTTGCCTATATAATTTATTCCTCTTTTGTTAACAAAAACACTGCTCTTCCAAATTTTCAGGTTAATCTTCAGTTTTGTAATTACATTAGTAATTAGTGTAATTACAAAATAATCAATTGAGAATTAACATACTTAACTGGGAATTATTTATTCAAAATTTTTACATATAAGTGGTCTACATTACCCAAAGATATTGATTGAACCTGAAACATCACAAACTTTGGAAACCATTCGCCTTAGACATATTAATCATTTTCTTATTATTTTATGGAGAGATGAAAGAGAGATTATTTCCAAACATTCTGTCATTCTAAATTGATATTTCTTCCCTAGATTACGTGACAACAATTAAAGATTAGAATCATAGCTTAAAAATATACATAGAAATAGTAAATATTCTCTTAACTGCCTTAAGGAAATGAGATTGAAGATGGCTATTCCTTTCTATGGCATCCTTCTGTGTCGTCATTCTATTTCTGGGGCATAAAACATGTTTAGCTTCAAAGTGGAAATAAGGTGCAGAGTATGAAACACTTAATGACAACACATTAATGGTCTCATCTATTCAGGCTCTCATCATGCCCCATGTCAAATAAAATTTACTTTGTCTTTCTGAACAGACTTTTTTCAGTTTGGCTATCAAATGATTCCTACCTGAAGACATGTCTTCATGTGTCACCTCACCACACCCTGGAATCCCATTTAGCCACATGGAAACCTACACTGAAGATGCGTTCCCTTCCTTCCTTTCTTTTTTCCTCTTTTCCTCCCTTTCTTTCTTTTTGAGTGCATTCCCTTTCTTGGTCCACTTGAAAAAAATCAAAGGGGATAAATAGTAGAAAGGCAAATGCTGAGACTGGTTTTCCTCTGACTAAAGAAATGAGGCAATCCTTCCCTGATTTATCCAGGAAAAATATGCTAGCATCCTAGGAAATGACATTGGAAACGGGAACCATGCAGGGAGAATTATAGAGGAAAAGTCCAGAGCAGTGAAAGCCTTGTCATTCACCACAAAAGACCAATCAGGTGGGCTAGGAGAACAAGGATGTGGGGGAAATGCTTGCTGGGTCCTCCTTTAAGTAAGCAAAATAAGCTGGGAAGCGTTGAAGCCTGGATAAGTTGAAGGACATGATGTTGGGATACTTAGGCCAAGCTCCAACATGTTGCAGATCCACACAGAAGCCACGCAAGTCCCAAGAACCAG
Source organism: Neotragus moschatus (assembly GCA_006410615.1). Classification (NCBI taxonomy): domain Eukaryota; kingdom Metazoa; phylum Chordata; class Mammalia; order Artiodactyla; family Bovidae; genus Neotragus; species Neotragus moschatus. The sequence continues at coordinate 215,576 of SJYA01000302.1, read as the reverse complement.
AAGCATTAGATCTTGTTTTCCAAGATGCCCACCGGAATGGAGGGTTAAAGGGGAAAGTCAAACAAGAAGATGACCATGGTTCAGGGTTGTTACAGTTTTCCTGATGAGGCCAATGGTTCGAGTTTGGAGCCTGGGTTTATATNTCAATGCACATATCATGGGAATTATGAACTTCCTAGAAAGTTCAAAGAATTTCCATATAAAGTCAACCTATTAATAGTTCCAAGACTTTTGTGCAGGTAATTATAATTGTTTCCATTTTTTCCCCTTGATTGTCAATTTGGCCAGTAAGAGCTTAAAAGGCCTTTGCTGACTGCAGTCCTATGTACTCACTCAGAATTCTCACTTGTATTCATTCTTACTCCCTTCAAAGAGACCTGCACACAGAGGCACTACACATAAACAGAAAGCACTGCTTTTCATCTCTACTGAATTTCAGTAAAATCACCATCTCCTCTCACCCGAGCCTCCATACTTACTCCCTTATAAAAACACTCCTCTCTGCCTGGCTAGCATAACTACTGTTGAGATGTACTACACAGTACCCACTGCTCTCCTATTCACAGGCTCATATTTTATTATTGATTTTATTTAACTCCGTAAGAACAGGGATGTCTATAACACACCACAAATGAGATAATCACTGAACAGGTTTTTCTGATAGTAGATACATTTTGTCATACTATTTCTGCTAGATCTTTGTGATGTTATCTTTGCTTTCTTCCTTTTTCATTTCCTACTTGGTTCTTTCTTTCCCGACTTTGCCACACACAGTATTTTGTGCTTTTGAGAATACATATTAAATGCTACCAGTAGATAGCTTAACTGTTTTTAAAAAGTGCTTAAATGTTTGTAACTCAAAGTTTAAAAATGAGTGAGAAAACATTTTAAATTCTCAATTTATAGAATAATTTTGTACTTATTTCCCAATTCCAGACCCTTGTTCCTCTCATCTAGTTTCCTATTTACAATAGGTGATCACCATCATGTTTTACATTTTATATTTGTGAACCAGCCAGGGTTCATCAGTGAGGGAAGGGAAGGACCTTCTCTAAGATCAACTTTAATGTTTATATTTGTAAGTTCAGTTCAGCTCAGCTCAGTTGCTGTAGGCTGTCTACCCTATGGACTGCAGTAAGGCCATATTTGTAAACAATGTTACAATTTCTCAGACTTCCTTCCAACAGTTTAATACTCATGGCCAATCCTTTTAAGCCTCAACTTCCTAAGCTTGAAATACTTTTGATCACTTTTCAGCATTTCCCGTGCTTTGGGTACTATGCTAATACACTGCCCCTGTATAATTTGTGTTAACTTTAGAAGTGAACTACTAAACAGCTAAGAAGTCTTGTTCAAAATACTTTTTTCACTTAAAAAGTATTGCCTAAGAAACACATTTTAAATTTTAAATTTATTGCTTACTCACACTACTTTTGTTAGAAACATTAATCACTCCTTCTGTTCCAATTATTTTTGAAATCAATTATGCAAACTCCTCCTCTGTAAAGTCATGGCCGCTCCAATTTCAAGTGGGCCATCAGGGTTTTCCTTCACATCTGCTATTCCATAACTCTTCTGCTCTTCTCATATTTCTGAAATCAGCCAACTATAGCACAGAAATCAAATCCAGCCCCCTGCCAGCTTTTGTATAGTTCTAATGGAACAGTCACCTTGTGTTTACATCCTTGGCTGCTTTCACATTGCAGTGGCATGGCCAGTGAGTAAAATATTACTACTTAGTTTTTAGAAAGTCAGTTCTTTGCCTGTGTGCATGCTCAGTCATGTCCAACTCTTTGCGACCCCATGGACTGGAGCCCACCAGGTTCCTCTGTCTGTGAAATTCTCCAGGCAAGAATACTGGAGCCGGTCGCCATTTCCTACACCAGGGCATCTTCCCAACCCAGGGATGGAACCCACATCTCCCGCACTGGCAGGCAGATTCTTTACCACTGAGCCACCTGGGAAACCCAGGCTCCTAGGCTTTTTCAATTGCATGCTACTTTCAATTTTTCTTATGCTTGCAAAGTTTTCAAATGACCCCCACATACTTCGGGCTGTACACATTCTAAAAACCTGCTGTGTCGGTAATATCAGTCTTCATGACAGTGGTTGCTTTTGTGTGTGTGTGCATGCTGCAGTTGCTATTTCTAAATTCCACAATGCTTTTTCTTTGCACTTACTCATTAAGGCCAGGTCTGAATTTGGACAAGAGGTAAGATTAGATGCCAGAGAAATCATTTGGCTCTGATGTAACAGACTGGACAGAACTATACCTGGAACCTTTAAAAATGGGAATTAAGGACCCCGGCAGGCGGAGAGCAAGAGATGGAGGGAGAAGGGGAAATGAAGTACTCTTAACAGGGATGACAAGCTCCTTTGCCACTATCCACTGCCAATGCATGCAAACCTCAGCACAGAATGCAAGAAGGCAGCAATAATGTAAATGCCTCTCTTAATGTCTTCTATCTAAAAACAGTGATCAAAGCAAGTGCCAGTCTTGACTTCTCTTAGAAAAGAATGAGGTGATAGAATGAGGAAAACACAACATTCAAGTGTTCTAAAGTAAAGCATGAAGGGGGCCAACTGCTACAAAATAAGGGAGAAGGTCATATATAGTTCAAAGTTTACAATATGACCACCTGTCCTATCTTACTGCAGCTGTATAGGTAATATTTAAGTGTTTCAACCCTCTTATTATTTTAAGGATAATTCAGTATGTGTATGTGTTGAGTATATAGACTTTTCACTGTACACTTCTGTCACTTTGGCCATACACGTGTGTATATTTGTATGTAAATTTTTGGCCACATTTTGTGGCATATGGGATCCTAGTTTCCTCACCGGGGAGAGAAGCCACGCCCCCTGTACTGGAAGGGCGAGTCTTAACCACTACATAGCTAAGGAAGGTCTTGGCCATAATTTTTAAGCACTAATTATGTTGCTGTTACCAAGTTGGTCCAGTAATATGCTGTCTGAAAGTTGCTCTTTTTGACAGCAGCAAATAATTAGCTGAAATTAAAAAGGGACAGGAGGATCAGGGAAAGGAAATATTTAAGCGCTACATTAAATTACATAATATGAGCATTAAGTCAAGAAAGGTAGTGAAAAGTGAAAGTTGCTCAGTTGTGTCTGACTCTTTGTGACCCCATGGACTGTAGCCCACCAGGCTCTTCTGTCCATGGAATGTTTCAGACAAGAATACTGGAGTGGGTTGCCATTCCCTTCTCCAGGGGATCTTCCCTACCCAGGGGCTGAACCTTGTCTCCTGCATCGAAGGCAGATTCTTTACCATCTGAGCCACTAGGGAAACAAGTACATATATATGCAACATCCCCAGATCAAGGAACAGGTCTTTAGTAGGTTCCAAAAAAACAATAGCCTCTCTATGTAGAAAAGACAATTACTATGCATAATTCTAAAGGTTACCACATCAAACACACAGCTCTTCTTGCAAAGCATCACAGTAATTTGAAAAAGAATTATTCATACTTTTCAAATAAACACAAAATAAACCACATAATTCTGAATAAGTAATAACAACTTTATTTTAACTCAACGTGCTGAAATGCAAAAAATATTTTCAGCAAGATACAAAAAGTATGTATCTCATCATTGACATCAGCTGATTAAAAATGAGGCTGAAAAGTTCAATGTGTCTTTATACATTTGAATCTTGAAAATCAATTCCCCTAGAACTAATTTTTAAATAATTTCAGCAGACTTTTATTTTCAAAAATGGGACTCAATTTATATTTTCATCCTAAAAAACTGAAGGCAAAAATTAACTGGGTTACAGTATACAATGATAAACTCTAACAACAGAAAAAGATTTAAATATAAGAATTCTCTTTCAAAACGTAAAGTCCACATACTGCAAACAGAAGACACGGTGTGATTTCATTCTTAGTGAAGAGGAAATCTCGCATGGTAGGCACTCAATATTTGTTCAACTGGACCTAAAATTTACATCATTCCATTTTAACACTTAAACAAAGTAGAGCTCATAATCTGTATAAAAGAGGTTTGCAAAATACTCTTATGTGTGCTGAAAGTGCTGTCTTTATAATCTGAAAACACTAAAACCCACCCACCCACCTTGTTTTGCAAGAATACACTGAATATTTTCGTTTTACCCATCAAAGAGCATGAACATCCAACTCAGAATAATTCACCTCTTCAAGCAGACTTGGCTTTGAGAAAAGCTTGCTGAGTTGGACTTAAACAAAACAACTTACTGAAGTCCCTAGTGTTCTATTTTAGTTAACACTAGGAAGCATACAAAGATTCTGCTTAGATTTTGAATTTATGCACAAAACTTAAATGGGTAAATAAATTAGTTAATTACATGTCTGGCAATTTAAGCTCTAACTTAAATTTAGTTTAAAAAACAAAACAATAATGTTCATGACAAATTTTAAAGAGATCTTCATTAATATTTTTAAACTCAATTTCAAAACTGATGTCCTAAAAAGGCACTGTTTTCACATTTCATCATGCAGTAAACTGGTCACATTTTTGAGAATTATAATTTCCTCAATTGTCCCCCCAAATAAAGCACATTTAAATGGAATACATTTCAACTAACCTAAACTTTCAACATTTAACTGAGTCCTATTTTCAGAAATTCACTTTTGAACATACCACACACAAATCCAAGCAAATATACATATACACACGCACACACACATGCCTAATGACCACATAATACATGCAAGGATCTCCAATTACTATTTCAAGACAATGACACATGAGTATTCAAGGAGGTAACAATGGCAGGCCATATGTGATGGCACCTTCATATTTGTGCTCCAAATATCGATACACACTAAAATTAAAAAATGAAAAAGGCACAAATATAGTGTTTCTGTATCTCAATCTAAAGAACAGTTCTCCAATGGTTACTTTTATAATATGTAACGTTTAAGACCAGTAACTACTTTTCTAAGAAAGAGCTGTTTAGGTGACAAAAGGGAAACAGGAGCAGGCTTTAGTTCAAAAGGCAACAACACTGCTTTGAACAAAATCTGTGTCTACTGAAAACCATGTGTATAGTTTAAAAAAAAAAAAGGCTAATAGAACACTCTTTTCAGAATACATTAACAGTTTTACACTGCCTCAAGAACCCACAATACCAAAAATATACAAATAAATAAAAAAAATAAATCAACTACCATGTGATTCTGTTAATATAATTGGTAGGCATTATATTATCTGAAAAGTGGACATTTCTACAAACGTGGATATCCTTACAGCACAGTGTTTGACATTTTTGGTACAAAATGTGTTATCAAACCAAAAAATATATATATCTTTATAATAAAACCCTTCAGATTTGCAATAAACACAAAAGTAAGGGTAAGCTGAAATGCACATTATAGATGTTACCACTGAAGTCACTATGGTTAGAAATGTAGATTCAAGCAGTGAATTAATTCATAATGCATCTGTGTGCATTTGATATAAATGGATACACCAGTATTTTGTTTTAATATGTGATAAAATTCTAGGGCCTGAGAGGGGAATTTTTTTCTTCTAAGACCCTGGCAAAATCTCAAATCCATAAAGTGTATATGTATGTGTGTTTTTTTTTAAGCTGCACATTGTAAATTTAAAAGGCTCAATCTTATGGTTTAGTTAAGAAGTGAATTTCTGCTCCTTATAATACTCTTACATAGTTTTCTACTCCCTATAACACTCTTACATAGGACAGAGTCCATTCATATGTAAGAATCCTTCTTCTATCCCAAGGTAGTCTTTCAATATTAAATTTAACTTAATACAACAAAGACTCAAACTACAAAAGAAGAAATGAAGATATCTGAAAATACCATCTTTTCAAAATTCAGTTTGATGTGGATAACAAATCATTATTTGACAGTGTTTGTTCAATGTAAATATGAATCATTCTTGGGATATTAGGATTCAGTAAATACCTAATAGATAACAAAAATAATATCTATTTTAAAACTTTAGCTTCATTTTTTTTTCCTTTTGCCCTACCTTCAAAAACTAAATAAACAAATTATACAAATTTTAATCTGGAGAATAGTTACATAGGTAAATATATAGATATATGTATTTTTTTTTTCCAGTGACACACTTTTTCCCCTTGTGGTCAAACACAAATCTTGCCTAAGAAGCATACTACCACTGTTAGAGGAAATCTGATGCAGCGCTTGACTGATCACTCCTGCTTTGCCATGACAATGCACTAGAACAGAACTCTGCTGTGAACAAACTGAAGATATGTATGTGTTTAAAGCTAAAATTCATTTATAATAAAGAACTGGCCTGTGAAAAGCAGTTTATAAACAGTTTATCCTGTTCACATTATGCATTATTTCAATTGTCATCCACAATGTTGGTACAGTTACTGAGACAGACAGGAGAAACCTAGGGAGGAAAAAAGGTTTCAGAGTGTAGCCTGACATATTTCTAAGGGTCCTCTCCTCTGGTCTTCAAATATTAACAGTTCATTGTTTTTAGAAGGAGAGTAGGCTGTCTAGGATTCATTTACTGTTCAGGTGCCTTCTCCAAACTGTGATAAAACAGTAGTAAATTCAATAATGAATATCTGAAAGTCAAACCAATGTAACTATAATTGGGAATATCTTTCTTATCTATTATCACAAACATCCCAGTTGCCTCCATCTTTCTTAAAAAATTCCTTCAAAAGTTAAGACAATTATACCACATCAATTCCCTCAAAAGAAAGAAAGAAAGAAAAAAAAAGAGTACCATTTAGCATATAAAAGTTACACATTAAAAGTGCATATATATCTTCTTAATTGGCCCAGTCATTAAATTTATATTTGGTCATCCTTACTTTTAACATATAGAATTATTCATGTAAATGTAGGTCACTATAAATTAAAAAAAATTAATTCAGCACTAAACATGCTTTCTTATTGAAATTTTAACCTTAATCAGTCCTCAATCATTGTAAACTTTGGATAAACTCACAAAGAAACACAAGTAAAGGTTTGTTATGCTTCTCTTAGTTTGCTGGACAATTAACACACAAACATCACAAATTTCACTAAAAACTTGGGCCAACTCATTGCATATTTGCCCCGAAATGAAAAATAAATTAGAATTGAAGCAGTGTATTGCCATAACTTACCTTGAAGGTAAGCAGTTTCTCCTGTATTTATAGAACTTAGACTAGAAACATTACCAGTCATCTCCAACACAAGTGCTTTTTTAAAAGAAAACCTAGTTTTAAACTTTTAGTACAGGACAAACCCTACAAAATTCATCTGCCTTTCTCAAACTAATGGAAGATCCTTTTGAAACTTACTATCTTCAGTTATCAATATTACTGCATTATGGAGCTAGTGCAATCCTGCATAGCCTTGGTCACAATGACAAGGCACAATAAAAAAAGTATTATATGAACAAGAGAAGTCACTGAAGATAATTTAAGGCCTTGAAGTGAATTAGAGTATAATCAGTCTAATTTAAAGCTGAAGAATAAACCATAAATTATCCACCTGAAATGCAAGCAATATGCTTTTTCAGCTTCTGTTCTGTGGACAAGACAACAGAAACAACTCTTGCTTATGGTTTGTGTATTAGAATCCTTCTGGACCTGGAGGAGTAAAAGTCAATTCCATTTTTCTACAGTTCATGGAGGGTTTCAAGACTGTTTTAGCCGTTTTCGTGGAATACCAAACTGTGGACACTGTGCAGATGCTAGTGCTCGGAAGGCTTCTGCTACCAAATGTGGGTGAGAATGAATCATGGACTTCCACCCGGATGTTTCCATTATGTCCGCTGCTTGGCTGAAAAATAAAAGTAAGAGATGTTTACTAAGGAGTACTTTGCAAAATGCATTCTTGCACTGTTTTTTTTTTTTTAATTTACATATTTCAAAATTCTTTCTCCTATGTATTCACACCACTTGAATTCATTAAAATATCATCTTTACCTTATTGGTATTTACTGTTGTAACTGAAACTGTTCAATTTTTCTGCAAATTGTACTCTGGTCTGCAGAGCTCTACTCCCACTGTTATCATTTCTACACTCACTCTTTCAAGAGCTCCTTTCTCTGGCTCTTACACACAGGTTTTCTCTAGAGTTCCAAGTTTTGCCCTCTACTCTTCTTTAGTATTCACTGTTCATCTTATCTCAGCCACTTTCACAATTTAAACTATCATACTCAACAATGATAAACAGTGATTTGCTAAGTCCTAGGCCTCCTACAAGGTCTGTCCCCAACCACCTGTTTTTTTTTCTTGGACATGCCTTCAAAGTCGTAAATTTCAGAATGAGGATAAGAACTCAACATGTCTGATCCCCAAATTCTTCCTCTCTCATTTCCAAAAAGCTAATGCTTCCACCATCACCCAGTGACTCAAGTCAGAAACCTGGGAGTCACCCTAGATGCCATCCTTGATAATCAATCATTAAAGCCCTATTTGAATTCTCAAAGGTATCTTGAATCAAGCAAGGCCCACAACATCTCATGCTTGAATTATTATAAGAGTCTCCTAATTTGTCTTCTACTCTCCTATCATGCTCATCTCAAACCAGCTTCCATGCTACTTGAGTAATAAACACTTTAAAAAGGTCTTCTGTTGTTCTCCAATGCCAGTACACAGGTTCTTTAGAAAGAGAAATGAGAAACAAAGTTTCCCAGTTCTTCCCCCTAGCTTTCTACCTCCCATTCCATGCTTTGGCACTGGGTATAATATTAACAATACTGAACTGTTTATTGTTAAGGGATGTACAACACGCTCTGAGTTAACATAATTACTCAACCAACACATCTAGTTATCCTTGCTTGTCTCCTGTCTTCTCTCCTTTGTACCTACCTATCATCCAAATAATACCCAAATATTACAGACTGTCCATTCAAAATATTATATCCTTTTATTTCCTTCTAGCCCCACTATCACTAGTCAAGTCAAATTTTTACCTTCATCTCTTGCCTGAACTACTTTCAATACCTTTCTAACTGGCCTACCTATACCTAACCATGCTCCTTAATTACCACCACCACCACAACCTCCCCACGCTCAAGCAAGTGGAGAGACTGCTAAAATAAACACTTGATCACATCCTACTCTAGGTTAAACTCTTTTACTGTATGACTCTTTGAATAATGTCTAAAAGCACTAATGTTATTTAGATGGCCTTCCATGACCTGATCTTTGCTTTTTCTCTCCAGCTTCTCATACTTCTCGTCCCCATACTGTTCCTTCTTATCTTCAAACCGTTGCACACCTGTATCTTTTTTTTTTTCTGGGACATACCTTTCCACCTCTTCCCTCTTCTTCATCGAGGAAAGTCCTACTAATACTTCAGGTCTTTATACAACAATTCTTCAAAAGGACTTTCTCTGACACTTAGGTCAGGTCCTTTTGCTATATGCTGAGATGGGTATGCTCTGCCTTACCTATTATTACACTTTATTTCAACTATTTTGTTTAGTTCCTATACATCTCCTGCTAAACCATAAACTCCACGAAGGCATGAAAAACATATATCTGTCAAATGAATGATCTACTATTGCTTCATCAATCTATATACTTGGATTCAAGTGATGCTTTCTGTCTGCAATGCCTTTTATTTCCTCCTCAGTTCTGCTTAGGACTGAGCTTCTGCAAAGCTCAGTCATCTTTACATCTAAACTTCCAGACTTAGTCGTGTCCTACACATACCCTTCTTTATGACATTACTTACCATATTATAATGAAATATGTATGGATGTGTTTCTGTCATTAGATAATTTTCTTAAGAACAAGGATTTTTTCCTCATACTTGTTTCTGTATGCAGCACCTTAGCATAGTGGGTGACACAAAACTGATGCTAGGCATTTAGTTTAGTTTGCTGAACTAAACATTAGCTGATAACAATTAAAAAATTTGCCTGACATCAAATTACCAGTGTACGTTTATAATTTCAACTCGCTGTTTAGAATCATACAGATTGTTAATATACCTAATATTTTCATTGATTTAATTCAACAAGTATCTATTGACAGTCTCTATGTACACTATAGTTTCTACATGGGATACAGAATAAACTTATATTTTTTGACACCGTAAAATATTTTAACAGACTAAAATCAGAGATTGAAAGTGGCAAAGTATGAAGCATCACAAAATTATCATTCAATTTTTTTTTCTAGGAATACATACCATGATAATATATTATCTATCACACACTGACCAATATATAGACTAGCTAGTACTTTAAAAGTATTCACTCATTTTACCTTCAGAAAACAGAATTCACGAACTATTAAGAATTCAGTTAACCAACTTCAAATCTATCAAAACAGATGAAAGCAAGGGAATCATAAGTCAAACATTCATTTTCTTGTCTTTGACACAATCTTTTTTAAATTTCTTACATCAATTTTTGATAATTTCCAAGAACAGAGTTTAACGGTATACAGGCAAAAACTAATCAAAAGAAGATGCAAATTCTTCAACCTAATGACTCTCGTTTTGATTGAGTAACTGCAAAGAGTAAAAAAGTCACTCTAAAAATGAGTGAAGAAGGAGGGAAAAAAAGAGAATAATAAATTCGCATGCTTATGTCATTCTGAAGATTCAGGCTTAGAAAGATGTCATGACTACCCTGCTCCTTACAGTTTTACCAAGGGAAAGATCAAATTGCTACCATTTCTGGAAGGCTAGGTAATTAACCTAATGCAGATGTGATGCAAGGTACCTGGCTGCCCTAAGCAGCAGGGGCATTCAAATGTTAAGACTTCCCAGGTAAACGTGGAGGGTACATTTCCTCACAGGATAAAATTAGTATTTCCCACATTTTTAGAAATGCTTTCTGAAGGGGCAGACACAGGGTCTCTAGTAGTCACTGAAATACCTGAACTGAGCTACATGCTAATGTAGACATATACGCTTAAGAAAAGACAGTGTCCATTCCAGTTCACATTACAAGCTGATCTACAAGGGAGTATAGCCTCAAGAATCCACTACATGGTTAAATTATTTTTTTTAAACTGGCAGTTTGCTTCATGTCATTAATATCTGGATTCATACTTATTGTAGATGAACAAAAGGCTATGCAACAAACACTTAATTTCATGTATGCAGATCAACTTTAAGTCAGAAACTGATGTCATCTTACTTGCTGTTCCAGTTTTTCCCATCTTTACACCCAAGCTGTCGAAGTACACTGCACCTGCATTGAAGATTTAAACACACTTAAGAAAAAGTCAGGTGAAAAACTGTTGAAGGTGTCATGTCCACTGAAATACAAGCACAGCTTACCTATTAATAAAGTCTATGGCTTGTGCTTTCAATTGCTCTGCACTGTGCAAATCTGCAAGGACAAGGGTATCAGCAACATTTTCTACTGAGAGGTTACCACACAAAGCTTCTTCACACATGACCTTCAGCCGTTCCAGTGCATACTATCCAGAAAGGAAAACACAACATTAAACATTTATTCAAACTACCATGTTCTAAATACATGATATTTATAACTTAGAAAATGAAGTTACAGCACAATACACATAGAACTGAGGGTACTTTAAAAGTCTTTATTTTAAATAGAAAGAAGGTATGAGTTACTGCATTCAAGATAAAGACTAATTTTTCTTAAGAAATTTCTATCTTAAGAAAATTTCTGAGTTCAAGATAGAGGATGAAATGTCAACCCACTCCAATATTCTTGACTGGAGAATCCCATGGACAGAGCAGCTGGAGGGCTGACGTCCAAAGAGATACGACTGAGCACACGTGCACGGCATAGTGTATTTTTAAAACAGAGGTTTCTTTAAAAACTTCTTAGTACTCAAAAAACAAACAAACAAAAACACCTTTATTACTTAACATTCTTAATGAGTATATTTCTCTTTTCTAATATTTTAAACACCAGTCAGGACACAGCATATTGTCACTACTTAATCCTGAAGAAAAATGATAAAGCTTAATACTCATAACCATAATTTGTATTTGACATACATGTGAAAAGAACATACTTGGCATCTTTACTGAGGTATAACTGACATACAATAAAATGCACACATTTGAAGTTTATACAGCCACATAACCATCATTAAATCAAGAGTGAACATAGTCATTATCCTCCAAATTTCCTTCTACCTCTTTGTAATCCTTTCTTACCCCACCCCAGGCAAGACCTCTGATATGTTTTCTACTGGTAGAATTCACATTTTCTGAAGTCTTCTATAAAAGAAATCATACAATTTGCACTTGTTTTTATCTGGCTTCCAGTCATTATAATTACTTTAAGATTCATGCATGCTGTTGTCTGTGTATCAATAGTTCTACGCTTTTTACTGCTCAGTGGTATCCTACTGATCTGCTGATGAACATTTGGGTGTTTCCAGTTTCTAGCTGTTACAAATAAAACTGCTACAAACATTCATTTAAGTCATTAAATGGGTATATATTGTCTTTTCCCTTGAGTATAAACCTATAAATAAATGCACTGGATATGGTTAAAAAAAATATGGTTTAAAAAAGTTGCCAAACAGTCTTTCAAAGTGGTTGTATCATTTTACACTCTCATAAGCAGTATATGAGAGTCCACATCCTTGACCATACTTGGTATGGTTTAATAATTTTAGCTGTTATAACAGTCATAGACATATCTCATGGTGGTTTTAACTTACACTAACCTAACGAGGTTGAGCATCTTTTGATATACTGAATGGACATTATTTTAAGAAGTGTCAAAAAAAAAAAAAAAAAAAAGTGTCTATTCAAATATTTTTATTTTTAGAAATAACTTTGTTTACTTATAATTGTTTTGAGAATTCTTTATATAGTCTGAATATGAAAGACCTTTATTATATATATTCTGGATAAAAGTTGTTCATCAGTTATGCTTTGCAAATATGTTTTTCCAGTCTGTGGCTAGTCTTTTTATTCGCCTGTGTCTTCTGAAGAAGTTTTAAATTTCACTGAAGCCCAATTTATCATTTTTCCCTTTATGTATATTTGGTGTCATAGCCAAGAAGTCTTTGCCTAGTATAAGACTATGAAGATGTTCTCCTAAATTTTCTTTTAGAAGTTTAAGATTTTTTTAGGTTTATAATCTATTCTGTGTTACTTTCTGTGTATGATGTGAAGTACACAAACAGAATTTGGTCTTTTTAAGAGTTCAACCACAGTTTATCTTTTTGGGTACAGATTACCAATTCCTACAGCACCATGTACTGAAAAGACTATCGTTTCTCCAATCAACTATCCTTGGACTTTCATCAAAAACTATATAGTCATACATGTGACAGTCTATTTCTGTACTGTCTATTCTGTTTCAATGAGTTGTCTATCTTGTCACCAATACAACAGTGTCTTAAATACTAAAGCTTTATGAGTTCTCCATTTTATTAATAATCTTTTTCAAAGTTATCTGATTATTCTAGGTCCCTGCACTTGAATATAAATTTTTAAAACAGCTTGTCAGTTTGTATCCCCCATCCCTGCAAAGAGAGGTTACGATTTTGATATTGACATGCTGGTTCTCCTAATCAAAAGAGAAGTGAAATTTTAGCATTGTTAAAATTAACAGTCCATTAACAAGACTTTCTCTCCATTTACTGAAGTGTACCTGAATTTCTATTATCAGTATATTATAATATTTAGCATACAGGTCTTGAACATCTTTTGTCAGACTCATGTCTACGTGTTTTGTATTTTTCATTCCATTATAATGGCATTTCTACATTTAAATTCTGAGACAGTTACAGATTTGAACAAGCTATAAGAAATAAGATTCCACACACACTTGTCCCAGTTTCTCCCTATGGTAACATTTTTCAAATTGAGTATAATTATCACTGTAAGTACATATGCATACATACACATACAGACATATACATGGACAGAAGCAGCATGGATATTAGTACTTTTGGAGAAAGCTCCCAATAGGCTTTAGCGTTTTCAGGATTGAGAACTACTGACTTTGAAATTTCCTGCCACTATTACACTGTTTCCCTTCTTCAAGAATTTAGCACTGTGAAAGAACATTACAAAATAACATGTTTTTTTCTCTACATCTTTGTATTAAAAAATAAATCTATGAATACAGGATTAAATTAGAAAAAATACACAATATTTTCTTTTTTTATAGATGAACGTCATGCACTGTATCTTAAGACTATCTCAAAGTTGCAATAAATTATACGCACTACTGTGTGTGTTCTCATAAAACAGAGTAAAGATACACTCAAAACTAGTGAGTCTGAAGTTAACATTCCATTTGTTCCATATACTCTAAATCAGCTCAAGATACTTTTATGTCTTATTGATTAAAATTTTTTTCATTTCCATATTATCCCACTGTGTTATTTCATAGTACTCTCAAGAGGCATCCACAAATAGCATCAATTAATTCAATACTTCAAGTTATTGAGGGTTCTCATTTGATGATAGCTTTCTGGATATGTCAAGCTTGAGGACATTTTTCAGCTCTTTAAGACCTAATTACTTACTTTGTCTGCAGCTGCCAACAAGTTGTCAGCCATTTTGTCAAGGTTTGGCGCTTTCCCTGTGTAAATGAATCTCATCATTTCTTTAAAAACCTCAGGGTCTACATCATTTATTTCCACTCGATTCTGGTATTGAAAACACAGAAAATGCTGCATTTCAAAAAAGCACATAGACAATGAACCAGAGCAAAACTAACAATAGTTTAAAAGCCCCTTAAACAATAGTTTAAGCCCCTGCACTTAAGCAATGTACAACTCAAATATTCATTAAAGTGTATTTTAAAAGTTAAGCAGGCAAGTCTAAGAAGAAGTATACCAAGTCAAGCACTACCATGTAGAAATAGAAACCCCAGTTTCTCAGTTAAAAAGTCAAATACAAATAAAAACAAATCTGTAAGGCCAAACTAAATCTTTATTCAGTTTCTGACCTCTATCTTAGAGGAAGACGGCTATTAACTTTTTTGGTTCCTCTAGTTCTGTAGGGATGAGAAAGCTGAGCCACGTAAATAAACTTAGGAAGGAATTGCTCAGTTGGAGCAATAAGGTTCACATGTAATACAATCAACAAAAATTTATCTCCAGTCTTTAGTCTGACTACATTTCAAAATGGCAGATAAGAGAGAAATATCTGGGAAAACCAAATGGGTAGTATTACAGTTCAAGTAGACTAATAATAACACAATTTATGTCCTTTATTAAATATAATACACTTACTCTTATTATAGTGGTAGAAAGAATATAGGAATTGTTTCTGTTCTAGAAAACAAATTCCAAAATCAACTCAAAAGTCTGGAAAGAAGGAATATACACCTTAACTAAGGAGAACTCTCAAATAGGTATGGATCAGAACAGTCCTTTCAGATAGTTATCCTTTTTAAATAACAACTATCCACTTATTTTGCTATTGTGACATGCCACAATAGCAATAGCTGTTATTTGGAATGTTAGCCCACATTAAGCTACATCTATTTTTCTACTATAGAACCCATTTCACCCCATCCTCTTATTTCTTTCTAAAATCCTAACAATACGAACATGCACCGTTACTTCTAAAATATACATTCCAATATTCCACATGTATATAAATTAGATGTGAGCCCTTTAAACCAGGTTTACCTTTTTGCTTTCTTCCATTTCATGTTCAAACATGGCATTAAAAACTGGGGATCGAGCTGTAACAAAATTAAGCATCATTATTTAAAGCAAAAATTTATGAAAGAAATGTAATACATTACTCAAAAGTAGAAAGTACCTGCTAGAACAGATTTATGAGCCTTAAATTCTTGTCCTCTCACAAAAAAACTGCAATCTGTAAATCTTGTGTTTTCCCAGAGATTACCTAAATCTTCTGCTAGTCGGCATTCAGGCACCTTTAACATATTTGTATTAGTATGTCCTGATATATTTACTGAATCTTGGACCACACTCACCTAATAAAAAAAGGGACAGCAAGAAAAAATACTTTCATAAATTAATATCAGTAGTTAGCTACTAAGTTTCAACCTAAACTTATCATTAAAATCATATAGAAAATTCAATGTACTCCTTATCAAAAATGCTAACATTTGGGAACTGAATTTAAAGCCACAAATTAAAGGAGAGAAATAACACAGAAAAAAAAAATTGAAATGAATTAGACAATTTTAAGTGACATTTTACATAAATAAATGGCTTACTGATTTCCGAGAATACTGTTATTAAACTAATCACAAAAACTACCTCTCAGCAACAAAATAAGGTCATAATATGATTCCAAATTCAAATAGGAGAAAATACTTTTGTGAGGAGAAAGAAATTTAATTTTCTCTTTTATTTCCTCACATTACAGAACTATCAACATTTAAAGTTTATTAAATATATAATAAACACAGAGTAACACTTATGACATTTTAGAATATTTTAAAATGTTGTTTAAAACTACAGACTATAATATGCAATTTGGGCAGCATTTTAAGTGTTGTCCCTACATGTTTCAATGCTAATAACACTGATTTAAATATCTAGTAATACTGATTTAAATTTTATAGTATAAGAATTCTCACAAAACAATGTAATTCATGTTCATGGAAATCTTTCATTTAAAAAAACAGTAAGAACAATATAACCTAGTTCGATTCGAGGACTTTTAATTTACCTATGAAATAATCAATAAATAAAAGCTGGTATGATTAAAACCAACAGTGGAAACAGTGTCAGACTTTATTTTTTTGGGCTCCAAAATCACTGCAGATGGTGACTACAGCCATGAAATTAAAAGATGCTTGGAAGGAAAGTTATGACCAACCTAGATTGGTCATATTCAAAAGCAGAGACATTACTTTGCCAACAAAGGTCCATCTAGTCAAGGCTATGGTTTTTCCAGTGGTCATGTATAGATATGAGAGTTGTACTGTGAAGAAGGCTGAGTGCTGAAGAAGTGATGCTTTTGAACTGTGGTGTTGGAGAAGACTCTTGAGAGTCCCTTGGACTGCAAGGAGATCCAACCATCCATCCTAAAGGAGATCAGTCCTGGGTATTCATTGGAAGGAATGATGCTGAAGCTGAAACTCCAGTACTCTGGCCACCTCATGCGAAGGGTTGACTCACTGGAAAAGACTCTGATGCTGGGAGGGATTAGGGGCAGAAGGAAAAGGGGATGACAGAGGATGAGATGGCTGGATGGCATCACCGACTCGATGGACATGAGTTTGAGTGAACTCTGGGAGTTGGTGATGGACAGGGAGGCCTGGCGTGCTGCAATTCATGGGGTCAGAGTCGGATACGACTGAGCAACTGAACTGGACTGATGATTAAAACACTGCTTTTACATGGAGCCCAACATAATATGGATTAAATTATTTCTCATTAAAGATGACTATATTTTGAATGAAATCTTAAAACACCACTAAGTTTGGCACAAACTTTAGGAAAAGGAATACATTATTAATATTACTAGACATTTCATATTATACTTAATAAGTGGAAGAAAATACTACCTCAACTAGTAAAGCCAATGTTTCAGAGTAAATGGACCATCTTTCACCAAAAAATGCTGTTTTGGTTACCTATGTTTTAAACTGCTAAGTTTTGTGGTTGTTTGTTATGCAGCAACAGATGACTGTTAATTTAAAGCCACATTTCGTAAGGTTTTCTTTAATTAATAATAGGTATGTATATGGACAAATAAACTATGTAGCAATTGTACACTAGAAATGGATAAAATGGACCAAACTACTAACATGCTAAGAAAGTATAATAATAGTCTAACATAAAATGCTTGAAAATATTAAGTCTCATTAGTCCTTACTCACCTAGATGTAATAACATCTATTTCATATGAATGAACAGACACTTCTAAAAAAAAGCTTTATTTTCTGAGAATATTCTCATTAACTATTTTGTTTTCCTGATTTTATTAATCTTTTTGAAATCACATGCCATAAAAATCATCTAATCTAATCACCTTATTTTATTAAAAAAATTTGAAAAAGTGAGATCCAGAGAAGATAACTGAAGTGTCCTAAATCCACTGCTATTCAGTATCAGAGGAAGACTAGACCTACATTCCCAGGTTCCCTTTCTTAGCATTCTTTGCACTATACAGTCGGAGAAGGCAATGGCAACCCACTCCAGTACTCTTGCCTGGAAAATCCCATGGACAGAGGAGCCTGGTAGGCTGCAGTCCAGAGGTCGCTAAGAGTCGGACACGACTGAGTGACTTCACTTTAACTTTTCACTTTCATGCATTGGAGATGGCAACCCATTTCAGTGTTCTTGCCTAGAGAATCCCAGGGGTGGCAGAGCCTGGTGGGCTGCTGCCTATGGGGTCGTACAGAGTTGGACACGACTGAAACAATTTAGCAGCGGTAGCAGCAGTATTAATACTTTAATGCAGTTATGGCTCTAAAAGGATTTATTGTAACAATCTTGTAAGAAATTTTTTCAAATACAAGACCTAAAAACATTATGCATACAAATAAGTCCTCCAACAAAAATTCTATTAACTTTTAATTATTCAAATTGTTTCTAAAATTTTACAATTACAAAATGGGGGGAAAATCTTCAGTAATTTTTACCTGATTGCTGTTATATCATACATTATAACTTAATGATACGTAAATAAAAAGTACTGGTATCACTATTCAGGGTTTAGTCAAGGGTCACAAAGACACTATTTACTTGTTCATATCAGCACTGCTCTTGTAATCTAGTGAGCAAAAGCTGGAGTGAATCGAACAGTTCAATTACTTGCACAAAGTATGTAGGATGTAGTGGAGTCATAAGATATGATCATATTTAAATTTAGGAAAGAATTTCTTAAGTTCTTTTATTGTTTAATTATCCTAACTTAAAACAATATATTTAATGTCAAAGTTTCACAAAAATCAGGTGATAGAAGGAAAAAAGATTAAAAAAAGATACTTCATAGATATTGATGTTATATTTGACTATATAATCATAATTCAGAAGATACACACCTACATTTAATTATCACAGCAGCCACAAATTTTAAGTAAGACAGAATATTTCATACACTCTGAAGAGTATTCAAGGGACTACAGAGCAGAAATTAATGATCTAATTTAAACTGTTATGCAATGAGTTGTGATGATTATTTTTTCTAATACCTATAATCAAGAAATTGGTAAAATTTTAGCTTTTTCTAGTACATATTCAAATATAGGTAATGAACATTCTTATGAATGGAACTTAAGAGTAAACAAAAATTCAGAAGAAAGGCTGAGATTATTTTCTGAAGTGGTTGTTCTTTCAAAAATAAAATGACAAATGCACAATACTCAAAACTGACAAATGCTGCAAAGTAATACCTCAAACCCGTTTGACAGCTCTTTTTCAAATTTGCTTTTGGCTCAACTCTGAGGATATACTTCAGACTAAAGATGAACATGTGCAGGCTCTAATCAGCTATGACTGTCCTAGAAACCTGGGTCTCCTCTAGTGTGGAGTTAAGGTGACTACTGGTTCCTATTTTTAAAACTTTCTCGATTCTCTAAACAAACTGTAAAGACTAGCTAGGAATTTAAAAAGGTGCATAGTACTACAAATCTTGATGCTCTAATGAACTACTGAACCATCCCTCACTCTGGCTCCAAAATGAGAAACTTCTAAGTAGTCCAATTTCATATCATTTTCCTGAATAGTGGGTCTTAGACTTTCTGGCTTTCAAATATAGGAATCCTTTTTTAGAAACTGGGTGATAGAAATATCGTTGTCAATTTTCCATTTTGTCATTTTTAGAGAATAAAACAACTCCCATCCATTACCAAAAGTATATTTAAACAGAAAGGATAACTTAGTAAAAGAAAAATAAGACGAAAAAAAGTTCTAAATGAATTAATTTTATGAAAAATTCATTACCTATATTATCTGTCTGTATATAGTCTTCTGTTTACCACAGACTAGCATGGGTCTACAGATTGATACTATTTAAAATCTGTTGGATTCCAAAAGATAAATTAATCTAACCAATTTTTTATTTTTACTACTTATTCTTCAATTCCTGTTTTCTGCATCACTTTGGAGAAGAAGAGGCAGAAAGAACTGTTTACACTGACAGAAATTTCTAGCTCTGGCTACTTGATTCATAGGACTTGCAAGATTACTTATGTCTTGCACAAAAGGGTAGCACCAAACTGCCTTACCTGTCTACAGCACCACTTGCAGGGGAGGGGGAGGAGGCAGTTCTTTAGGTAGGGCAGTGCAATGCTTCCTCCTCTTCTGCAAGCAGTGCTGGAGATGCTGTAGAAGGAAGGGCATCAATGAGAGGTATGGACGAAACGGTGGAGGGCGTGAGGAAAGTTTGTTCAAAGCCCACCTATGTTAAATACAGTGCCCAAGGTATGAATGTCTGTATCAGTAAAGGTATGTATTATAGTATCTAACACTAAATGTGATCAACTTAAAATGTATGTCACTGGTGGGTTCTATTTTTAGGAGGTGACTAGCATGTAAAATTTAGCATGTGGATAAAAAATACACTTCAAAAACGTATCAAAATAAATTTTAGTTTCAGCCTTCATTCTGAATTTTTTAGTTGTCTAGGTTCCAATAAAATATACTTAGGGAAGCATACTTTAGTAAACAATATTTCAATTCTAGAAACAGAAACATTTTCTTAAAATTCACAAAAAGACTTTTAGCTGCAGTAGGTACATTCTTTTTTTTCCTTAACTGAATTACATAGCCTTTAATGTCCTTTAAATTCTATGATTATGTGATTAAAATAAACTAATATGTTGAAATTTAGGATAACTACTAAAATTCTGAAAATACTCTAAGAATGCTTATATAACACACCCTACAATTATTTAGAATACTACTTAGAATATCTCTCTATTGGCAACAAATGCTTTAGTGTATATTTTTATCAATTTAATGATGATCTGCTCAAGACACTTGTGCTACGTGCATTATCAACCAAATAATAGTATTCATAACAAATTCATCTTATAGTTCATTTAACTTGTCTAAGTGAAAATAAGACGCATTCTATTTGCACTATGTGGTCTCTGGGGCCATATTTCAATTATTCTTCTGACACAGCATAATGACATATAATTAGTTTGTAATCCTGCCAAGAAATTTTATACATTTTCTATAAGAAGCATCAAGCTAATTCAGTAGCAGTTAAGTAGGTTATTGTGCTTTTAAGACACTCATCTGTCTACAATAACCTACTGAAATATATTTAATGTTGAGGTTACCCTATCATTTCAACAATTTATATAGATAAAGCTATGTAATAACAATAACAGAAGCTAGTTCAAGCCTCAAATTAAGACAAATCATAACTGTAAATTATTGGAAGGGGCAATGCTAGCAACTTTCAAAAGATAGCATTTCATCCATATGATTATATCATACATTTGTCAACGAACGTGTAGCTTAAAAATTTTGAGATGCCATTATTTATAATGCTAACATCTGTTTGAATAAATGAACAAATGCTTCCCAATCTTTTCTCAGGCACTTTCACTACCATGCAAGTATGGATTCAAACTGATAAGCCACTATATTTAATATCATCAATCTGAATATGACAAAAAACGCTGACCATTTAGAATTATTCAGAATGAAGAAGATATTTAGAAATTTTCATATAAAGTCATATACATCCAGAGTCTTTGTATGAGGAAAGTATGTGATAGTATAGCTGTATAAACAATTTATAGCTAACGATAGGACTTTTTTCAGGCTGGCTACTATACTGATTTCTAAGAACTTGTCAGCTTTTACTTTTAGAATATTTATATAAAACCTTACCAATTATACCAGTTAGTTGATTTAAAAAGTGCAATCAATATTGTTCTAGTGCATATTTTTGCTTTACTACTAAATATAACCAAAAACTGAGTTCCTTGAATAAAAAAATGTACCCACCTCACAAAATAATGTAAGCTTGTCATCTGGTAAAAGACCATTAGCTTCATCAAGCAAAAAATCTCTTCGAATGAATTTTTTAAAACCCCAGTCTTTCCCTTGTACAAATCGATATGCTCTTTGGCTTTCTGGTGGAAAACACAATATAAGTTTAAATAAAACAAGTATTCAAGAAACATGCTGCTAATAATAACAATTAAATGAATGTGCAAAAATAGGACTTGACAAATACACCTATGATAAAAATTACAGCTATGTGTTTTCATAAGTAAAATGGTAAGAGTTACACTAGATAGAACCAGATCATTTCACAGTACTACCACAAATTCTGGTAATTATCAATGAGCTCACTTCCAGATTCCTAGATATTTAAGTAGAAAAGCCAGATCAAATCTCAAGAAGCAAGAGATCTTTCAAGCAATCTAAGCCCTTTAATAATAAAGTAGGATCAAAACACATTGGCAAAGGCATAGTATTCATTATCAAATATCAGAACCAGATTAGAAATATTAATTTCTTGCTTCTTCCTTAAAAAAAAGGATGCTTTAAATCACCAGGGCGTTCTTTTTCTTCCTTGCCATTTTTGCCAGATAATAAAATCTAAAGAACAATGTGAAAGATATTTCAGTGCCCTGATATTTTGTCACTGTAATTTTTTTTGAGCAGTGGACTAAACAGTGACTGAAAGGAAATGGTTTTTTTTAGTCTTAGAACCTGTTAAATTCAGTTCAAGCCTCTGAATTATAGCCAGCTGAAAATGTAGCCCTGGGACTTCATAATAAAAGATCATTGTAGAAAATGTACAGTGTGTATAGTAGGAAAATATATTGTGCATTAAATTTTAAGTGATTTCTAGAAGGGATTAACAAAATCAAGTAACATCATTACAAAAAAACTCTCCAAAACACATTTTAAATAATATATCTCCTTGCTAAAGTAATACATGGTTTCACATGTATTTTCATAATTCTGACATGTAAGATAAAATAATGTCTTAGTTCAGGCTGCTGTAAGAAAGAAACATAAGACTGGGTGGCCTGTAAGCAACAGACATTTATTTCTTATAAATCTAGAGGCCGAGAATCTAAGGTCAGAGTTCTAGCATGGTCAGATTCTAGTGAAGACTACTTACAGACCTGCCAACATTGCATTATGTCTTCACATGGTGGAAAGGACTACGAGCTTGTGGGGTCTCTTATAAGAGCACTAGTCCCATTCATGGAGGATCTCTACCCTCACAATCTCATCTAATCCCAGCCTCTTAATACCATCATACTATGGGTAGGTTTCAACATAAAACTTTTAATGGTATACACTTAGTCCATAAAATGGAGTATCTCAATTAGATATATTACTGGTTTTCTACCTTCAATTTGTATAGCAATAGTGAAAATTTTAAATTTTAATATGATTTAAAACTAATTTTACATGTTTTATGAAGACTTAGTAAAACAACTGTAACTTTACCTTGGCATTTAAGATTACCAGCCAAAATGAAACGTTTTTGGTTAAGCAGATTTTAGGGGAAAAAAATCCTAAGTTTTTCTAGGTAAATGTGCAAAAGTCACATACATGTACACAGTTACATAAAGATGCCTTTCAGTCAGTTTGGAAATCACTTACCCATTGCTTTTGTTTCTTCCCTTTTAGCATTCAGAAGGGAAAATTTGAATTTTGCTCGAACTTCACTTTTTGGACAGCTGACTAAAAGCAAATATAAGGACAAGTAGTCTTTACTTTCATCATCTAATCCCTTTGGATTTACTCTCAGGCACCTAAAATAAAACAATAGGCTCACATGGAGGAAGATAATAGTTTAAACATTCAAGAGAGACGTAATACAGAAATCATCTGTTAAATAATCTAAATAATACAACAGATCTCCTGTCAATATTCTCACAGTTCTTTATAATTCTCTATACTACTGGGAACTTATTATAAATCAAATGTAAAATCTGACAAATACCCATTTAGAAACTATAACGATGAAACTATAAAGTGCTAATGATTACATCAAAAACAAATATCCAAAAAAAACAAAAATCTTACCATTTCATTTTGTCACTGGGGCTAGATGAGAATGTTGAACTTTTTAACACTTCACCCATTTCTTCTCGACAAAAACTGAAGTTATTAATGGTCCACATGTAGGAAAATTTTACTACTTTAACCTGGAACATTCAGAAAAGGACTTTTACAATGATGACCTTTACATTCTTGATCTGTCACATGTTGAACATCCTATGACTCATCTAACACTTCTAATAACAATGCTAAAGTGCTTCATAATATTCTCAAAATAGTATACAATATCTAGCATAAAGTAAGGCATTTTTTAATAACATGTACCTGTGTATAACACCAGCTTTCTGCTATAGGACCGATAGACATATCTCCAGAGAGAGGTGGGGTGGGTTCCCGAGACATTGCTACTTTATTGCAGTCTTCTAAGATATATGCAATATCCCACACAGGTGAGTACTTTACTACAAAGAAAAGAAGTTTCATTTAATAATCACTAAGTTTAACTGAATCAAGCGGGAAGAAGTATTTAAACAGTCATAAATTACTTTCTCAAATTACATTATGAGGAAATGTGATTTCATTTAAATTAATGAAAAATAATTTTTAAGAAATAAATCATAAGACTTTATGCCATGTAATATTTGAATCTAAATGAAATTAATACTTACAGAAGCTATTTTACAAAGGCATACTTAAGTTATCACAAATCAAAAATAAAATACTGTAACAGCAAGATCATAAACATAAAAATCACATGGAAACTTACTGACAGCAATGAATATTTGATTCACTTTCCTTCACCTTTCTATTGACATATATATGAAAATCAAAAGGGTTAGAAAATTAGAACAGCCCTGGAAACTACAAATATCACTTACTCATCTGTCAGAGCCCAAAGCTTTGATCAACTATAAACAAAGAATGTGACCTAACAGGCAATGCTGAAGAATTATATTTCATAGAACTCTATCTCTATCTCAGACACACAGGTTCTCTGATAAGACTCTGTCCACATCAGTGTTTCCTACCAGATAACATCTACTGTATCATAAAATTTCTTCCCAATTAGCTGTTCTTGAACTATATCCATTTGGACACACAATTAATCATCATAACCTGGCCAGGACATTAGTAACTAGCTGATGCTTTCCAATTTGGAAAAGTCTATAAAGGAAAGAAGCAAAATCCAAAAGATATACATAATTATTGTACTTTCAGGGGTATAGATGGTTTCAAGATTACATTCTAGTACAAAAATTCAAGTCTGAAGAACACTTTTTCATTTAAGAATAATTAATTAGTGAAGAAAACCATATGAGTCCTATAAGAAGAAACTACTAAAGGGAAAAAGGGAAGGATTTCATTGAAAATGCAGAATATTTGCTCTGAGGATCATGTTCCATTAAAGGAACAAGATTCAAGATGGCCCCACTCTTCTTCTCATTGTTAAATACATATAGAAAAGAGGATTAATTACTACAGAGTTCTAAGGAGAAAGGGGCTGTAGCAAAAAGATTCCACACTACGTCAGGTTTTATCCCTTTATGATTAAATTATTTCCCCTTTCAATAATGGCATCTATACTAAATACTGACTCAAATGTTATTTATGTAGGTTCCTCACATACGGAAGAGCTCCTATCATTATCACATACTTGCAGCACAATGCAATAAACTAGGGAATCAGCAAAGTAGCCAGACAAGAAAGTCAGGATGATAACACTGGGAATGTTCTATCAGGAGCACTTGTAAGTCACAACGACCATTAAAGGAGAGGTGAAGAAGAGTGAAGGTGAAGATGCTCCTTAATGAAGCAAGAAGAGAGGAGATAAATGGTTGGAGGTAGTAAGAGTGCCTCAAAGAAAAGTGAATACACAATTTAAGAGTATTGTACACTGTCACTTTAACAATTATTCACTTCTACATAAAAATTAGGTACTTGTCTTAATGAAGTACCTCAAGTTGTTGTCTTCAATTACTTTTATAAACTACAATTGGTTATTTACATTTGAAAACAGAACAGCAGACTGACAGTCACAACAGGGAGCTGAGATCACTAATAAGAGTAGTTGTTTTAAAAATGTTGGTTCCCCGTCCACATTTAAACAGTTTTATTGTGGTATAATTTACATATCACAAAATTCACTCATTTTAAATGCATAGATCAGTGATTTTTAGTGAGTTTAGTTACATAGCTGTCCATTCATATAGTTTTAGAGTACTTCTAGTATCCCCAAACATCCTTCCCACCCCCAAATTTAGGGAACCACTAATGTGTTCCCCGTAGTTACATGTTATCTAGAAATTCCATGTAAATAGAACTGTACAACATGTAGTGTTATGTCTGGCTTCTGCTTTTCTCCCTGAATATGTATCATGGTTTCCTGTTTCTTTGCACATTTCATATAATACTTGGCTGAAAGCTGGACTGCAGCAACTCTGCATTATGATTTATTTTCCTATTCCTGGCCGTTTTCTTCTTAGTAACTTGCTAGGACTTCACTGCAGTATCTATCTCTATCATATTGTGTAGTTGCTGCTGATATCGGTTTGGCTTTTTTTTTTTTTTGGCCTGGTCTGCAAAGCTGCAGGCTGTCACCTTTCTTTCAAATCAAGTTTGCTACTTTTAGTTGACAAAGGCATGGTCTTCCCACCCTCTCCTGGCCCCATCAAGTCCACCTCATCTGGCAGCAAAGCTCTGACTTTCTTGGCTAGCCCCATTCTAGTAAAACTACCACTGTCATCTACTGAGCTAAAGGTAGAAACAGGAGCAGAAATATGAGTTGGATATTTCTAAGAAAATTCACAGTTAATAAATGTACCAAAAGGGCAATGATTATTGACTTACCCATGTGAAAAGAGCCCGATCCTAGTCAATACTTTTGCCAGTGATTCTGAAGCAAGCTAATAAGCCACCATGACCAATCTTGAAATCAACAAACCAACAAAAGTATTTGCAATGCATAGAGCACAAAAAGGGGGTAATTTCCCTAATATTTAATGATTTCCTAAAAATTAGAAAGAAAAAAGTAAAGAATACAAATTAATTCACAGAAAAAGAACTTCACTCATAATTATAGTAGTATAAATTAAAACTAAATTAAGAAGCCATGTTTTAACCTAGCATTATCATAATAATCAAAAAAAAAAAAGGTAAGAGTTTAAACATAGGTACTCTCATACATTTTAATAACTTCCCTTCTCATTTTTTTTATGGTAAAATTTCTGGCAAAAAGGAAAGGAAATGATGTTAATAATAAGCTACTACTAATTTTAAAAGTATAAAAATGCCTATGTGTTATTTGATGTCCATGAGAACCAATTAGATGGTTGTCAACTAGAAACTATTTCAAAAAAATTCAGGAAAAGATGAAGAAGCAATTTGCAGGAGAATAGCTAAAAGCAGAATGTGGGGGGTGGAGGGAGAGTTTAATTTATAATTTGTAATTCATTTGTAATCAGTAGAGTATAAAAAAAAAACCCATACCATTTTTCACAACAGTATAGTCCAAGATTCTTTTAAACTATCAATTTGGACAGCCAGGAAAACTACAGAGAAGCATATAAACGTTACTGGCAAGTATTTTCTAGAACAATTTTATAGCTAGTATCAAGGGTAAATTTTTTTTGGACAGATTCATCCTAGAAATTTATCTTGGGACAAGTATTAACAATTATGGGAAAAGATAAGAATATGCCTTAAAGGACCTCACTTTAACTAGCATACATAGGCATACCTCAAGATATTAAGGATTCAGCTCCACACCACCACAATAAAGCACTTATCACAAAGCAAGTCTCATGAAATTAGTCTCTTCTATAACTATGGAGACTAAATTAGCCACTATTAGAGAATAAAGTATTTAGTTTATTTAGATTACTTTTAAAAACTCTCAAGAGAGTCATTTTCAACAGCTGTGTAGTATTCGTAAGTGTGTTAGCTATCAAGCTTCCAGACTAATGGAATTAGTTGTTGAACCTGGAAGTACTACAAAGATGAGTAACATGTAGTCCTTGTTTTGGAGAAGACTATAATACAGTTGGAGAGACAGGTACATGTGTGATTACTTTCAATATGGTAATATAATAGAGGAAGATACAGAGTTAAAAATGGAACACCTTCAGGACAGGAGGATGTGGTCCCTGAGCTAGGTTCTAAAGGAAGCAAACAAATTATAAAGGATCACAACTATAGCAGATATTTTAACAGCAAGAGTTCTATACTAAGCCCGATGTGAATCATTGCTTTGTCATGAATTCTGTAATCTTACAGATACTGATTCCTTCTTTTATCTATTAGAAGATTACAGTACTTCATTTCCCAATGGTTGGTAAGTGGATAACATGAAAGTTTATATATATATATATAAAGTACTTATTACACTTAGCATACTGTGATTACTATAACAGACACATAGCAAAGAAAACTTCACAGGTGACAGCTGAAGATAATTTAGGCAGTGGTGGTTAAAACTGGTAATAACCAAGATAATCCATGTATAAAAAAGTACTTAGAGGCTATCATGGGGTTTTCTACCTCTGAGTATAATGAAATAGCTGGCAAGAGAACTAAGTTATGCTGTGTAGCGAAAAAACCTGGATAAAATAAAAGTAACTACCTATTTAGAGGCATTTAAGAGCTACTCAAGCAATCAGTACAGAGGGTCCCAAGACTCCAGAGAAGAGGGAATAATCAGAAGCCAAGCTGACAAGTCTACAGATACTTTTTTCCCAAGAATATTTGCTGAGTCTAGCTACAATGTATAGTAAGAATCCAGGCTTTGCCTCAGAATCAGAACCACAGAAATGGAGGAACTACATATGGAGGGCTGACTATAAAGTTACATGAGAATTTTCAATTGCTTAGGAGGTTGGTGTCCCTAATCTCTATTTTGTTCAGGAGTCAACTGTATTTGCTGTTTGGAGAAGACTTCAATATAGGCATGCCTCATATATTATTGACAGTTCTAGACCACTGTAATAAAATGAATAACACAAGTGAGTGACAGGAACATTTTTCTTTCCCAGTGCATCTAGGTTATGTTTATACTATACTGTAGCTTACTAAGTGTGCAGTAGTATTCGGTTAAAAAAAAATGTCCATACATTAATTAAAAATATTTTCTTGCTAGAAATGCTGTCATCTGTCAAAACCAGGTTGCCATGAACCTTCAATTTGTAAAAACAACAAAAACAAAAAACCCCACATTACCTGTGAAACACAATAAAGCAAAATGCAATAAAAGTTGTGCATGTGTAAGTGTATAAAAACATCTAGGTTAAAAAGAAAGAGAAAATATATAACTTACATAAGGTACAGCTATATTAGGATCAGATAAAAGAGATTTTAAAGCAAGAAGCATTAGGAGACGTAAAGAGGAAAATAAAATGTGAAAAAAGATCAATCATAAAAATTGTATGCAGTATGATTGATTCAAAAATAACCACAGTGGGAGACTTTACTTTGCTTCTGAAAGAACAATCTTAATGACATATATACATATGCAAACATATATATATGTATTCATATACATATATTTATATGTATATATGAAGAGTGGAAGGGACAGAAAAAGGCAAGAGGCAAGGAGCAAGATGTAACACCCAACAGCGAAAGAATGAAATTTACTTTCAATAGCACAGGAAACATTTACCAAAACTGACTATATTACTGTAGGATAAAGAAAGTGTTGCAAATACTGATCACTGAAATCAGTTCAGTTCAGTTCAGTCGTGTCCGACTCTTTGCGACCCCATGAATCGCAGCACACTAGGCCTCCCTGTCCATCACCAACTCCCAGAGTTCACTCAAGACTCACGCCCATTGAGTCAGTGATGCCATCCAGCCATCTCATCCTCTGTTGTCCCCTTCTCCTCCTGCTCCCAACCCCTCCCAGCATCAGAGTCTTCTCCAATGACTCAACTCTTCGCAAGAGGTGGCCAAAGTACTGGAGCTTCAGCTTTAGCATCATTTCTTCCAAAGAAATCCCAGGGCCAATCTCCTTCAGAATGGACTGGTTGATTTCCTTGCAGTCCAAGGGACTCTCAAGAGTCTTCTCCAATACCACAGTTCAAAAGCATCGATTCTTCAGCGCTCAGCCTTCTTCACAGTCCAACTCTCGCACCCATACATGACTACTGGAAAAACCATAGCCTTGACTAGACGGACCTTAGTCGGCAAAGTAACATCTCTGCTTTTGAATACGCTATCTAGGTTGCTCATAACTTTTCTTCCAAGGAGTAAGCGTCTTTTGATTTCATGGCTGCANCACAGTCAAAGGCTTTGGTATAGTCAATAAAGCAGAAATAGATGTTTTTCTGGAACTCTCTTCCTTTTTCCATGATCCGGCGAAATTGGCAATTTGATCTCTGGTTCCTCTGCCTTTTCTAAAACCAGCTTGAACATCTGGAAATTCATAGTTCACGTATTGCTGAAGCTTTGCTTGGAGAATTTCGAGCATTACTTTGCTAGCATGTGAGATGAGTGCAATTGTGTGGTAGTTTGAACATTTTTTTTGCATTGCCTTTCTTTGAGTTTGGAATAAAAGCTGACCTTTTCCAGTCCTCTGGCCACTCTTGAGTTTTCCAAATTTGTTGGCATATTGAGTGCAGCACTTTCACAGCATCATCTTTCAGGATTTGGAATAGCTCAACTGGAACTCCATCACCTCCACTAGCTTTGTTTGTAGTGATGCTTTCTAAGGCCCACTTGACTTCACATTCCAGGATGTCTGGCTCTAGATGAGTGATCACAC
Source organism: Neotragus moschatus (assembly GCA_006410615.1). Taxonomy (NCBI): domain Eukaryota; kingdom Metazoa; phylum Chordata; class Mammalia; order Artiodactyla; family Bovidae; genus Neotragus; species Neotragus moschatus. The sequence goes on along the minus strand of SJYA01000302.1, from coordinate 184,977 downwards.
GATCGTGATTATCCAGGTCATGAAGATCTTTTTTGTACAGTTCCTCTGTGTATTCTTGCCACCTCTTCTTAATATCTTCTGCTTCTATTGGTCCATACCATTTCTGTCCTTTATCGAGCCCATCTTTGCATGAAGTGTTCCCTTGGTATCTCTGATTTTCTTGAAGAGATCTCTAGTCTTTCCCATTCTGTTGTTTTCCTCTATTTCTTTGCATTGATTGCTGAAGAAAGCTTTCTTATCTCTTCTTGCTATTCTCTGGAACTCTGCATTCAGATGCTTATATCTTTCCTTTTCTCCTTTGCTTTTTGCTTCCCTTCTTTTCACAGCTCCTGTGAAGGCCTCCTCAGACACCCATTTAGCCTTTTGCTTTTCTTTTCCATGGGGATGGTCTTGATTCGTGTCTTCTGTACAATGTCATGAACTTCCATCGATAGTTCATCAGGCACTCTGTCTATCAGATCTAGGCCCTTAAATCTATTTCTCACTTCCACCGTATAGTCATAAGGGATTTNTGCTTCTCTTCTTTTCACAGCTATTTGTAAGGCCTCCCCAGACAGCCATTTCGCCTTTTTGCATTTCTTTTCCATGGGGATAGTCTTGATCCCTGTCTCCTGTACAATGTCACGAACCTCATTCCATAGTTCATCAGGCACTGTATCTATCAGATCTAGGCCCTTAAATCTATTTCTCACTTCCACTGTATAATCATAAGGGATTTGATTTAGGTCATACCTGAATGGTCTAGTGGTTTTCCCTACTTTCTTCAATATAAGTCTGAATTTGGCAATGGCTCATGATCTGAGCCAGAGTCAGCTCCTGGTCTTGTTTTTGTTGACTGTATAGAGCTTCTCCATCTTTGGCTGCAAAGAACATAATCAATCTGCTTTCGGTGTTGCCCATCTGGTGATGTCCATGTGTAGAGTCTTCTCTTGTGTTGTTGGAAGAGAGTGTTTGTTATGACCAGTGCATTTTCTTGGCAAAACTCTATTAGTCTTTGACCTGCTTCATTCCATATTGCAAGGCCAAATTTGCCTGTTACTCACTGAAATCATTCAGAGTATAAATCTTAATTGCAGTGAGATTAAGTTAAAAATCAATAAGGCAAAGATAACTAGAAAATACCCACATCTCCAAAAATTAAAGAAACTTTTTAAAATTTATGGGTGAAGATAGAAATCACAATGAGAATTAGAAAACAGTTTGAACTGAATATTAAAGATAAGAAATGTCCAAACTTTTTAAAGATGTAGCTATAAATACTCAAGAAATTTATACCTTTTGTGCACATATCAGAAAAGGCAGGCTGAAAATCAATGACTTAAGCTTCTATCTTAAAAAGCTACAAAAAAGTAAGTAAAAACCCAAAGAATGTAGATGGAATAACAGAGGTATGAACAGGAACCTGTGACTTGGGAAAAAATGTACAAGAGAAAAAGATACAAAGCCAAAAGCTGGCTCTTAGAAAAAAATAGCAACATTGACAACTTTAGTTAAACTAACCATCAGAAGAGACTGAACCAAATTTACAACACTAAAAATAATGCTCTAAAAGATAATGCAGATATGAAAATGTTACACCAACTTAACTACCAACTTAGTTGATAATTTAAATAAAATGAGAAAATCACCTGAAGAACATCACTTTCTAAAACTGACATACAATGTGAAAGAACAAATCAGAAATAGTCCTATTTTTACTTAGTGGCTACTTTGGAAAACTGCAATATCTATTAAAGCTAAATAACTAAATACCTGTGAAACCCATCAATTCCACTCCTAGGTACACCGGCAAAAGCATACACTCACATGTTCTTCAAAATATGTGTACAAGACAGTTTATAGATTGGCCCTAGATATAAATACAGACAAAGCAATAATGCACGTGACTGCCAAAAGCCGAAAACTACCCAAATGTTCATAAGTAATAGAATGGTTAAACTGTGGTACATCCATGTAGTGAAATATACAGCAATGAGAATGACCTATTACAACATGCAGCCTGAATGAATCTCATGAATCTCAAGTTAAGCTAAAAAAGTCAGACATGCTATATAAATCCATTCTAAGCTTTAAACAGGCAAAGCTAACTTTAAGATTTAAGAAGTCAGAAGAGCAGAGGTATAAATGATAAGGATTTGAGGAATTATGGATGATATCAAGGCTTGTAGTTTAGAAAACTGGTTAAGTCAATGATAAAGGGGATCATTCAAGTCACAATAAGAAGCTGGGTTTTGGGACAACTTAAAGAGTTTGGGAGTGGGGAAGGAAGTGGACTTATGAACATAGTCAAGAAGACCAGAAGAATATACATTTTTATTATACCTTTACAGAAGTATACACACAGAAAAATGATACAATTAGTTGAGTGTTTAATTATTAGCTCCCTATGAGCCTAATAATCATGTAAAGATCCTACTATTATTCCAGTAGGTACTTACTAAGAGGGAATAGCTCATGGATCAGAGGACGTTTTCTCTGCAAATGCATTTTCAGTATTATACAGAGAATCATTGTGAAAATTCATTTCATAATAATCCATTTCATAGCCAACTTTTTAGAAAGGGCTATCTAAAATGTGTAACTTTTTCCGGAATAGAAGCAATCTAATAATATCAAGAATAAATATTTTGTAAAGGCTTTCTCTTGATATATGCCAGGCTTAAGTATTTGTCTAATTTGACTCCCAAAATAACTCTATGAAGAGGGTAATCATTGCTTCTGCCAATGTTACGGGCAAGTAAAATAGAGTACAAAAAGTTTTACGTAATTTGCCCAGGATTATAATGCTAAAATTTGGCAATGCCTGCCTGGCTGCCTGGATTCAGGCCTAAGCTTATATTCAATTTTTAAAGACAATCCTTCCAGCATGTTACTAACAGAAAACACACACACACACAAAACCAAAGAAATGAAAAGACAAAGCAAAGGTGATTCACACTTTCCTCCAAATTCATACGATAGATAAATGGCCTTATCAACTTTCTAATTTCTAGACATCTGGATCACATACTATAGCCAAAATGGAACCCTGAAAACAGTGCACAATTCAAGGCAATGAAGTGAGCACACTTACCTGTCTCTTTTATTTCCCAACATTCCAATGAGATGAAAACACATTTTTACAAAACAATGAAGTCATGACAGGACTGAAAAATAAGGATTATATTGGTATATCAGAAATTTTGAGAAGTTCAAGGTAGATAAACAGGGACAATTTAGCAGAAAAATCAATTAGATAGGAAAAGATTAGCAGGGAAACTAAAGGAGAAAAATCACAACAGACATTTGGGAAACAGTCCAGAAATGTAAAACAAAATAACCATGGTAGAAATGGAGATAATTTAGGAGACAGAATGGTACACTTAAAATAAAACAAGAATAAGCATCTTTGAAAAAATTGGTCAGAAAACAATAATTCTTGTTAATTAAAAATGTAAATGATAAAATAAATTCAACAGGCAAGATAAACAATAAAAAGTTACAATTGACAGAAAATACTCTTGAATAGACAAACTAAAAACACAAATATAGGAAATAAGAGAAATGAGGAAGCTGGAGATCAGATAGATCTCCAACAGGAGACCCAACAGGTGCTCCTCAAGGGGATAAAAACAGAAATAGGGCTTCCCTGGTGGTCCAGTGGTTAAGAATCCATCTGTCAAAGCAGGGGAATTAGGTTTGATCCCTGGTCTTAGAGGATTCCACATGATGCATGGCAAAAGCCTGTGTGCCATAACTACTAAGCCTGTGCTCTAGGACCTGCAAACTACAACCATTGAGCGCATGTACCTAGAGCCTGTGCTCTGGGACCAGAGAAGCCACTGCAGTGAAGTGTAGCCCTCACTTGCAAGCTGAGTAAAGCACATTTTCAGACAGCAAATACTTGAAGTTTGCCATTCTATTTTGAAAATTACTCAATGAACTCCAAACATTTTTGTATGACATGACTTGATGAGTAAAAAAAAAAACCATATGCTCTCAGCACACATGTCTATTTATAAATTAACATATTATTAGTGTTCTCGCCTGGAGAATCCCAGGGACAGGGGAGCCTTGTAGGCTGCCGTCTATGGGGTCACACATAGTCGGACATTACTGAAGTGACTTAGCATAGCATACTAACATTTATGTACATGTACAAAGCATATAGAATTAAAAACAATCAGATAAAATCAAATAATTATTAATATATTCTGACACCCCCTAAAATGATCTTGTGAAATCCTTTTATGTGGATGCTTCTTTTGAAGACCATAGTGCTAACCAAACGAAAAAGGAATCTAAAGAAAAAAATCATGGGACTGAAAAGATAATAGAATGAATAGGTCTTAGAAGACAAAGAAACTGAAAAAAACAAAAACAAAACTAGGAGAATCCACTAGAATTTGATATTTAGAAAATTTTCCATTGTACAGAGGATTTCATTTCATTCTGTGAGGCCATTCAACTTTGTTCTATAGTAAATATTTATATTATCACATTATAAATATCTGTTTAAAAGTTTTAGAACTGGCCTATAAATAAAGTAAGAGAAATTACAGTTATAGAAAAAAATGCAACCACCTTGATGATGTAAAATTAACACTGAATAATAATTGAGAGACTGAAGAGAGGGAGGTAGGCAACACTGCCTAGACTAAAAGCAGGTACAATTACAGTGGGAGGTGGAACTGGGAGTGAAAAGTGGCTTCCTATTCTTTTTACACTTAATGTAAAATGAACCTCAATATAATCATGACATTTACTTTTAAGAAGTATTATAAGCAGCTGGCGGGGTGGGGGGGCATTTAACATGATATGCCCATTTAGAAAACTGAAATTGGCTTGCCATAGTCAGTTCAGTTGCTCAGTCATATACTATCTTTGCGATCCCATGGACTGCAGCATACCAGGCCTCCCTGCCCATCCCCAACTTCTGGAGTTTACTTAAACTCATGTCCATTTAGTAGGTGATGCCATCCACCTATCTCATTCTCTGTCATTCCCTTCTCCTCCTGCCTTCAATCTTTACCAGGATCAGGGTCTTTACGAATGAGTCAGCTCTTCACATCAGGTGGCCAAACTATCGGAGTTTCAGCTTCAACATCAGTCCTTCAAATGAATATTCAGGACTGATTTCCTTTAGGATAGACTGGCTGGATCTCCGTCCAAGGGACTCTCAAGAGTCTTCTCCAACACCACAGTTCAAAAGCACCAATTCTTAAGCGTTCAGCTTTCTTTATGGTCCAACTCTCAAATCCATACATGACTACTGGAAAAAACATAGCCTTGACTAGACGAACCTTTGTTGACAAAGTAATGTCTCTGCTTTTTAGTATGCTGTGTAGGTTGGTTATAACCTTTTTTCCAAGGAGTAAGCGTCTTTTAATTTCATGGATGCAGTCACCATCTGTAGTGATTCTGGAGCCCCCAAAATTAAGTCTACCACTGGTTCCCTATCTATTTGCCATGAAGTGATGGGACTGGATGCCTTCATCTTAGTTTTTTGAATGCTAAGCTTTAAGCCAACTTTTTCACTCTCCTCTTTCATCAAGAGGCTCTTTGGCTCTTCTTCACTTTCCGCCATAAGGGTGGTGTCATCTGCATAGCTGAGGTTATTGATATTTCTCCCGGCAATGTTCATTCCAGCTTGTGCTTCTTACAGCCTGGCATTTCACATGATGTACTTTGCATATAAGTTAAATAAGCAGGGTAACAATATACAGCCTTGATGCATTTCTTTCCCTATTTGGAACCAGACTGTTGTTCCATGTCTAGTTCTAACTGTTGCTTCCTGACCTGCATACAGATTTCTCAAGAGGCAGGTCAGGTGGCCTGGTATTCCCATCTCTTTCAGAATTTTCCACAGTTTGTGCTGATCCACACAGTCAAAGGCTTTGGCATAGTCAATAAAGCAGAAATAGATGTTTTTCTGGAATGCTGTGCTTTTTCGATGGTACAGTGGATGTTGGCAATTTGATGTCTGGTTCCTCTGCCTTTTCTAAAATGACCTTGAATATCTGGAAGTTCACGGTTCACGACTGCTGAAGCCTAGCTTGGAGAATTTTGAGCATTACTTTATTAGCATGTGAGATGAGTGCAATTGTGTGGTAGTTTGAGCATTCTTTGGCATTGCCTTTCTTTGGGAGTGGAATAAAAACTGACCTTTTCCAGTCCTGTGGCCACTGCTGAGTTTTCCAAATTTGCTGGCATATTGAGTGCAGCACTTTCACAGCATCATCTTTCAGGATTTGAAATAGCTCAGCTGGAACTCCATCACTTTCACTAGCTTTGTTCGTAGTGATGCTTTCTAAGGCCCACTTGACTTCACATTCCAGGATGTCTGGCTCTAGATGAGTGATCACATCATCGTGATTATCCAGGTCATGAAGATCTTTTTTGTACAGGGCTTCTGTGTGTTCCTGCCACTTCTTCATAACATCTTCTGCCTCTGTTAGGTCCATACCATTTCTGTCCTTTTTTGAGCCCATCTTTGCATGATATGTTCCCTTAGTATCTCTAATTTTCTTGAAGAGATCTCTAGTCTTTCCCATTCTATTGTTTTCCTCTATTTCTTTCCAATGATCACTGAGGAAGGTTTTCTTGTCTTTCCTTGCTATTCTTTGTAACTTTGCATTCAAATGGGTATATCTTTCCAAACTTCTTTGCTTCTGACTTTTCTTCTTTTCACAGCAATTTGTAAGGCCTCCTCAGACAGCCATTTTGCTTTTTTGTATTTCTTTTTCTTAGTGGACGGACTTGATCACTGTCTCTTGTACAGTGTCGCAAATCTCCATCCATAGTTCATCAGGCACTCTATCAGATCTAGTCCCTTAAATCTATTTCTCACNTGACTTTTTCTCACCAGATTTTAGCTCATTTTTTTTTACTGATGTATACCCCTTGCATAGCATTGTACACAAAACATAGAATGTACTCAATAAAAGTGTTAAAAAAAAAAAAAAAAAAAAAAACCTTTGCTTACTGTTGCCTTATCATTCAACACCAAGGTTCTCCTTAAAAAAAAAAAAAAAAAAAGCAGACAGGAACCCCTGTATGCACACACTGTAATCCCACAAAAATCACTACATTTCTGTTGATTTAACATATTTTTTAAAAAAAAGGATTAAAAGTAAAAATTATTTAACATTTCTCGACATAGACACACTATAGCTTATCTTAATAAAGGTAAAAATGGAAAAAAGCCCTGGAGTCTGTGTTGAGAGATCTGGATTCTACCCCTAGTCCCTTTTGACTTCAGATCACACATACTCTTGCACAGCACTGAGCTTTGGGCTAAACAAAGCATTCAGGGCAAGAATCACTAAATCTGATCCAGTTTTATCATAAGCTTATACAGGAACACTCATACACTGTAGACTAAGAGGTACTCAGTATCACTATATGATCTCTTCACAGGGCAATCGATGACCTTCTCGGGGAAAAAAATGAACTACCAATCACTTCAAAACCTGATTGCTTTTCCTGTAGCATTACATATTAAGGACACTTTGGATCTTTGGCAATCATTTAAAAACAACTAGATATGTATGTTATGCTAGTTGGTACAAGCTCTTGTTTTCTTATTACTTATGTAAATAACTTAGATACAAGGTACAATAAGAAAATTAGAAGCCTAGATAGATCTGTATTAATAGCCATATTCCCTTGAAAATATATGAAGCACAATTTCACTTTTTAAAAGGAGGCTATTTCCAGAAATCTTATAAAGACAGTATGGGATTTAAAAAAATCAGCCTTATTTAAATGCTTAGCATGGCACTATGTTCATTAAACTTCATGAAGGAAGACTTTAAATTATAGTGATATATAAACTGTGGTGAACCGAAAAAGGGCAAAACTAGCAGTCAGGAGACAACTCAGTGTGGCGAGCTGCAAGACCACTACCCTATTATTTCTTTCGTTTCTACTCATTCATTTGTTCCTTTATAGTCTATTTCTCTCAGCCCCTCCCCAATCACTGACTTGTGCTCTACACTGAGCTATGCTATGCTATGCTATGTTAAGTCACTTCAGTCGTGTCCAACTCTGGNGAACCGAAAAAGGGCAAAACTAGCAGTCAGGAGACAACTCAGTGTGGCGAGCTGCAAGACCACTACCCTATTATTTCTTTCGTTTCTACTCATTCATTTGTTCCTTTATAGTCTATTTCTCTCAGCCCCTCCCCAATCACTGACTTGTGCTCTACACTGAGCTATGCTATGCTATGCTATGTTAAGTCACTTCAGTCGTGTCCAACTCTGGGCGACCCCAGGGATGGCAGCCCACCAGGCTCCCCCATTCCTGGGATTCTCCAGGCAAGAACACTGGAGTGGGTTGCCATTTCCTTCTCCAATGCATGAAAGTGAAAAGTCAAAGTGAAGTTGCTCAGTCGTATTCGACTCTTAGCGACCCCATGGACTGCAGCCTACCAGGCTCCCCCGTCCATGGGATTTTCCAGGCAAGAGTACTGGAGTGGGGTGCCAGGTCTGTGGAAACAAGGAAAGAAGACATAATACGAACTAGATATCCCAAGTTCCTTCAGGTAAAACCTTTATCAGGGCTCTAATTTATAAATTTTAACAACCCTTTTTTCTCAAACTTGAGAGAAGCTATCTCAATGAACAAACAATAGCTAAGTTAACCATATCTCTTCTTTAAGCACTAACAGTGTTTTAATCTGTCCACCTTAATTGCCACTTCTGTAAAACATTTACTAACCAAACACTTAAGTTTACTCTCATACCATTTTCTTCAGCAAAATGAATAATTCCTTAGCTACTACCCAAGCACTTTCATAACCAATGCTTCGCATACAGAATAAATCAAATGTAGTTGTTAGTACAGTAATTCATAAGATTTTACTTCATAGTTTAGAATTTTACTCTTACACATATATTATCTCATTTGATCCTTTAAACAACTGAAAAGTAGCTACTTCTACAGAGGAACTGAAAAACAGAAGCAATATGATCTAAGGTCACAGAGTTAAAAAAAAAAAAAGGCAACAACAACAAACAAAACCCAAAAAACTAACTCAGAAATTGAATCCAGGATTCTTAATTGGAAATACTATGGTTTTTCAATTCATCAAACAGGGAGAACTCCTTGAGATGATTCTATTTTCAACTTTATATACCTACTGCCTATTGTATAAGATGGCATATACTAAGCAAAGACATACTGACTAGATTTGAAGTCAACTACTGGAAAAGTATTACATATTTACTAGACAGCACATAATTGTTGCCTCCTAAAAATCAAAGTACCAGGTAGCATTTAGTATTACAGAATGATCCACAGAACACCATCAGGGTTAAGAATCTGGTTTCTGATTTTAGACTTGGGTAAAAATCCTGCAGCTGTGTAAGTTCTCTGGGTCTCAATTTTCTTGTTTGTAAATTGGGAATAATAAATGGTAATATCTCAAATGACTGCTATATTGAATGAGACTGTATAGACAACACATAATATAGTGCCTGGTACACAGAAAGCACTAAATAAATTGGTTCAATGTGTTTAAGTACTAATGTAAAATGCAAAAATAGAACTAGTTTACAAAACAGTAATAATCTCATGAACTATGAACAGTTAAATTTGCCTGAATATGTTTTTGAGGTTCTGTTTTTACTTTTTTAACCTTTATCATTTGGCTCTTCATCAACTATTACTGAGCTGTGAATGCTGCTACTCTCACAGTTCTTATCTCTAACAGCTTCCACCTCCCTTTTAATGCAAGTTAAGTGGAGGTGTAGCTGTACAAAGATAAACTGATGACGAAAGTGTCCCTTAAAAATTGCATAATCTTCAAGAGAACTTTCTGGAGGAATGGAAATGATCCTATATCTTGATTGGGCTGTTGTTACATAGGTGAATATACCTGTCAAAACTCATCAAAATGGACACACAGGAAAAGATCTGCACATGACATAATGTAAATTAAAAAAAAAAAAAACTTTTTTAGGTTTTATAACTCTTGAACAAGTTACTTTCTCATTCTGGCCCTTACCTTTCTCAACCTCAGAAAGGGAATAATTTCTCACTCAGAAAGAATATAATGAGTGTTAAGAGATAAGGTCCATAAAATACTTACAGTAGTTTCTGCACAGTTAGCTGCCAATTCTGGATCCACTTACATTAATCCTAGGCATTGTTCAGATTTACCTGAGTCCTAAAACATTCATCCATAATAAAAGCTATATTTCCTCCCTTCCCTCTCCCTTTTCCTACTCTTTCCCTTGTCTCTTTTATTTTAGGAAAATATGAATAAACATTTGATTAAAGCTTTAGCCTCCACAAGGTATTATTTTTTAAAAATCATAAGTCATTTTTCTTCAAAGTTCTCCTTCTTCTCATTTAATTACAGTAAAAAACATGGCAATTGCCTGGTGAACCACTTGCTTAAGACTCGTGCTTTCACTGCTGATGGCCAGGGTTCAATTCCTAGTGGGAGAACTAAAATTCTGTAAACCAAGTGCCATGGCCAAAAACAAAACAGAGTAGTTTACTTTTATTAGTTTTCAAGTCACTTTTTTAAAAGTGTCTGAAGAGATCAGTCCTGGGTGTTCTTTTGAAGGAATGATGCTAAAGCTGAAACTCCAGTACTTTGGCCACCTCACGTGAAGAACTGACTCACTGGAAAAGACTCTGAAGCTGGGAGGGACTGGGGGCAGGAGAAGGAGATGAGAGGATGAGACGGCTGGATGGCATCACCGACTCGGTGAGTCAAACTCACTGACGTGAGCCTGAGTGACCTCCGGGAGTTGGTGATGGACAGGGAGGCCTGGCGTGCTTTGATTCATGGGGTCGCACAGAGTCGGACACAACTGAGCAACTGAACTGAACTGAAGCAATGTTCTTTGTTCTAGAATTCCAGAACACTGGAACAATTTCACGTTCATCTAGCATTTACTGAGCAAACATTCATTAAGATCCTAAATCAGCCAGGCACTGCAGAAACATAGATAAGATCAGAAAGCCAAATACCTAGCTAAAGCAGATCAAGTAGAACTGCTAATAAAAAAGTCTTAACAAATAACAAAACATTTAAACTAGAAATTCAGCTCCTCAGTTGTACTAGACTCATTTTCAGTGTTCAGTAGATGCAAGTGACCAAAGGCTACCAATAATGGAACGTGGGGATCACAGAACCTTTCCACCATCACACAAAGTTCTACTGAAAAATGCTGCTTACCCATTCTATTCCAGAACCACTCAATCACAATTTCAGCTTATATAACCTACAATTTTCCATTGATACCACTTGCTGCCATCATTCTAATTTCATGAATCTTGCAAGCTGCATGAACATGGAACAACAACAGGCTGGTGCCCAAAGAGATGAAGGCAGAGGTAACAAATCTCTTACCATCACCTGAGACCAAGAGGAGTTAACTGCTCCTTATCATTAATGTCCCAGCCCATTTCTAATCATGGAGAGCCCCACTCTGATACTGTCACTGGTTAAAATGTATCTGAGATGGGTTTGGGAAAGAGAGAAGTACTTTAAATTTTACCACCTGTTAAGACAGACCTCACTATTACACATATCTCTTAACTATCACTAGACCACACCATGGCAGCAGCTAAACATAAAGATTCTACCAAGCTACTAAGACTTATTTTAAAGCAGTTGTTAACAACAATATTTCATTAAAAATTAGACATTACAAATGTTAAGTCAGACAAGATGCTGGGACAGAAGACATAACCTAGTACTAACCTAGACAAAATTAGGAAAAAACATCATCCTTGAGATAGATATGAGGAACTACAACTTTTGGGAACTCTTAAATTATAAAATCTAGGGGAAAGAAATTGTATCTTTATATCTTGCATGTCTATAATCATTAAAATGGCTTAATCCTCCTTAAAGAAAAATATTTCATATAGGTGCTTAGTTTCAGTTCAGTTCAGTTGCTCAGTCGTGTCCAACTCTTTGCGACCCCGTGAATCGCAGCACGCCAGGCCTGCCTGTCCATCACCAACTGCTGGAATTCACTCAGACTCACGTCCATCGAGTCAGTGATGCCATCCAGCCATCTCGTCCTCTGTCGTCCCCTTCTCCTCCTGCCCCCAATCCCTCCCAGCATCAAAGTCTTTTCCAATGAGTCAACTCTTCGCATGAGGTGGCCAAAGTACTGGAGTTTCAGCTTTAACATCATTCCTTCCAGAGAAATCCCAGGGCTGATCTCCTTACAGTCCAAGGGACCCTCAAGAGTCTTCTCCAACACCACAGTTCAAAAGTATCACTTCTTCGGCGCCCAGCCTTCTTCACACTCCAACTTTCACATCCATACATGACTACTGGAAAAACCATAGCCTTGACCAGATGGACCTTAGTCAGCAAAATAAGGTCTCTGCTTTTGAATATGCTATCTAGGCTGGTCGTAACTTTTCTTCCAAGGAGTAAGCGTCTTTTAATTTCATGGCTGCAGTCACCATCTGTAGTGATTTTGGAGCCCAGAAAAATAAAGTCTGACACTGTTTCCACTGTTTCCCCATCTATTTCCCATGAAGTGATGGGACTGGATGCCATGATCTTCCTTTTCTGAATGTTGAGCTTTAAGCCAACTTTTTCACTGCTTAGTTTACAGAGGGAAAAAAAGATGAAAAAAAAAAGGTGGGGGAGGCAGACAAAGAGAAAGAAGTTGAAAGAGAAAGAAATGAAGCTGATCCATGAAGAACAATGTGTTAAGAGACCCTGGGTTTTAATTCAGTATTTTTGAAGTGGTGTAACACATCGTCAACCTAGACTAGATAAAAGGAGGCTATTGCCATCTACCTACCAGCCCTGACCTCTCAAGGAAAAGCTCTGCAAAACAGATGTTCTTATACCTCAAGAGAACATTTTAACTACATGAATGCCATCTCAGCTCTTCTGATGATAAGCTAATAATTTCAAGATTCTTATGACTAGCAGCACATCAGTAGCTACTCAAGAATATGTATAGCACCAGTATCAATCAAAGAGCTGCACTACCCAGGAACAGTACTTTGTAGCAGTTAAGATCAGATATTAAACTACTAGCTCTACAAACACATAGTGAAAGTGAAAGTCGCGTCGCTCAGTCATGTCCGACCCTCAGGGACCCCATGGACTGCAGCCCACCAGGCTCCTCCGTTCATGGGATTTTCCAGGCAAGAGTACTGGATTGGGGTGCCATTGCCTTCTCCACAAACGCAGAAGACAATGTTAAAAAGGGAAAACTATGAGTTCATCTGCAGTTATGAATCTCTATGAGTGTTTTAATAGAAGAAATCTACAACTAATTATGGTTTCCAAAAGATACAGGAATGGTGCTTCCCTACGTATGATTCTAACATGATTTATATTCACTGGGGAATGAGAAGACACTTACCACATCCTAAGCCTCAAAAAGATATACAGGTAAAAATATTTGTCACATCCTTAGTATTTGCTATACAGTCTGATAATTAAAAAAAAAAAATACTAGTAGCAATATTGTCTTCTGTGACACAAGAAAAATTTCACATATAACAGAAAATTAAGTCTAAAACAATGTAAAACTGTGAGCATTTGGTAAAATTTGCTCAACTTTCAAGTTCTGAAAATTGAGTAAGCTTGGCTGTGTAGACAGCACTTCCTTTATTTAAGGGGCAGCAAAACTTCACAAAATGAATGAACACAACCTACAATCTGGGTAGACAGTCAAGAGCAAGTGCATTTCAGCATTGCATAATTAGAGCTTTGGGGCAATCCTACAGACTAACTCAATAAAAGGGCCTACAGAACTTTTTGCCAGCTTGCAAAATCTTAAAACCTTTCCCACGTTTAGCAACAGCGAGGCAGAAATGCACCATTTATCAGAAAGTCCGCAGACTATACAGTGAAGCTGCAATTTTCATGACAGCATTATTTTCCTTAAATCATACTTACAATTGTTTTACATTCTGCATCTTACCAACTGACAAGGTAACCAGAATCATTTGACGAGTTTTATGAAAATATACAAGTCTCTATTTTCCTTTGGTGTGCACAAGGAAGGGGTATGTGAGTATGCCTGAAGAAAGGAATCATGTATATTCTGAAAAACTAGCCATACCACTTTACACCCACCAGAACAGCTAAATAAATGAAACAATATCAAGCAGATGTTGCAGAGTATGTGGGACAAATAGAACCCTCATTCACTATTGAAAAGACACTTTGGAAACACTGGGTAATATAAACTGAAATGGAACAAGAGTACATATGATCCAAAAATTCTACTACAGCAATTATGTGCACATGTGCAGCAAAAGATATGTACAAGAATACTCTACAGGGGCATTAGGCATTGTGACTCAAAACTGGAAACCACCAAGATGTTCATCAACAGTAGAAGGGATAAATTACAGTATTTATACATACACAGTCACACAACAGGATGGAATACAATAGAATGAGAATGAAGAAGCTGCCACACTATACACTATACCGACGGATCACATAAAAATTGATTTAAGAAGCCATACACAAGGGTGTTGTTGCTGTACAATGTTACATGCATGTCCATGAGTGTATGTTACATTCCAATAAAAGTCTACCTAAAATTGGAAAAGCAAATCAATATATAATAAATAAGCAACTTTGATGCCTAAACATTTATAACACAATCTGATTCCCAGTGCCACGTCTCCTCCATGCCAAATCTGGGATAGAACACTTAAAAAAAAAAAATCCTCCCTCATGCTAATCTAAACCATTTTTACATTAAAACAAAGAAGGCTATATTAGGGTAACAGAATGCAACAGTCAAATCTTTTTTAGGAGAAGATACTAATCTGAAGACTTTTAACACCAAAGTTCTCCCTCTCCACATTACCCTGACCACATTCAGATCTTCACCTAAAAGGGCACTCTTCTCTGTTATTATTTAATGGAAACATTTGAAAAGTAATGACCTATTCTAGCAGAGCAGTTATGAGGACTGAAACAAAAAGAGCGGATATATCAAGTCTTCAGTACTGTGCCTATGCACTCAATGACTAAACAGTATTAATAAAACCCAAATAGTGAATCTTCCAGGTCAAGGGCTATTTCCAATTTATTACTGAAATACAGAACCCCGCATTTAACAGTTGGTCAATTTATGGAATAAATGAATGATGTGAGTGTAAAACAAAAAGAAATAAAAACAGGGCCAAAGTGGGAAAAGGAGAAATACCAAGAAGCTCAAAGGAAGGGCTTAGTTTTATATCAGGGTAAATGACAAGAAAATCTCAAATGAAGCAACAAGGAACTTCCCTGGTGGTCCAGTGTCTGAGAGCCCACCTGCCAATGCACAAGACACAAATTTGATCCCTAACCCAGGAAGATCCCATATGGCACAGAGCAACTAAGCCCATGTGCTGCCCATGTGCACCTAAGCCTGTGCTCCCCGACAAGAAAAGCCACTGCAGTGAGAAGCCCATACACTGCAGAGTGTAGCCACCTCAACTAGAAAGAGCCTAGGCTCAATAAGGAAGACCCAGTGTAGCCAAAAGGAAAGAAAGAAACCTTAAAAAAAAAAAAAAAAAAAAAGAAGCAACAGGAACTTCTCTGGCAGCGCAG
>SJYA01000302.1:157100-169275 GCA_006410615.1 Neotragus moschatus | reverse complement strand
GGGGGAGGGGCACGGGTTTGATCCCTGGTTGGGAACTAAGATCCCACATGCCACCTGGTATGGCCAAAAACAAAAAAGTGAAGCAACAAAATCACGTACATATTAAAACTTTTCAAATAAAAACTGCCTCATATATAAAAATAAAAACTTTTCCTCCATATATTTCACAGTGCAGAAGCCAGATGTCTTAAATACAGTTCTTTAATACTGAAACTCTTAAAAATATTTCTGAATGAATTCCTTATGAGGTTGACAGGAATCACAAGTATATAACAGGTTATATTTAAGACATCTGTCACAGCACATCAATATTCTGATTAAATATGTCATAATAGAAAGGAAAGCAGATTTCACTGAACCCTTATACAGTAGTATTATTTTTATGAATTTAAGTATCAAAATCGTCAAGACTGCAATCTTACGAACACATTAGACTTTCAAAGACAAATTAGTAAAATAGTTTTAATCTCTATTGTGTGCACAAAATAACAATGAACTATTAGATCCTTTGCCCCTTCCTTTTAAGCATCTCCTTATTCTTAGATTAAGAGTAAGAATCTTAATATTTAATTAACTGTTTTTAATTAACCAACATTTACACAAAGCATTATGTGGAAAGCATTACTCTAAATGTAAATAAAATTCATTTGGTTCTTATAACAACTCTTACAAGGTAGGTACGGTTATCCTTTCCATTTTACAGATAAGAACACTGAGGCAGAGACGCTAAGTAACCTACCTAAAGTCAGAAAGCTAATAAAAAGCAGACTGGATGCACTCTTAACTTCTATACTCTGCTGCCTAGAGATCTCTGAGGTAAAGTAAAACTAAATTTATCCTGCCTTCACTTGATGTTGGGAGGTTAGTTATGTTGATGATCTTGGGTGATAACCATAAAGTGAAACAGCACTAATGGCATATTTCGTAAATTCTAAGATACCCATTTTTTTTTTATATATATATTTTAGAATGTCTGAAATTGATGGCATCTTACAACTGCAACTGACAGTGCTCTCTCTCTGGCATACATAAAGTAACAGTGCATCTGGTAACTGCTGGCCAAGAATGCTTCAAAAACTTATGGTATGGCCTTCATGGGTTAGCGCTAAGTAAGTAAGATAAATATCTAAATTACTTCACAGGTCTGGTACAAGGGCTTTAAGAAGGGTTATTTCTTCCCAAAACGATCTATGACGAAATTTCAGGTAAACTTAAGGTAAATTCCACTGCAGTGAGTTGTCACTTTCTCAGGCCCATGTTGAACTAAACCTGGTTATATACTGCTAGGGAAAAATAACTAGTTTCATTTTACAATTTGATGAAGAAATAAAGAATTTTGGGTGGGAAAAAGGCTGACAGACAAAATAACAGCCAAAATGAGATACATGAGAAAATAAAATCAACAGGAAAGCATAAATCAAGACACCTCGCCAGGACCACTTGATTCAAGCAGTTCTCAAATGCCACTGATAAAAATGCACACTTAAGTATCTCCAGTTTTTTAAAACATATACGTTGAATGCAACCAGAATTGACCAAATATGCTTGGTGTATGCCCATGCCCTACTTGAACTACTCTAACAAAACTGGACATGTTAAACTTAATGTCCATATTGGATAGCTAATTGGTTAACAAAGGTTTAAACTGATCCAAAGAGTAGCCACCAAAAAACTTTAAATAAATAAAGTTCAATTCATTCAGGACTTCCCTGGTGGTACAGTCAGTGCATAGGAATCTGCCTGCCAATGCAAGGGACATGGGTTTGATCCCTTATCTGGGAGGATTCCACAAGCTGCGGAGCAACTAAGCCCCTTCACCGTAACTATGGAGCCCCCATTCTCAAGCTGAAACTACTGAGTCCATGTGCTGCAACTAGTGAAACCCGTGTGCCTCGGGCCTGTGCTCCACAACAAGAAAAGCCACTACAATGAGAAGCCCACATACTGCAACGAAGAGTAGCTCCGCTTGCTTTAACTAGAGAAAGCCTACACACAGCAAAAAGGAACTAGTGCAGTCAATAAGTAAATGTTTTTTAAAAATTCAATTTATTTAAATATTCCTGTGTCAATATTTGCCTTGGTAATTTCAGGATGAATAATGTTCAATTTTTTCTTTGTCTGCTTTTGTCTTAGTGGTTGAAGCTACCTTTCAGGGTAATTTCCCACTAAAACATCAAAACTGCATCCAGATTAAAACTAAAAAATTCAATTAAAAAAAAAACCCAACTGTACACTTTACCTTAAAAATCACTTAATTTTGATGGGGCAGGAGGGAGGAGACTAAAATGCACTTTCACAAAACTGAAAATTTGTTCTGTAAATACACCCAGACAGGAAACAATGGTATCTTCTTTAATGGTGTATTAAATCTCAAATAATATTTTAAAAGCCTCATACTTTTCAGTTACACTACAACCATTGAGATACTGCATCACCTAATAGCAGAGTGAAACCTCTCTTCTTTTGTATCTGTTATTCTTATTTTTATTCCTATATTACTTATGCTTTAAGTGTATAAAAAACCTATCCCAGCCATAGTTTGAGGCAATGTTATTTTATATCTGTAGATCAAATTTTTTAAAAACTATTTTTTATGTATATAAAGCTCTATTTCACATAGTCATATAATTCAGAATTTAATGCTAATAATTATCCTGTCCTCCTTTAGAACATGTAGGTAAGTCTGAAGAATAGCTGAAGAGTTCTGCATATGTATATGTAACTAAAAGGCTTGGGAAAGTGTACCTGTAAGAAACATAATATACAAAAAATATATAGTTGTCGTACAAGAATTTATTAAGATTTAAAAAACTAAGAGCCAGGGAGAAGACGAGCAAAAGACAGGAAGAACTAATAAAAGGACTTTTTTTTAAGTTACAATTTTCTTAATATAAAATGGAAGGAAGACTGACTTAGATTAGAATAATCTAATGATGTTTCTACAAAAACTTAAGTAAGGATATCAGAAGCAAAAATTTTGATAGAGTCTATCCTGTTTTTTAAAAACAGATGTCTTCTAGAACCTTTATTTACTGTGTTGGTAGACCATAAAGAAGGCTGAGTGTTGAAGAACTGATGCTTTCAAACTGTGTTGCTGGAGAAGACTCTTGTGAGTCCCTTGTACTGCAAGGAGATCAAACCAGTCAATCCTAAACAAAACCAATCCTGAATATTCACTGGAAAAGAGCTCCCTGATGCTAGCAAAAGGAGAAGAGGACAGCAGAGGATGAGATGGTTGATATAACAGGCATGAATCTGAGCAAACTCTCGGAGATAGTGGAGGACAGAGGAGCCTTGTGTGCCGCAGTTTATGGGGTTGCAAAGATTCACGACTCCAATACTTTGGCCACCTGATGTGAAGAACTGACACGTTTGAAAAGACCCTGATGCTGGGAAAGATTGAAAGCAGGAGGAGAAGGTGACGACAGAGAATGAGATGGTTGGATGGCATCACTGACTCAATGGACATGAGTTTTGAGTAAACTCTGGGAGTTGGTGATGGACAGGGAGGCCTGGTGTGCTGCAGTCAATGAGTCGCAAAGAGTAGGACACGACTGAGTGACTGAACTGAAATCAAAGAGTCGGACTCAACTTAGTGACTGAACAACAATAAAGCCCATTTTAACATAATTTCTCTAATACACTTTTTTCTTGTCAACTAAGGTTTTGCCAATTTTCTTGTCAACTAAGGTTTGCCATAACTAAGGTTATGCCAACATTCTTCATGAAGGATCCCTGAAAATAAACTGTGTTCTACTATGATGTAAGACTTTAAGTCTCAGACCATTTAGACTATCTAAAATAGCATTTACGGTATCACGGGACTGCTATTCCATTGAGACCCAAAGTATGATCACTGACCATATATCTGATGGGTAGGAGTAAACTCCTAGCAATCCTTACCAAGGGTGAATTTTAATTCTCTAAATTTGAGAAAAAGTTGTATATATAAAATTTCTCCCATCCAAAAAAAAAAGTCATTAAAATATAACCAAAATATTCAAGTTATATTATCAGTTACTTAATGATTCTATAAATATAGGTTATAAAATATAAAGCTAACTAGCAAAAACAAAACACTACCTAGGATAATAATAAAGAAAATCCTTATATTTTGAAGGTATTCAGAAGCTATCTCTGTGTTCGGTGGCTAAATAGGTAGTGATGATATTAATCAAAACAGCAAACGGAAAGATGTACAAGTTCAAGAGACAAACTTCTGGATGGTATGGCCAAACTCTCTCATCTACCACCCATACATGACAGCCATAATCCCTCACCTTTGCAAGCTTTCAAAATAAACTCCTCTACCCCTGCATTGCCCTTTCCATCCCTCCATTTGTCCCTCCGAAATGCTCTGCCCAATGGTCTACTTTCTTTTGAAAGCTCTCCCTAAGGCACCTTCTCGCTGCTTACAAGGCCACCTGAATAAACTGCTATGATAGCACTAATCACACTACACAACATTTAACTGTCCATCGCCCCTAGACTCTGAGGTCTAAGTGAATTTTGAAAAGTCTGATATAGTTAACACTTGATAAATAGTACTTAAAAAATATATTCTATTTGAATATATTCTAAATGAATGAATGAATGAGTTTGAGATGCTCATAGGACACCCAGATAGTGATAAACAGAAACATGGCTCTGAACTCAGGAAGGAAGACATGGTTCATGTTATAGATAACATTTTACCCTAAATCTGTAATTGTTGCTTTGGCAAATTAAAACAAAATTCATAATCAAATAGTTTATGGATGGACAGACAACTGAGACATAAAATGTTTTGCCCATAAAATGCAATGTGTACTCTTTGTTGTTTAAGTCATTAGATCATGTCTCACTCTTTTGTGACCCCATGAACTGCAGCCCACCAGGCTTCTATGTCCACAGGATTTCCCAGGCAAGCATACTGAAGTGGGTTACCATTTCCTTCTCCAGGGGATCTTCCTGACCCACGGATCAAACTTGCATCTCCTATATTGGTAGGTGGATTCTCTACCACTGAGCCACCAGGGAAGCCCTGTGTTCTAATTTCCAACTTAATTCATTTTTCAGCTTCAGTCAACATAGATTAGCCACACCCTCCTTTTTTGGTCTATTGCCTTGGCTTCAGTGATGCTACAGAAAATCTCCTTCAATCTCTGGCTATATCTTCTCTGTCCCCTTTGCTCCATTTCTTTTTCTCAATGTTAAATACTGAAGAGTCATAGGGGACCACATCCCTTTATCTTTTCTATGTACTTCCTGCTTAGGCAATCTCATCCCCCACCTTCCACATTAAGATGTCTATTAACAGCTATATGCTGATTATTCCTCACTGAATTACAATCAATATGTCCCCTATTACCAGAAACAAACACAAAACTGCTCTCCCCTCCCCCAGTATTCCCCTATATTAGGCACAAGAGCCACCAGCCCTGGGAATCAGCCTTCTCCTCTCCCTAGACCTCCAAATCGAATCCACCATCTAATCCTAACTTTACTTCTCAAGTATTTGTCAAATTCAGCTACTTTACCACTGCCAAGTCTGGACCAAGATTTCATTATCTCTTGCCTAAATTACAAAAATAGCTCAATTCAATTCTGCTCAAAGTGTCATCTGTGGACCCATACTGATCCCACAAACTCTGTTATTGGTGTGAGACAAGGTAAATACAGCAACAGAGGGCACTCAGAAATTTTTAAAGCAATTTGATAGACACTACCATAATATCCATTTTATTGTACATTACCAAAGTACCACACAAACTATAAAGTAAAATAAAACAGGTCCTTCATCACAGATAAGTTTGAGAAGCACTGGCCTAACTGGTCTCCTTGCTTTTACTCTTGCTTATCTCCAGTATGTCCTCAACAGAGCGGCCAAGTGATGGTTTTAAAGCAAAAATTTAAGCAACTTATTCAGCTGTTTGACATTCTCCAGTGGCTTCCCACTACCCCTAGGATTAATTACAAAAGATAGGTAAACCCCACTGCTGAGAATAAAAAAAAAAAAAAAAATTTTTTTTTCCCAGAAAGGTGAAGAATCTTGTTTAAAGTAACCAACGAAGAACTGGAAGATTGGAAGGTCTGAGAGGCAACACAGGATAATAGACTCTACAACCATATGACTGGGCTCCACTGCTTCCTTAGCTGTATGATTTTGTGGAAGTAATCTGATTCTCAGGTTCCTTATTTGTGAAATGGAAATATAATTAAGGCACTTCAAAGGGGGATGATTGAGAGGTTTTAACAAGTTAATATACATAAATCACTTGAAAGACTGGCTGGCCCAGTGCTTTAGAAGTATTAGTGATTACCACTATCTTTAACATTTTACTAGTGCTATTAGAAGATAATTTTATCTTACTTGCTTATTGTCCGTCAGTGCCACATTAAGATATAAATTACCCAAAAAAAGTCCATATTATTATTCTCTAATAGAACTTTTCTCCAGAGGACTTAAACCCTACAGAAACTGAGTTAAGTGACTATTTCCTCAGTTCTCTCTTTCTCAAGCATAGGGCAGAGCTAGCACCAATCTAGGTGCACAGAAGAGTAGTTAATTCATTACATACTTTGGATGCTTTAGAGCAATAGGGTCTGATATTTACTGGAACCCCTGCTGAAAAGGGCTGCTCTTGTGTATTCCCCAAAGTCTGGCATGATGTAGGTGCTCATTAAATATTTTGGGAAAGAATGGTTCTTTTCAAAACCAAAGAAATAGTACTTAGCACAAAGTAGCTACTAATTGTTAATTTCATTCCACCCCCTTTAAGTTTCTACGACTTTAAAGTATGATTATACTGGATTCATTTTTCTTGAACTGGGGGAGTCTGTATTATTTAAAGCCAAAAATGCAGAATACAGACAGTAGGAAAGCCAAGAAATAGAAACCAATGTTGGCAGGAACTATGTGGAAACAGTAAGAGGTAGAAGATAGGTAGAATTTGGATATGCAGGGGAAAGAGCAAAGGTTATTCTAGGCCAGGGAATAGAATAAGCAGCAGAGGCAGTGTCACCCAAAGTTTAAAGAATATTCCATTGGTGATACCAAAAAAAAAAAAAAAAAAAAAAAGATTTTAAGCTATACACAGGCAAAATATTTGAAAGTTCCATATGCACATGTTTTTATGTGTAATTAGGGCACCAAATTGTGATTCCAAACTTTTACTACTTATAACGACATTTAAGTTAACAGAACTTATTTGGACTTTTTAAAAAAGTGAGTTGTTTAAAAAGTACCAAGAAAACAATGCACAGGAAGCGAGCAAATATGACAAAATTAGTCAGGATTTTAAAGAGTAAAACTTGGAGAACATTAAGACACAGTCATGTGAATAAAACCCGTCAATAAGAGAAAAGCAATGTCTTCTGAATGAAGCCAAAGCTCTATCCTTAGTAGCAATTCAACATAAAGGACACGCAGGTATGAAGTATCTTAACAGTTTTGAGTATTTAACTGTAGTACTACAATTTTCCTCAGTAAAATCCTCGTTTTTCTGTATGATAAAATCTGCTACACAATTCAATTTCAGTTACTCCCAAAACAAAGATAATTTTAAATTTCCAAATAGATACTTGAACATGATACAACGTATAGCCAGGTAACTTACCTGAAAATAAGGAGCTAAAACTATACTTTTCACACCAGAAGAACTACTTACACAGTAACAAGATATGAATCATAGCTACATCAAGAAAGCTGTTAAAATAAAAAAAGCAAAAGACAGCTTTCCTTCCCTCCACTTCCTCTCTCAAAATTAACCTACCAATAGCCAAATCAAGCTAAGAGATGATGATAAAGAACACTTATTGAACTTTTATCAGGCACTGCTGTATCTTACTTGAATTAAGTTATGCAATTATCACCACCATTTTATGAAGTACACTTCTATCCACATTCTACAGCTATAAGAATATGAGGCAGAGAGAGATTAAAAAACTTGCTCAAGGCCAGATATGGTAGATGGAAAGGCAGGGATTTAGATCCTGACAGTTCAGTTAGAGTCTGAGCTCTTAACCACTGGGCACCATTTATCTCAAGAATAGCAGGATGATAATTTGAAATATTCCACCCTCCCCATTATGACAGGAGAGATGTAATGTTTCAAAGTATTAGTTAAATTTCCAGCCTAAGAAACAGGAGGTTCATCAGTTTTATGGAAAAGCGAGGAAGATGACTATTATAACGAAATAATATAGGCCCAGGAGTCTTTCAAATACGGACAAAGCACCAGAAGCTTCAGAAGTCTGGCTGTGAATGACACTATTCACAGAGAAAGATGCCAAAAGTTGGGATAAGCAGAAGGTGAATCCTATTTCTACTCGATCTACTGCTTTGAAGGAGAAAATCCTGCCCATCCCCTTGTCTTTCTGTAACTCAGTTACACAAATGCATAGATTCAAGAGGTGTGAGGGGAAAGGATGGNTTGAAAGTAATGAGTGTGGTTTATTTTTTTCTGGTTAGACTCAGCACATTTGTCCATTTAATGTTTTTGTAAGGGTCTTTTCTTGTTTATAGGGGAAGGGATGATGTTCACAGAGAAGTAATCATTTTATTTTACTTTATTTTTTGCTGTACCATGCGCCTTTCAGGATTTTTGTTCTCCCACCAGAGATTGAACCCGTGCCCCCTGCAGTGGAAGTATGAAGTCTTAACCATTAGACCACCAGGGAGATTGTTGTTAAGTGGTCAAGTCATGTCTAACTGTTTGCAGCCCCATTATTTGCAGCACACCAGGTTTCCCTGTCCCTCACCCTCTCTTGGAGTTGGCCCAAGTTCATGTCCATTGAATCAATGATGCCATCCAGCCATCTCATCCTTTGTCGCCTCTTCTCCTTCTGCGACAGGTTAGTATCAGGGTCTAACTTGAGGATCTGTTTGTGTGCCTCTACTTGGCTTGGCTAATGTCATTGTTCTTTTAGCTCCTTACCTCCCATACTTGCTTTCCAGTATGTATGGTATTGGGCTGGTAATACCCAGCTGAAGCCCAGTCCTTCTCCCATTCTCTATCCTTAAAGCACATGACATCTGTCTTCTGGAGTCATATAGATGCACAACAGCCTGCTTTAAAATATTTTAAGTCCTCTTCTATATAGTGTTTTGAACAAGAGTGTGACAGCTGTAGGATAGCAGAAAGGGCACTAGATTATCCAACCAGAAGTTGAACTTGTGTGACCTCACTCCAGTACCTTAAGCCTCTTTCTGCACAAAAGCATTCTGGGCAGTAAAACTGGGGAAAAAGATGGCTTCTTCATCAGAGCTGTAAAGAGCAAGTGAGATTAATGAAAGGATTTTATGAATGATAAAATGTAAGAAGTTACTTAAAAGTGATGAATAAGACTTTTTCCCCCTCAAAACAAATGTAATTTTGAAAGTTAGCACAAAGGTATTTCTCAGTTGGAATTTATACTGAAGTTTAATAGCATCACACAGCCTTCTTGTAACACTGGATTTCTCAATCTTGGTTCTATTGATGTTTGGGACTGGACAATTCTTGTTGTAGGAGGCTGCTCTGTACATTGTAAAAACGTTTGGTGGAATTCCTGCCTCTAGCTGCTAGATGCCGGTAACACCTTCCTCCTCAGTTTTGCCAACCATAACATTTCTAAACATTGCCAAACTGCACTCAGAGAAAAGGTGGAGCAAAAAGCATAAAACCTTAGGTTGAGAACCACTGATCTAACCCAGTCTACTTGGAAAAATAGGTTTTTCTACTCTTTAAAATTTTTATTTTAGGAAAAATTTAATTTTGCTATTCTTTTTATAAAGTAACCTCTTAATTTAGGCTGTTTAAAAAAAAAAGATTTTGACTTTCAAAGAGATTTTGGAAAAGAACTTTAAAAATGCAGTTCAGTCATGGACTGTACCCTTGCTTAAACCATGTCACTGATCACTGTCATAGCAGAGCAGTCATGTGTCTTTTACTAAGTATTTATGTTGGAGAGACTCATATTCCTGCCGAATACTGTGGTTGGACTGCCTAACTAAGTGGACTTACTTCATACAATTAATACCTTTTGTTATTTTTATTAGACATTAAAAAGCACACTAATACTTTATTGACTATCATATGCTGATATCGTTTGATGTCCTTTAAGGCAAGGGACCTCTAATATTAGTAGGAACCTATATTTCTGTCATAACTCAGATATTCTGGGTCAATACTTGTATAGACTACCTTGAGTAGCAGCAAAGTTAGAAATTTATAAGCATGATTGCTAGGTCATAATCAATAGGATTTTTCATATTATTGGTTCCTAATATGATATTCTTCTTCACCATTGAATTTCTAGGACACTGGAAACAAACTGTAGCTGTTTAAGATCCAGAAATTATTGGGAATTCCCTGATAGTCCAGTCGTTAGGACTTGGTATCGTCACAGCCATGGCCCAGGGTTCAATTCCTGGTTGGGGAACTAAGATTCTATAAGCTTCCCAAGCTACAAGGAACAGCCAAAAAAGAAATATCCAGAAATTATTATTTTAAAAATATTGATGCCAGATGTCTGAAACTATCTCTCTTAGCTTATGTTGTCAATAAGTTCCTAAAGCCAGTTTCCTATCTCAAGTCTGACAGTTAGCTTTCTTACTAGCTTAAGAAAATGTTGATCAAGGCAGGTTGTAAAACAGGAGAAACAAGTTGTAGCAATAGGGCTATTTTTGCTGGGAAGATAGAAGAGATGTATGATTCTTAACATGAATATATTGCTAAGCTTTATGTTTCCAAGATTGGTAAAAAGGTTGCTGCATCAGGAGAATTAAGTTCATTTCCTCATCTATGTTTGTTCCCACCCGCCCACATTCTGGTTAATCTTCTTTGGGAACCTATGGACCCTCTTCAAAAGACTTATCAACATGAATAATAATATCACTATAATTAATATTGTAATGGGGTGGAGTGGGCACACAGCTGTTGGTGCCTGTTATTGCGAGACCCTTCGTGGGAGGTTAGTGGTCCTACTCTGCCAATAGTCAGCCTCCCAGTGCTGCTCCCAGCATACATTGCAGTGAAAGGACCTTCTCGCTAGGGTCCTCTAGGCCCTAAGGCCTGGGCCTGGCAAGTGAGCTAAGGGCCCAGGGTCGGACTGAGGGCTATGTCCCACAGAGCTCCAGACCCCTCCCCATGGCCTCCCACTGGCCCGGCCCAGGCCTCAAGGCAACAGCGAACCTCTCTGTTATCCTCACTCTGCAGCCTAATGATGGCAACAGTCTCCATGGGTCCCAGTCTACAGAGGCCTCAGCAACTGGAATATATGGACAATGCTATTAAGGTGGCGCTAGTGGCAAAGCACCTGCCAATGCAGGAGACATGAAGAGACACTGGTTCGATCCTTGGGTTGGGAAGATCCCCTGGAGGAGGGCATGGCAACCCACTCCAATATTCTTGCCTGGAGAACCCCATGGACAGAGAAGCCTGGCAGGCTACAGTCCATAGTGTCGCACAGAGTCAAATATGACTGAAGTGACTTTGCACACATGCACTCCATTAAGGTAACAGCTTCAGGTAGCTTCAATCTCTCTGTTCAAGTTTCAAAAATTGGTACAATGTAGATCTATTGTCTACCCCTGGGAGGTGGCCAGAGGTCAGGGTTAAGCTGCAAGGATGCTGCACATCATTACTTCAGGTCCTCCTCTGTGGTTGGGGCTATTCTCAAACAAGGACAGTTGTTGTGAGCTGGAAATTAACATGAATGGCATTTGCTGCAACATGCATTCCTATTGATCCTGTACACATAGTCCTCTCCAGTTTAAATGAAAAGCCTGAGTCCTGGATGCCTGGTTTGCTCAGTGATAACACCTGAGCAGGGTGTTGTACTGAAAGCACCTCCAGCTGAGATCTGCCTCCTTGTAGACAGGATTTGGACCTCAAAGGGTGAAGTTGAGCCTTAGGACCTCACACTCTCTTGTCAGACCAGATAATAATATTTTGTTTGGTGGAGGTTTATAGGAACATCATTCATTACCTAGCCATGACCTGACCTCTAGGGCAAAGGGTCTGACACCAAGAAGTGTGCAACAACTAACCACGCCCCTCCCTCACCTTTCCTATAAAAAGGGCTTTGCTAAGTGCTTTCAGGGAGTTTGGGGGTTTTAAGGCATGAGCTTTCCAGCTGGTTTCCCAGGTGGCATAGTGGAAGAAACACAAGCTGGAATCAAGATTGCTGGGAGAAATATCAATAACCTCAG
>SJYA01000302.1:102161-154566 GCA_006410615.1 Neotragus moschatus | reverse complement strand
TAAGCAACAGCAAGGCATGAGCCACCAGTCTCTTTGCTATAGCCCTGCAATAAACCTTTCTCTGATCCAAAGTCAGACATTTTGGTATTATTTGGCCTCACTGTACATCAGGCACACAGACTTGCGTTTGCTAAAAATATTACATATTGCTCTTACAGATTTTTTTCATAAAGTATTTTAGTAGAACTGCCTTATAATTGAGGTAGGTAGTAGGAGTTTATGATCTAGAAAGTGACATTAAGCTGAGCCAGAAAGTTTGGGTCCTCTTATTTGCTATCATACTACTGAATTTGAATGACTTTGGACTAGGCCTACCTCTACATTCACTGTCATTGCCCCAGTTTATCATATATTACTTCTGGCTTACAGCTTCACATCTTCTATCTACCCTGTGTACACATTTGGATCTGTAAACTCTGCCAGAACAAAACTTTGGCTAGTATTCCATACTACAAATCAATATATTCCCCAGTGGAATTCTCTTCTTTCTGGAGAAGGAATCATTTGAAATATCAGTGTTTGCCTCATCCATTTTTTGAGATCTGAGAAGCAAAAACTATAAGTATATATAGAAATGGCCTAGTCAGATTTCCTAGTCTCATCATAAATATTGGAGGAAAAGTGATGATGGATTATTTCAGATTCCTCCTTGCTACCTCTGCTTGAGAAAAGCTGTATGGCCAAGATGGAATTATAGGGACTAGATTTACCCTCCCACCTGTCACAACCAAAACAAAACACATAAAAAAAACAAAACCAAAGCGGAAGAAATACATGAAACAGTGGTTTTCAAGACATGGCTATCAGGCAGTGAATGAGAGTGATTCTTGAAAGAAAAACAAGAGATAAGACCAACTGTTGCCCCAGTGTATTCACTTGAGAAAGTTTTCAGGCCATGGCATATGGAAGAAGAACTGAGGTAAAGCCCGATTAGGACCCTGAATTGAAGAGATGGAGGCTGGAGTCTAGAGAGATAAGACAAAGTTGAGATGAGTGACAAAGAGGACAGAGCTACCAGGAGAACACTGGCAGTCTGCAGAGGGACCCTTATCAAATATTCAGCAGAATCCTGATCAGCATATGCCAGTGAGGAAACTACATGAGGCCCAGGAAAGAATCATCCGGAAGCATGAGAGTCTATGCCATTGTCAGTTCTTAGGAGCCATATGGAAAAACTCATAATTCTTAAGGCACTGGGTAGATTATTTAAGAAGGTCCTGATTAGTGGGAAATAATTAGCCTTGTACTGAGAACTGCTCCCAATCTGTCAAGCTGTAGAAGCAAAAACTGAACGGATCAAATTGTTTCCAAATAACTTACCATCATTCCTGAGCAAAGCTCAAGAAAATCTATGAGAATTCAAAAGCATCCAGTACCCAGCAAAATAAAGTCCAGAAAGTATGTGCATGAGTGCTGAGTTGCTTCAGTTGTGTCCGACTCTATGTGACCCAGTGGACCATACCCTGCCAGGCTCCTCTGTCTGTGGAATTCTCCAGGCAAGAATACTGGAGTGGGTTTCCATGCCCTCCTCCAGGGAATCTTCCTGACCCCAGGGATTGAACCTATGTGTCTTACATCTCCTGCATTGACAGGTGGGTTCTTTACACTAGTGCCACGTGGAAAGCCCCTACTAAGTATGCATGCAGCCAAAGACTACCAGGAATGCAGAAAGATTGGAAAATACAACCGTGCTGCTGCTACTGCTGCTAAGTCACTTCAGTCGTGTCCGACTCTGTGTGACCCCATAGACGGCAGCCCACCAGGCTACCCCGTCCCTGGGATTCTCCAGGCAAGAACACTGGAGTGGGTTGCCATTTCCTTCTCCAATGCATGAAAGTGAAAAATGAAAGTGAAGTCGCTCAGTCGTGTCCGACTCGTAGTGACCGCATGGACTGTAGCCTACCAGGCTCCTCCACCCATGGGATTTTCCAGGCAAGAGTACCGGGGTGGGGTGCCATTGCCTTCTCCGAAATACAACCATAATGAGAAGAATAATCAGTAAGTCAAAAGTGACACAAATTGATACAAATGATATTATTAGCAGAATACATTAATTAATGTAACCATGCTACTAAGTCGCTTCAGTCGTGTCCACTCTTTGCGACCCCATAGACGGCAGCCCACCAGGCTCCCCCGTCCCTGGGATTCTCTAGGCAAAAACACTAGAGTGAGTAGCTATTTCGTTCAATGCATGAAAGTGAAAAGTGAAAGTGAAGTCACTCAGTCGTGTCTGACTCTTCGTGACCCCATGGACTGCAGCCTATCAGGTTCCTCCGTCCATAGGATTTTCCAGGCAAAAGTACTGGAGTGGGGTGTCATTACTTTCCATATTAAAAAAGTTATGCAGAGATTTAAAAAAAAGAGCTCAATCATATTTCTAGAGATGAAAAGTACAGTATCCAAGATGAAAAACAGACTAGATGGGATTAACAGCAAATTATATATATCAAGAGATAAGATTAGTGATCCTTTCATGGATCACAGCCTTGTCATGGCAAAGGGGCTTGCATAACTCAATGAAGCTATGAGCCATACCATGCAGGGTAACCCAAGATGGACAGGTCATAGTGAAGAGTTCTGACACAACTTGGTCTACTGGAGGAGGGAATGGCAATCCACTCCAGTATTCTAGCCATGAGAACTTCATTTTCCCAGTGGTCATGTATGGATGTAAGAGTTGAATCATAAGAAGGCCGAGCACCAAGGAATTAATGCTTTCTATTTGTGCTGGAGAAGACTCTTGAGAGTCCCCTGGACTGCAAGATCAAACCATCAGTCAACCCTAAAGGAAATCAACTCTGAATATTCATTGGAAGGACTGATACTGAAGCTCCAATACTTTGGCCATGTGATGAGAAGAGCTGACTCATTGGAAAAGACCCTGATGCTGGGAAAGATTGAAGGCAAAAGAAGGGAGTGGCAGAGGATGAGAAGGTTAGATAGCATCACCTACTCAATGGACATGAATCTGAGCAAACTCCAGGAGATAGTGAAGGACAGGGAAGCCTTGTATGCTGCAGTCCGTGAGGTTGCAGAGTCAGACATGACTGAGTGACCAAATAACAACAAGATTAATGAGTCTGGTGGCATAGCAATGGAAACAATCCAAAAAGAAACACCCCCCCCACACACACACACACAGACACACAAAGAATCCAGAATTATTAAAGAGCATCAGTGAGTTGTGGAGCAACTTCAAGCAGGCTAATAAATGAGTAGCGTCCCCATAGGAGAAAAGAAGGTAGGGACAAAAAAATATTTGGGAAAATACATCCCCAAACTTTCCAAACAGTAAAACCTGTAATCCCACAAATTCAAGAGACTTAATGAAACTCCATCACAAGAAACATGAAGTAAATAAATTACACATAGGTCTATCATCACAAAATTGTCCAAAAAAATAGTGATAAAGAGGAATAACCTCACTATCCAGAGATAAAAATATGTACAGAGCAATAAAGGCGAGAGTGACATGAGTTTGCTTTTTTAAATTCAGTTCAGTTCAGTCATTCAGTCATGTCCTACAACTGAAAACACAGTGGAGGAACATGTTTAAAATAATGAAAGGGAAAACTTGTCAGTTTGGACTTATATGTCCTGCTAAAATGTCTTTCAACAAAAGTGGTGAATAAAGATATCTTCAGACATACAAAAGCTGAAAGAATTCATTAGAAAAGTTGCAAGCCATTCCTCAGGCAGAAAGAAATTAAGAATGAAATTAAGGAAAGAATTGTATGCACAACAGTATAGAATTGATAGTCATGTTACATATACAAAAATTAGATCAAAAATGTAAGAGCTATAATTATAAAACTGTTGAAAGAAAACATGATTATGAATCTTAATGACCTAATTAATTAATGCTTAATTAGGCAGCACTTTTTAGATATGATGACACAAAACAACCAAAGAAAATCTAAACACATTTGACTTCATTAAAATTAAAAACTCATTTATTAGAGGATGCTATCAAGAAAGTGAAAAGACAACCAAAATAAAGGCAGAAAATATTTTCAAATTATGTATCTGGTAAGGGACTTGAATACAGATTGTATAAAAAAGTTTTACAACTCAAAAATAAGATGAATAGGGACTTCCCTGGTGGTCCAGTGGTTAAGAATCCAACTTCCAATATAGGGGACGTGGATTTGATCCCTGGTCGGGGAACTGAGATCTCACATGCCACAGAGCAACTAAGCCTGTGAGCCACAACTAATGAAGCCTGCTTACCTCAACAAAGACCCAGCACAGCCAAGAATATATAAATAAAATCACTGATTTATTTTTTAAAATAATATGAATAATTCAATTTAGGGAATTTCCTGGAAGTCCAGTAGTTAGGACTTGGTGCTTTCATTGCTGAAGATCCAGGTTTACTCCCTTGTTGGGCAACTAAGATCCCACAAGTGGCATGGCCAAGAAAGAAAATTATGGTTAATTATATGCTGGTGACTCAGACTGTAAAGAATCTTCTTGCAATGTGGGAGACCTGGGTTTGATCTCTGACTTGGGCAGATCCCCTGGATGAGGGCATGCAACCCACTCCAGTATTCTTGCCTGGGGAATCCCCATGGACAGAGGAGCCTGGTGGGCAACAGTCTGTGGGGTCACAAAGAGTTGGACACAACTGAGCGACTAAGCACAGCACGTATCATAATAAGGATGTTTCAAGAATGATTATAATCAGAAGGTAACCAACTTATCTTCCTACTCTCAAATCAGTTGTATAAACTGTCCTCCATTTAACTTCTTTCATCTCTCCTTCGTTCATCCCACAACTCCACTGACAGTCTATCAAGGTCACCAGGGACCTGAGTGTCTAACTCATTGTCAACCTTTGTCCCAATTTTATTCACTCTTAGCAATATCAAAAATAGTTCACCACTGCATCTTTTGCAACACAGCACTTTATTTTCTCTTGTTGCATGGAACCAAACCTAGTTTTCTTTTAGCAAATTTGTATAACCAGCTGCATATGCATAATTTTCATTTTAATGTCTAATAAGTCCCTAAAACCTAACATGTACATGACAAAATTCTTATCTATTCATTGTAACCCCATCCCCTAAACACATATCAGACCCATTCTACTCTTCCTATATCTTTCTTATGAAAGTTGGTAACACAATTATTTGTTCAGATGTTCAGGCCAAAAACTAAAGATTCATTTACCATTTTTGATTATTCTCTTTCCATAATCTTACCACATCCAATCCACTAGCAAGTCTTAATAGTGCCAACCCCCAAATGTATCTGCATTTGCCTCGCTCTCCAGTTTTTTATTCAAGTTAATCAAAGAGGGAGTGTGGAGTAATGCTGGGGATTAGATTCTATGTGGTCTTATGGGCCTTTGTATGGACTTTTGCCTTTACTTCAGTGAGTTGCAGAAGTTTGATTGAAGTACTAACATGATCTAACTTAAGTCTTTAAAGATTGCTGTGATTTCTTTGTTGAAATTAGACTGGGGAAGGGGGCAGAAATAAACATAGGAAACTCACAAGGCTATTGCAGTTTTTAAAAATCGATAGTTTGGACTATCAGTGATACACTGTTAAGCTGGTACCTCAGTGGGTGACTGGAGCTTAACCTCCTTAGTTAAAAATGGGGGAATCTGAGAAAGGAGAAAAACACCCCTTCCAGTTAGTCCCTCTCCCCAGAGAGAGAGAGAAAGTAAATACACACCAACATCTGGGAAGCACTGACTGAGTCCTGCAGGTCTGAGGAATGGTGCAAAATGCTGACAACATCTGATAGCAGGATATAAAATAAAGGTTTACCTGTAGGGTAAATTACAGTAAGCAGATTTGTTGGGTCAAAGGACAAGTATGTTTATAACTTTGATAGACATCTTCACTGGTAATGGAGGAGTAAGTGGTAGCTGAATTCTATTCTAAAAAGTAGATGTAACTCATGGGGGAAAAATAAAAATCAAATACTGATACCAGGAGTATGATCTGAACAACTGGAAGGATGAGTATGCTGTTTCCCAAGTGGGTGAAGACCACTGAAGGAGCATGTTTCGTTAAGAAGAGATAGGAAGTTTGACTTGAACATTTCCATTTAAAACCATTTATCCAGGTGTCCAGATAGAGATCAAGTAGAATTTTGGATATGTGAGTCTGGAATTCAGAGGAGAGGGCTGGAGAAATAAATTCTGGAGTTGTTCATATGTATATGGTATTAAAAGCCATGAAACTGGATGAAATCACTAATATAGGCAGCATAGAGAAAAAACCATAAACTGAACCCTGGGGCCCTCTATTGGTTAGAAATCAGGAGAATAAGGCAGAACCCACAAGGAAAGCTATGACACAGCAGCCAGTAGAGTAGGACAAAAACCAGGTGAGTGTATTAACATTTTCTGATGGGCAGAATTGCAGTGTACATGAATGCCAAAAGTAGTAACACAGTGGAAAGGGAAAAATTGGTGATGCATGCAGAGAGATGAGATTTCCTGGAGTGATGCCCTTGAGTAGGCAAAAAAGTATGGGGTTAGGATACTAGAGAATATGTTGGTCTAGATAGGGGCAGGGACAGTTCGTTTGTAGTAACAGGAAGGAAGGCTGTATGGGGCACAGATACAAAGAGGTAGATAGACATTGTAGTGAGAAGTTCTCTTTTGAAAAAGATAAGGACACTGGAAAAAGAGAAGAGAGAAGATCAGGGAACTGAAAGGCCATGGTAAATATTATGGTCACCAACAATCATTGTAGGAGTAGTGTTGGATAGAATGACAATGAATCAGAGGATAAAATCTTCAAGGAGTGAGAAGAAATCTTCAGTGGGTACCCTTATGATAAGGGATACATGTTACTGTAGGAAGAAATGAGATTCAAAGCTGGAGTCTGGGGGAACAGTAAGATAAATGATCTAGAAGCAGTAAATAGTACAGTAAGGAGGATGCCTAGCCCACCACTAGCTCCAATGGTGAGAGGCGCATGAGAGAAGATGTTGGTACTGCTTGTGAGTGCTCCGGGAAAGCTTTGTTCCCAGGAAGAGACAGAGACATGTGGAAATGTAAAAATTCATGGATTAAGCTTTTGATTAAGTAGCTAGAGCATTATTGACATTTAGTTTCTAGGGAAGAGGGATACTAAAAGTCCCCAAATGTAGGGGTTGGCCTATATAACATAGACCTACCCTGCCCAAATGCTAGGAACACCCGCATTAGGAATCTAACAAGAAAAGAGGTTGAGGGTACTCTTAGTCGGGTTCCTCTAGAAAGCAACATTGATTTCAAGTTGTTTATTTAGGAAATGGCAACCCACACCAGTATTCTTGCCTGGAGAATCCCAGGGATGGGGGAGCCTGGCGGGCTGCCATCTATGGGGTCGCACAGAGTCGGACACGACTGAAGCGACTTAGCAGCAGCAGCAGCAGCAGCAGCAGTAAGACCAGTAAAGGAAGAGGAAAGTGATGCAGTGAGAATAAGGCAACCCGTGGTATACTGCTAAGCTGGTGCCTCAGCAGATAAGTGGAGATTAACCTAATAGGAAGTTAAAAATGGGGAAATCTGAGAAAGGAGCAAAACATATCCCTTCTAATTAACTCCATCCTGAAGTGGGTAGAGAAAGGTAAACACATCAGCATCTAAGAGGCATTAACTAAGGGCTGCAGCTCTGAGAAATATGGGCAAAACACTGACCACATCTGTTACCAGGGTGTAGAATAGAGGTTTATCTGTAGGATAAATTACAATAAGCAGAATTGTTGGGCATTACAAACAAGTTCCTTTGTAATTTTGATAGACAGCTCCAAATTGTCCATTACACAAAGTATACTAACTTAACATTTATACTAGAAATGTATGTTTCTGTTTCTTCATATTTTCCCCAAATTTATGTTCTGTTAAACTCTGCTTTTTGCCAATCTTCTAGTTAAACAAGTGTTTCAGTGTAATTTTAATTTTAATTTATCTTATTTGGAGTGAGTTTGAGCAACTTAACATATATTTAGAATTCCTTTTTCTTTTTTAACGTGCAAACTGCGTGTTAGTATTCTTTGTTCATTTTTCATGCTATCAGTCTTCTTACTGATCTGTAGAAAAACTACCCTTTTTGATATGAGTACAAATATTTCCCCAATTCATTGTGTGTCTTGGAAATTTCCTTATGGAATTCTGTCTGTGCTTCTCCTTCTCCATCGCTGGTCCAAGCCTCCATCAGCTCCCACCTGGATTGGAGGCCTAAGCTCCTACCAAGTCTCTGCTTCCACTGCTCTCCCCTGGACCCTAGTCTCTGTACAAGACAGAGTGGGCTTTGTCAAATAGGAATGAGATCATACTCACCCCTAAAAAACATCCCCCTGGCTATTTGCTACTTTTCAGCACATTTAAATCTAAGCTCTGCTCCATGGCTAGTATGACTGCATGAGTCACATCTTACCTGCTCCTCTCAACTAATCTACAGCTCTCCATCCAGAGAATGACCTTCTTTCAGACTCTTAAACAAACTTAACTTGTTCATACCTTATGGCTTTTGTGCTTTGTGCTTAATACTCCTTCTGACAGGAATGTCCTTCCCTTAAACCTCTCATGGTTCACTCCCTACCTCACTTGGCCTTCAGCAAGTGTATCACCTCTGTGAATATCCTACCCTTCCTACCAGAGTCAAAATGGCACATGCACGCATATCCACACGCCTAGTTCTCAGGTCTGTCACTGCCTCTGTGCATTATCTCTGTTTTAGGATTTAGCATAATGCCTAGAATTTAATAAACTCTCAATATTTTATGCAAAAGTATGCCTCAGAATAAAAGGATACCATCTTACATTCAGATTCTTTTAAGTCTTTCACGTTTTAGGGCATTTTTGAAATAATTTTAAACAAATAGTATTGTTTGGGGAAAACAATCAAACTGAGATGGCCAAAATCAATGCTAATTTAAAATGCTTATATAAGTCACTTGACTGAATTTTTCCAAAGGGATAGAAAAAAAAAAAGAGGCACAATAATGTAAACAGCTTTAGTTTTTTGGCAGAGGTGTTGAGTGATGAGGGTATGTATGCCTTTACAAAGATAATCATGTAAGCATGCTTTTAAGTATCACTTAAAAAGCAATGTAGCAAGTGTAAGTATTGTGAAGATAGATGAAAAAAAAAAACCAAAAACCAAAAACCCCTATCCTAACAAAGAATTTATAGATAGATATAGCTAAGAATAAAAGTTACAGTTGATAGCATNAACTACCCTTTTTGATATGAGTACAAATATTTCCCCAATTCATTGTGTGTCTTGGAAATTTCCTTATGGAATTCTGTCTGTGCTTCTCCTTCTCCATCGCTGGTCCAAGCCTCCATCAGCTCCCACCTGGATTGGAGGCCTAAGCTCCTACCAAGTCTCTGCTTCCACTGCTCTCCCCTGGACCCTAGTCTCTGTACAAGACAGAGTGGGCTTTGTCAAATAGGAATGAGATCATACTCACCCCTAAAAAACACCCCCCGGGCTATTTGCTACTTTTCAGCACATTTAAATCTAAGCTCTGCTCCATGGCTAGTATGACTGCATGAGTCACATCTTACCTGCTCCTCTCAACTAATCTACAGCTCTCCATCCAGAGAATGACCTTCTTTCAGACTCTTAAACAAACTTAACTTGTTCATACCTTATGGCTTTTGTGCTTTGTGCTTAATACTCTTTCTGACAGGAATGTCCTTCCCTTAAACCTCTCATGGTTCACTCCCTACCTCACTTGGCCTTCAGCAAGTGTATCACCTCTGTGAATATCCTACCCTTCCTACCAGAGTCAAAATGGCACATGCACACATATCCACACGCCTAGTTCTCAGGTCTGTCACTGCCTCTGTGCATTATCTCTGTTTTAGGATTTAGCATAATGCCTAGAATTTAATAAACTCTCAATATTTTATGCAAAAGTATGCCTCAGAATAAAAGGATACCATCTTACATTCAGATTCTTTTAAGTCTTTCACATTTTAGGGCATTTTTGAAATAATTTTAAACAAATAGTATTGTTTGGGGAAAACAATCAAACTGAGATGGCCAAAATCAATGCTAATTTAAAATGCTTATATAAGTCATTTGACTGAATTTTTCCAAAGGGATAGAATAAAAAAATAGGCACAATAATGTAAACAGCTTTAGTTTTTTGGCAGAGGTGTTGAGTGATGAGGGTATGTATGCCTTTACAAAGATAATCATGTAAGCATGCTTTTAAGTATCACTTAAAAAGCAATGTAGCAAGTGTAAGTATTGTGAAGATAGATGAAAAAAAAAAACCAAAAACCAAAAACCCCTATCCTAACAAAGAATTTATAGATAGATACAGCTAAGAATAAAAGTTACAGTTGATAGCATATTATACAGTCATATTAT
This sequence comes from Neotragus moschatus, assembly GCA_006410615.1. Lineage (NCBI taxonomy): Eukaryota > Metazoa > Chordata > Mammalia > Artiodactyla > Bovidae > Neotragus > Neotragus moschatus. The sequence goes on along the minus strand of SJYA01000302.1, from coordinate 144,232 downwards.
ACTTAAAGAATTCCCTCACTCAAATAATTTTGACAAAAGTAAAAATGATACTACTATCAGAAGATGGTGAAGCAGCCTCAATCTCTTGAGTCTCTTTGTGAAGGATATTTGCTTGAAGAGCTACCCTGACTCAAAACAGACTTATAGTAAACAAGAAAACAAATTTTTTATTTTATTAAGCTGCTAGGACTTGGGTTCGTGTGTGTGTGTGTGTGTGTGTCTGTTTTTGTTTTTACCAAAGCACAATCCTAGCCTATGCTGACAAATACAGCTATTTACTCTACAGTGTAACCCTGAATTAATCTAATCATCTAGGAGTGAGTGAGTGAGTGAAGTTGCTCAGTTGTGTCTGACTGTTTGCAACCCCATGGACTGTAGCCCACCAGGTTCCTCCATGCATGGAATTTTCTAAGCAAGAGGAGTGGAGTGAGTTGCCATTTTCTTCTCCAGGGGATCTTCCCGACCCAGGGATCAAAGCTAAGTCTCCCACACTGCAGGCAGATGCTTTACCATCTGAGCCACCAGGGAATCTCTCTACAATATAATCTTGAATTAATCTAATCGTCTAAAGGTAGATTCAAATAGTTGATATGTTTTTAGTCTCCCTTGTATTCTTTTAGGGACAAAGCAATGTATAAAATGATACTTATATAAACAAGTAAGTCTGGGCATCTTGTCTAGAAATACTCACCTATAAGTATGAAATTTTAAAAATACTACTTTTTAAAAATAAAAAGGTTCCATCACTCATATATAATTTATACCAGTTTAGCTTAACTTTTAAAAAGTATCATAACCACAGTGTTTGAAAAATAAATTTGTGTGTCTTCTCATAATTTTTATAAGAAATATCAATACCAAGATTTTATTCTAAAACAAGAAAAGAATATACATGGCCACATGCACTGGAGTTAAGAGTGTTAATTTACCAGATAGAAGTCTTAGTTCACACAGTTAATGTCAAGAATCAAATCTTCAGTTTTATAAAACATGTTAAAACTGTATCATAGAAATACCTGTTTAATAACATTTTAAAGCATGATGCATTTTTAACAGTAAACTATATTTTCTATATCTTCNGCAAAATGAATACAGTATTGTAAAGCAAAACAAACTAAAAAATAAAAATTTAAACTTAAAAAATAAAAAAAATAAAAAATCACTTTGACTACAAATTTGAGACCATTTCAAATGAAGTTTAGGGTTTGAAATGTTTTCTCTTTTCACCAGTTCTCCATTTTCCTTTGAAGCAGAGCTTCAGTTTAAATGGAATGTGCTTTAAATTTTATTATTATTACTTTTTTTGCAATTTAGACAGTTAAACTTTACTAAATTTGGTAAAAAAAAATACTTGTTCTCAAATATAATCAGGCAGATAAAATTTATTCAACACCTACATGCCTTTACTCTAAATATTTGAGATTAAATGAATTTCATTACTTAAAAGGCATTTTCAAGTAGAAAGACTATGCAAATATATGTGTCCTTACTTTATGGAAGCAGTATGTGTCCCAAAACGTGGCTTGTAATAAATTGTTAGCAATTTTATTATATTGGATGATGTTTCCATTTTTAGAAAATAATACTCTGAAAGCATTTGTAAAAAAAAAAGGAATTTTATGATATGAATAGTTGAATAGTCTAAATAATCTTGGGAAAGTCTTGATTTCTTTGACCCTTTTATGTGTATACTTAGAGATATATATATAAAGGATGGTTCTAAATGTAATAGTAATAACAATGAAATTATCACAGAGTAATTATAGGGTAATTATAAGATGAAATAAAATAATTATGGAAAAACACTTTGTAAAGTGCAGTAACTTATAAATGCTAGAAATTATCCTTTAAATCAAGTAAGAAATATTTGAGGGCTTATGATTTGAAGTATACTGAACAAACAAGGGAAAAAATCGTTTTAGCTCTAAAATAAGAAAACTGTTGAACTCGAAGTACAGAAACTTTTTCAACTGGAAGCTGATGAATGTCCTGATAAATATAACTGTTAAATCTTGATGATAGAAGTAAATTTCATAGCTCCTTCTATTTTTTTCTTAGTTTTAATTTTGGTTCAATTGATTTTCTAAAAACTTAACTTTTGCATCATGTTCTCACAATTTCCTTCCCCATTGAGGAACCAAAATTGAGTTGCTTATCTTTCAATTCTCAAAAAATATTTTTCAAAGCATTGATTGGGACTGTAGAAAAAACTAACCAATAAGACCACATGTGGAAATAGTTTAATTATTTATCTTCACATCCTTGTCCTCTCTATCTCATGACTACAAGTATAATTATACTTTTTTATTTATTTACTCAAATCACAATGGCACAAGGCCCTATGCACTTCTTTGCCAGAGATTACTCCTCTGGAGAAGATACTTTGTGTATTCCTGAAAATGTCCCCAAGGTACTGCCTCATATGACATCAAAACAAGATCCTCAGATTCCTTGACTCAAGGCTGTTTCTGGTCACTGATCTGCTACAGCTTTTGCTGAAGACACCTGTGAATTATGAGTTCTGCTGGGCACAGTAATCTGTGTTAATGATGCCACTTCTGCCGCTATTCACATCTTGGGTAGGGTAGCTCCTTACTCACCTGTCTGAAGACTGACCTGTCTGAAGGTCAGTCTTACCTCTTCTTACTTGCTGCCCTGAATATTGTCTTGACTGGAAGCCAGGCCCTGCACTGCCCTGCTGTGACTACCACGGGCAACCTCCTGCTGCCCTGCAGTGTGAGAAACTCACTGCCTCCACTCATTTCCATACAGCTTCCACATGACCATGGAAATGTCACCCCATTATAACAATCACTCCAGATCTTTCCACTCTTTGGAGTCTGCAATGTTTAATTGAATGTGTCAACTTGACAAGACTAAGATGCCCAGACAACTGGTAAAATTTTAGTTCTGGGCATGCCTGTGAGAGAATGTTTCCAGGTGAGATTAGTATTTGAATCAATAGAATGGATAAAGACGATCCACTCTCACCAAGGTGGGTGGCTATCCTCCAATCTGTTGAGAACAAGATAGAACAAAAGACGGAGGAAGGGCAAATTTTCTCTGTCTCTTCTTGAACTGGAACATTCATCTTTTTCCTGCCTTTGGACATCAGAGCTCCTGGTCCTTTGACTTTAGGACACTGGAACTTCTCAGATGTTCCCTGTCCCCAGCTCATACCTTTTTCAGGCCTTTGGCCTCATATTAAATTATACCACCAGCTTTCCTGGTTAGCTAGTTTGCAGAGGACAAATTATGGGATTTCTCAGCTTCTGTAACTACGTGTGTGTGTGTGTGTGTGTGTGTGCATGACCATGCTTAGTTGTGTCTGACTCTGTACAACCATATGGACTGTAGTTTTCTAGGTTCCTCTGTCCATGGAATTTTCAAGGCAAGGATGCTGGAGTGGATTGCTGTTTCCTCCTCCAGGGGATCTTCCTGATTCAGGGATTGAACCCACACCTCTTGTGTCTCCTGCATTGACAGGTGGGTTCTTTACCCACTGCACCACCTGGGAAACCCATCACTACATGAGCCAAGGCAATTCCTGTAATAAATCTCCTCATATATTTACATAGATCCTAGGGGCTCTGTGTATCTGGAGAACACTGATTAATGAAAAGTTCATACCACTTTGTTTCTAAGCCCTAGGGAAAATCCTTCCTCTATTGTCAGTTCATATGTAGCCTAAAAATGTACTCCGGGATCAACCACAGCCTGGGATGGTTGACAGTGGATATATATCCATACATTTCAGAGGTAACTCCATCTTTATCCACCAGCCCATAGACCAGACCCATGGCTTTGATAATGCTATTAAACATTAACCTGAAATTGGTACATTTCCTGATATCCAACTATTCAATTTTCCTTATGATCACTTTGTTACTGTTATTAGAACCAGACTGGTTCTCGATATTTTGAGAGCTTTAAAAAGCTTGAGCTGAATGACTGTCCCAGCTGAATAAAGATAATAAATCTAAACACTGAAGCTTGTTTTGTTAAAGACTATGAGTAACTAAATGCATAATATTTTATAGTGTACCTAACATTTTCATAATTTAGTTATAGGCAATAACTCACATGGAGAAGAAAATGGCAGCCCACTCCAGTAATCTTGCCTGGAGAATCTCATGGACAGAGGAGCTGGTGGGTTACAGCCCATGGGGTTTCAGAGAGTCAGACATGACTGAGTGACTGAGCACAGCACAATAACTCACATATCTGTTAATCTGATTTTTTTGTTGCTGGTCTTCAGAACATACTTGCTATAACTTAGTTATCACATCATATATGTCTTCAATAGTAATGAACTTCAATTTGCAGACTTCTCATGTAAGAGGTACATTATAAGCTACATGTTAAGAAATGTTGGAGTTTATTTAATATATGAATGTGGATGTAGTACATAATCATTGTCTTTACAGGTTACTACCTTTTATGGGAAATAACAGTCTCACCTGGACAAAAAGCTTACATTTAAGTGTTCTTCGTTCTTATCACTCTGCTATTAAATAATTGCTGAAGATTTGGGAAGTGTCTAAATGATAATATTATGTAATAAGAATTACAGGATTTAATTCTGTTCTCAGATGTTTAAATTCATATTGACTTTAACTCATTTCTTCAGAACATCTATTATATATGACCATTCCTGTACAAATGAGGCTAAGTAATTATGCAGGGTATTAGCATATTTGTGCTCAGTGATGTGTAATGAATTCAAGATAACCCTCTGAGTTTTTATAAGAAAATGGAAAGAAACTGATATCCACTCAGATACCAGAAGGGTTGCTCTTTTATCTCACCAAGAGGCATTTTTTTAAGCTAACTTTAAGGTCACCATGTTAAGGCACAAGTACAGGGAAACATACAAATCTGCACAGTTCATTTTGTCATTTTGTATCTCAGAGTCTGTCTAGCTCACAGTGGAAGCTCAACTATGATTTGTATTTGGAATTTGGCAACACATCCTTGTGTGTAGTTCCAGTTTTATGCATTTATTTGCCAAAGACTTTGAACCCACTAGTTAGTAACTTGTCCATATGGAAGGATCAGAACTGTGTTTGAACATCTCTTGATCTGGGAGAGGGCCAAGTCAACCTAAAGCACAGAGGTGCTTTGAGATCCTGGAGGGAATTTGCTAAGGGACAAAGAGTCTCATGACATGAGCCAAATTTGGGGACATGGCCTCAAGTGTAGGGGATTAGTGATTCTAAGAACAGAGAGAGGCTGCATTTGAACTCACACTGCCCAAGACCTTCTTGCTGTTTCTATGTACCCATGAGACCCTCTTGCTTGTGGTTCTTAGAGCTTTTCAGCATCAAAATTCATTTCTTAATCTTTTGTGACATGTGCTTTTCTAACAGTAGAAAAAGATTCCTTAACCCTGAATTTTATTCTTTTAGCAAGGGCTCATGGTATTATTTTGGCTTGGTAAATGATGTATCCAGGTTTGACTAGAATAATCAGAATATGCATTTTGTCACAGTGTAATTATACATAAGATCCTTTTATTCTCAAAACTGCTGTATTTTGGACAACAAATTATAATTTTACCCTTTTAAGGATCCTGGTTTTCAATGTTCAGACCTCTTCTTTTGCAAGGTTTTAATACAAATAAACCCAAAGTAAGGTTATGAAAGAAAAGACTCTGGAGTTGCATTCCAGCATCTTTGTAGTGGTCTGTGAAGATTGTTGGCTGGTGACAGTGGCCTCCATGGAGCAGCAACATGAGGGTGTCCACGCAGTGGCATAGCCATAGTCTCTCAAGAATGTAGAACCTTGGGAGGTGCAGAGTACAGCAGAGCCATAGAATGGATGGCAGTGTAAGAGGCATACATATAGTAACCAATTTGTCTGAAGTGATCCAGACATAAATGTTAATGGTGCCCCTGGAGTGGGTGCTGTTATTGGCTCACCCAGATTCTCTTATAGGCTGATGCACCCATATCTCAATAGCTGTGTGGACTGTTAATGGCTTACAGTTGACACCACATCAGTTCCATCACCCAACACACAGGCACACACACACACACACACACACACACACACACACACAGAGAACTGACCTCAAACAAGAAAGGAGTGTTCCTTCAGGAGTGATTGATCCATAGCTAATGGGTGACTAGCTATAATAGATCCTCACCTTAGCTCAAATTGGGGCCATCTTTGTAGAACAATGTATGCCCCAGAGCCTCCTGTGGTTCAAGCCAGCACAAGACCTCACAGTGACTACATCCTTGCTCAGTTCTCCCCTCTTTTCCTACTCCACTTGCCTTACTCCCTTATAGTTTTACCCTGAAGAACCTCCCTTCAGTAAATCACATACATATGAATCCTTGTCTGGGGGAAGGAAGCTCTACTTCTAGGGAATCTTACCTAAGGGAACCTCCTCTCACTCTCAAGAACATCCCAATTTGGAGAATAAATTCACCCTTGACATGGGTCTAGTGCAGCAGAAGCAAGCAGAGTGAGCATTGAATGAAACAATGAAATTGCAGAAGAGCAGCAGAAAGGCAGAGAGAAATGGGAAGTGACAGTGGGGCTGACTGTATGCGACAGCCCCACTCTAGGGATTTCCACAGAGACGCTATGCAGCAGAAGGAAAATTTTTTGTGTTCCTCTATGAGAGTCAGTGATCTGATGGGCTTTGGGCTTATCTGTTAAAGAGAATATATTTTGTGTTTCCAGGGGATATTGTTTATATAGATATTAAGCTAACCTAGATGCTATTTGAAGTTACTCTTATCCTTTTTAGTAAGATAAAATTAGCACAGGTTTATTATCTTGCATCTCAGATAGTCTTATATGCTGCCCCAACACTTGTGCAAATTTTGAGTGCTTATTGCCTAATTGGACTCTGGGTTTTGCTTTTGCTGGATCATGTCACACTCACTGTGGCAATATGAAAGCCACTGATGACATTAATTGGGAGCTGATCTAGTGGAGTCATGGACAGGTGTTCAGGGCTTGTATGGAAGAGTGAGAAATAAGGAAGTGGAGATATGAGAAAAGACCATTTAAAAAAGTTCACAAGAAAGAATATTGGTGAAATGGGGCTATAGATGAAAGATGGCCGTGTCTAAAGAGGACTTTTTCAAATATGAGAAATACTAAAGCATGTTTCTATGTGAATAATAAAAATAGCTCATTCTTTTCAAATTTTATTTTAATTGGAGAATAATTGCTTTATAATATTGTGTTGATTTCTAGCTCATTTGTATATAACTTACCATGTGCCTGAAATGAAATGTTCTATAAGTACCAATTTAATTCTCAATTTTCATATGAATCTTTCATCTTACAGATGAAATTGACTCACAAAAGAAGTCAGTTGTTAGCTCAGTGTCATACAGCTGCTACAGGGTGCGACCAGGAGTCCAATCTCAGAACTCTGTTTCCAGAGCCCATGTCCTTTAGAGAAAAGGGCACTGTCACTCATAAAGATAGGAACAATCCTGTAGGGAGAGAGAAGGTGATGGGGAAAGAATGGGGAATACTGAAAGAGCAAAATTCTTAAGGATGAGAAGGTGTTTGGTGTCAGTGTGTAAGTGGAAGGATCCCTTAGAACATCTGTTTCAGGGACTTAGATGCAGGGAGGTTGTTAGCCTTTGCAGTGGCTCTCCTCTGATTTTATTTTGCCTATTTCCTCAATGTAGGAAGAGTTAGGAGTGAAGTAGAGAAGGGAGTATTGAAGAAAAGAGGAGAGGTGTGACATACTCTGTGCAAAATAATGACTTCCTTTCTTTCTTTTTAAACACAGTTTCTGAAGAGGCTACCAACCAAATCCATGTGTGTTAGTGTTAGTTGCTCAGTCGTGCCCAACTCTTTGTGACCCCATGGACTGCAACCCACCAGGCTCCTGTGTCCGTGAGATTTTCCAGCAAGGATACTGGATTGGGTTGTCATTTCCTCCTCCAAATGAGAGACCTCTTAAATTTAGGACCTTGGCTGCTTCTTGCCAGATAGCTTGGTCAGCATTCATCTGGGCTCTNCGTGTGTGTTAGTGTTAGTTGCTCAGTCGTGCCCAACTCTTTGCGACCCCATGAACTGCAACCCACCAGGCTCCTGTGTCCGTGAGATTTTCCAGGGAAGGATACTGGATTGGGTTGTCATTTCCTCCTCCAAATCAGAGACCTCTTAAATTTAGGACCTTGGCTGCTTCTTGCCAGATAGCTTGGTCAGCATTCATCTGGGCTCTGGTTACTTTCTTAGTGATCCCCAAATTCTCTCCTTCATGAGGCTTGGGCTCCCTTGCACTGCAAATTTCATGAAAACGGAGGAACATCTCTTTCTGAAGAATCCCATTAAAGACATATGGGAATTAAAACACGGTTTTAAAATGGCCACAGGGTAAATGGAAGCATTTCATGTGCCTCATTAAANGCTCTGGTTACTTTCTTAGTGATCCCCAAATTCTCTCCTTCATGAGGCTTGGGCTCCCTTGCACTGCAAATTTCATGAAAACGGAGGAACATCTCTTTCTGAAGAATCCCATTAAAGACATATGGGAATTAAAACACGGTTTTAAAATGGCCACAGGGTAAATGGAAGCATTTCATGTGCCTCATTAAAACAAAATACCACAATTGAAAAAAATGAATTTTTAAAACAAATTGTCTGAGATCTCACCCCAGGAAGTCTTATTTGTCTAAAGATTAAGCAGGACTTTTTATTTTCTTGGAGAAAGACATACTTGTAAAAGTGTTTTATGTATGGTTTAAATGCCATTAATGTGGTGTCACAGGAAAGTGTGTCGCTTTGTAAATGTTTTCTGAATCCTTCCTTCTTGCTTCCNNTATTAAAAAGCAGAGACATTACCTTGCCAACAAAGGTCCATCTAGTCAAAGCTATAGTTTTTCCAGTAGTCATGTATGGATGTGAAAGTTGAACTATAAAAAAAACTGAGTACTGAAGTGTTGATGCTTTTGAACTATGGTGTTGGAGAAGACTCTTGAGGGTCCCTTGGGTTGCAGGAAGATCAAACTAGTCCATTGTAAAGGAAATCAGTCCTGAATATTCTTTGGAAGGACTGATGCTGAAGCTCCAATACTTTGGCCACCTAATATGAAGAACTGACTCATTTGAAAAGACCCTGATGCTGGAAAAGTTTGAAGGCAAAAGGAGAAGGGGGTAGCAGAGGATGAGATGGTTGGATGGCATCACCAACTTGATGGACGTGAGTTTGAATAAGCTCCAGGAGTTGGTGATGGACAGGGAAGCCTGGCGTGCTGCAGTCCATGGGGTCACNATATGAAGAACTGACTCATTTGAAAAGACCCTGATGCTGGAAAAGTTTGAAGGCAAAAGGAGAAGGGGGTAGCAGAGGATGAGATGGTTGGATGGCATCACCAACTTGATGGACGTGAGTTTGAATAAGCTCCAGGAGTTGGTGATGGACAGGGAAGCCTGGCGTGCTGCAGTCCATGGGGTCACAAAGAGTCGGACATGACTGAGTGAATGAACTGAACTGAACTGATGCACATGTGTGGGATGGCTGAATCATATGGCAACTCTATTTTTATTTTTTTGAGGAACCTCCATACTGTTTGCCATGGTGGCTGTACCAGTTCATATTCCCACCAACAGTATGGCAGGGTTCCTTTTTTCAACACCCTTTCCAGCATTTGTAGAATTTTTAATGATGGACATTGACCAGTGTGAGGTAGTACCTTATTTTAGTTTAAATTTGCATTTCTCTAATAATTAGTGATGTCAAGCATCTTTTCATGTGCCTATTGACCATCTGTATGTCTTATTTGAAGAAATATCTATTTAGATCTTCTGCTCATTTTTGATTGTTTTTTTTTGTTGTTGTTTTTGTTGTTGTTATTGACCTGTATTAGCTACTTAATTGGAGAAAGCAGTGGCACCCCACTCCAGTATTCTTGCCTGGAGAATCCCAGGGACGGAGGAGCCTGGTGGGCTGCTGTCTATGGGGTCGCACAGAGTTGGCCACTACTGAAACGACTTAGCAGCAGTAGCAGCAGCTACTTAATAATTTGGAAATTAACAAACGTCATCAAATATTATCAGAATTAATGATGTTGGTAACACCATTTGTGAATGCTTTCTCCCAGTCTATATGTTGTTGTTTCATTTTGTTTATGGTTTCCTTTGCAGTGCAAAAACGTGTAAGTTTGATTAGACCCCATTTGTTTATTTTTGCTTTTGTTTCTAATTCCTAGGTAGACTGACTTAAGAAACCATTGGTATAATTTATGTCTGAGAACATTTTGCCTATGTTCTCTTTAGGAGTTTTATAGTGTCATGTCTTATGTTCAAGTCTTTAAGCCATTTTGAGTTTATTTTTTTGTATGGTTGTAAAAGTATGATCTGACTTCACTGATTTACATGTAGCGGTCCAGCTTTTACAACCTGACTTGCTGAAGAATCAGTCTGCCTAATTTATTACACTGTGATGTTTATCCCTATATGCACATGTGAGTGCATATATTTTCATTATTTTAAGATAAATGCTCTGAAGATTAAGACATTGTATCTCCAACTTTCTCTAGAATCCTCAGATCCTGATGTGGAAGAAAGAACTCTTAAAGCTCTTTGCAGCCCTTGAAGCCACTACTTAATTGACCCAGATCATTGTACTTACTATATATAACCTGTCCATCCACATTTGGATCTTATGACCTACATGAATGACTCTTCATGTATCTACCTGAGCCTAATAGAAATCACTGCTTATAGTTCCATTATTTAAGATTGCTGAACTTCCCTGCACTTCAGAAGGCATTCCTTCTAACAATCCAGTTTATACCTATAGTTGCTTTAAATTCGGCTTTTGACCCCTTTTAGCAGAAAACATGACGCTGAAATCTAAATAATGTGATTTTATTTTATAGTCTGTGACAGCTGAACAATATCAAAGTTGTGACTCTGGCACTGGAGTTTTATTTCCCACAGTACAACTTTAGTAGTACTTAGTTTCTTCCCATCTGCTAAAAACATTTTTTTTTAAGTCAACACAACTTTTAGTTCTCCTTTTCCTCCTAGAAATCCTTCCCTTCCTGACATCTTTCCCAGATCATTTCTTCAATCCTGTTCAGAAACCTTCATTTTAAGCATTCATTGCTCAGACCTTTTATCCCCCCATAACCTTGTCCTTTGTAATGTAGATGAGATTTTTCTTCAGAACACCAAATTGATAATAATTTCAGTCAAAAGCACAATTAAGGCACATCTAGGTCACTGGAAGATCATGGTGTCTCTGTCCTGTGCTTACAGTGAGCAGCAGACTTCTGTGGTTCCACTGGTAAATGGCCAGACAAGGCAATGTGTACATTTTCCTCTTGGTCACTCAGAACTCCTCTGGGTATTGTTTTAAAATAGGTCAGCTTTTGTCCTCCCCTCAGGTATTAATCTGTTAATATGACATGTAGTACTGATTTTCACCTTATGTGTATAGCAAGTAGTCCCCTATTATCTGAGCGGGTACATTCTAAGACCCTCAGTGGATGCCTGAAACTTTGGATAGTATTGAATCCTGTTTCCAGTTGACCCTTGAACCACAGGGGTTAGAGCTGCTGTAAATAATCTGAGTATTGTACTCCGCCCTCCGAATTCACTGGTTCCTCTGTATCTGAAGTTTCCCGGTATCTCTGGTACTTCTCTATCAGAGGTTCTGGACTTGTAGATTGAATCAACCTCAGATTGTGTAGTTCTGTATGATTTACTACTGAAAAATGAATAATGTGTAAATGCAGTTCAAATCTGTGTTGTGAAGGAGTGAACTATACTCTATGTTTTTTCCTATACTTATGTACCTATGATAAAGTTTAATTTATAAATTAGGCACAATGAGATTGACAACAATAATAATTAAATCAAACAATTGTTACATTATATAGTAGTAAAAAGTTTGTGAATGTAGCCTCTCTCTCAGTGCATATCACACACTGGCTGTTGCTTTGGGATTTGCAAAACTAACTCAAATTTCTTTTTCCTTCTTCGCAATTTCATGGATAGAAGATTAATTCTTACCATAAATCTTAGCAACCTCAGCATACATTTTTCTTTTCCTTTCTTTATTGAGAACTTTTACCTTTTCTCTTAAAGGAAGCACTCGAATGGTAGATCTGGATCACCACTCTTGTGCTTTGGGGCCTTCATTATGTAAAATAAGGGTGACTTGAACAAAAGCACTGTGATGTCATGACAGTCATTCTGAAAACTGAGAGGGCAGCTAAGTGATTAATGGGCAGGATGCACTGGACATTGGGATGATTTGAGTCCTGGAAGGGATGGCTAAGATTTCATTACACTACTCAGAAAGATGCTCGATTAAAACTTTGTTTATTTCTGAAATCTTTCATTTAATATTTTCAATTGATCCCAGGTACTAAAACCATGGAAAGTGAAACTGTGGATAAGGGGCAACTACTGTATCATTTTCTGCTTTTCTGAGGGATGTTAGACATCCTATCCAACCTGGTCCACAGCTGTTATCCTGGAAATGTTCAGTCACCATCATTCTGGAATTCCCTTTATCTCTATTTTAAAATGAATTCTCTGTTTGCTTGATCCTTGTCTTCCTCTCTCTTTATTGAGTCTTTCTTTTCGACAATGTATGTTCTGCTAGTTGCCTGAGAAAGGGTATGTGAGAGGATGTCAGTCAGGGTTCAACCAGGAAAGACAGAACCAATAGGAAAGATACACTAAGGGGTTTATTTTGAGAAACTAGCTTAAGTGACTGTGGAAGCTGGTTAGACAAGTCGAGAATCCATAGGACAGGCTGTCAGGAAAGGCAGGCCTGAAGTCTCAGACACAGGCTGGAGCTGCAGTCTGCAGGAAGAACTTTTTTCTCCTTCTAGAAGACCTCAGATTTGCTCTTAAAGCCCTTGAATAGATTGAATTGGGCCCACTGAGTATATCGAGAATAATCTCTTTTACTTAAAGTCAACTGATTATATATGTGTATTTTCCCTATTCTTTTTTGAAATCCTAAAAATTGCTTAAAGGCTATAAGAAAAACTTGCTGAACCATCCTCATTCAATGAGAGTTTACCCCAGGTGACTTAGATATAGTACCTTTTCTTAGAGATTCTTATGAATCTTTATATTTGGTTCCTCTCTTCCAAGCCACAGTTTAAAAATACTGTGCTCCCATAAACATGTCCCACCCTTTCTAGAGATGGTAAATGGATACAATTAATTGTTACTGCTTTTCTTATTTACATTTTATTTCTTGCCTGGATTTGAATTTCCTCCAGAAAAAAGAAAAGATGCCTTAAATACGGAACTTCTCCAGATTACTACCTTCATCTACTGTGTTTTAATTCTCATTATTTTCAGTCTCATATTTTGGCCTTTTTCTGATCTTGCTTAATTTAAGCTTCTAAGCCTGATTGTAGCCATCCATATATTATAAGCTATATATAAATTTGAACTTCTAGTATGAAAATTCTAAGAATATGGACATTCTCTTCTTTAGAAAGCAAATTATAAAGTTTAGCATCCAAATTCCTGCTACTGTGACAAATTCCACCCTGAATAACATTCCAGTTTCATTTACATTAGCAGTGAATTTCAATTCATAACCAGTTGGCTTTAGAAGTACTACCATTCCCTTTCCACATCCTTATCTATAGCTTCAGCCTACAACCAAGTCCCCGAGACATATGGTGTTGTATTTCTTGGAAGGTTTGCAGCAATTCATTGCTACATTCAAAATTCCTTGAGTCCAGCTGCAATGTGTAATTACTCCAATGCAAAGAGTTAAACTACATGAGAATGTACTCTCCAATAATTTCTAATTCAAGGCAACAAACTCATGTTTATTTAGATTTTAGAACAGTAAGGTAGAAGCTCAATTGAGTGTTTGGCATAATGATACTTTGGACAGTAAGTAGTACATGAGTTTTATTCAGCAGTGAACATTTGTTGTTCAGTTGATAAGTTGTGTCAGACTCTTTGTTACCCCATGGACTGCAGCACACCAGGCTTCTCTGTCCTTCACCGTCTCCTCGAGTTTGCTCAAACTCATGTCCATTGTGTTGATGATGCCATTCACCGTCTTGTCTTCTGTTGCCCCCTTCTGCTACCCTCAATATTTCCCAGCATCAGGGTCTTTGCCAACGAGTTGGCCCTTAGCATCAGGTGGTTAAGGTATTGGAGCTTCAACTACAGCATCAGTCCTTCCAATGAATATTCAGGACTGATTTCCTATGGGATTGACTGGTTTGATTTCCTTGCAGTCCAAGAGATTCTCAAGAGTCTTCTCCAGCACCACAATTCAAAAGCATCAATTCTTTGGTGCTCAGACTTCCTTATGATCTGAATCTCACATCTGTACATGACTACAAAAAAGGCCTTAGCTTTGACTATATGGAGCTTTTTCAGCAAAGTGATGTCTCTGATTTTTAATATGCTTCTTAGGTTTAGGAGAAAAGGCAAGCTATACCCATTTGAATTCAGAGTTCCAAAGAATAACAAGGAGAGATAAGAAAGACTTGCCCAGTGATCAGTGCAAAGGAAGAGAGGAGAGCAATAGAATGAGAAAGACTACAGATCTGTTCAAGAAAATTAGAGATACCAAGGGAACACATCATGCAAAGATGGGCTCAGTAAGGGACAGAAACAGTATGGCTCTAACAGAAGTAGAAGATATTAAGAAGAGGGCGCAAGAATACACAGAAGAACTATACAAAAGAGATCTTCATGACCTAGATAACCATGATGGTGTGATCACTCCCCTAGAGCCAGACATCCTGGAATGTGAAGTCAAATGGGCCTTTAGGAAGCATCACTACAAACAAAGCCAGAGGAGGTGATGGAATTCCAACTGAGCTAGTTCAAATCCTAAAAGATGATGGTGTGAAAGTGCTGCACTCAATATGCCAGCAAATTTGGAAAACGCAGCAGTGGCCATAGGACTGGAAAAGTTGTTTGCATTCCAATCCCAAAGAAAGAGAATGCCAAAGAATGTTCAAACTACTGCACAGTGGCACTCATCTCATACGCTAGCAAAGTAATGCTCAAAATTCTCCAAGCTAGGCTTCAACAGTATGTGAAGTGTGAACTTCCAGATGTTCAAGCTGGATTTATANGTTGTTTGCATTCCAATCCCAAAGAAAGAGAATGCCAAAGAATGTTCAAACTACTGCACAGTGGCACTCATCTCATACGCTAGCAAAGTAATGCTCAAAATTCTCCAAGCTAGGCTTCAACAGTATGTGAAGTGTGAACTTCCAGATGTTCAAGCTGGATTTATAAAAGGCAGAGGAACCAGAGATCAAATTGCCAAAATCCACTGGATCATCCACTGAAAAAGCAATAGAGTTCCAGAAAAATATCTACTTTTGCTTTATTGACTACACCAAGTAAAGGCTGTGTGGATCACAACAAATGGTGGACAGTTCTGAAAGAGATGGGAATACCGGACCACCTTACCTGCCTCCTGAGGAATCTATATTCAGGTCAAGAAGCAAGAGTTAGAACTGGACATGGAACAACAGACTGGTTGCAAATCGAGAAAGGAGTATGTCAAGGCAATATTTTGTCACTCTACTTATTCAGCTTATATGCAGAGTACATCATGTGAGATGCCACCCTGGATGAAGCACACGCTGGAATCAAGATCACTGGGAGAAATATCAATAACTTCAGATATGCAGATGACACCACCCTTATGATAAAAAGCAAAGAAGAACTAAAGAACCTCTTGATGAAAGTGAAAGAGGAGAGTGAAAAAGTTGGCTTAAAACACTACATTCAAAAAACTAAGATCATGGCATCAGGTCTCATCACTTCATGGTAAATAGATAAGGAAATAATGGAAACAGTGCCAGACTTTATTTTTTGGGGTTCCAAAATCACTGCAGATGATGACTGCAGCCATGAAATTAAAAGACCCTTGCTCCTTGGAAGAAAAGCTATGACCAACCTAGACAGCATATTAAAAAGCAGAGACATTACTTTACCAATGTGGATGTGAGAGTTGGACTATAAAAAGGCTGAGCACCAAAGAATTGATGCTTTTGAACTGTGGTGTTGGAGAGGACTCTTCAGAGTCTCTTGGACTATGAGGAGATCAAACCAGTTCATCCTAAAGGAAATCAGTCCTGAATATTCTTTGGAAGGACTGATGCTGAAGCTGAATCTCCAATACTTTGGCCACCTGATGGGAAGAACTGACTCGTCTGAAAAGACCCTGATGCTGGGACAGATTGAAGGCAGGAGGAGAAGGAAATGACAGAGGATGAGATGACTGGATGGCATCACCAACTCAATGGACATGAGTTTGAGTAGGCTCTAGGAGTTGGTGATGGACAGGGAGGCCTGGCGTCCTGCAGTCCATGGGGTCACAAAGAATTGGACATGACTGAATGACTGAGCTGAACTGAACTGAGATTTGTCATGGCTTCCCTTCCAAGAAGCATGTGGCTTTTAATTTCATGGCTACAGTCACCATCCGCAGTGATTTGGCGCTCCAAGAAAATAAAATCTGTCACTGTTTCTGCTTTTCCTGCTTCTTTTTGCCATGAAGTGATAGGACTAGATTCCATAATCTTAGGTTTTTCAATGTTGAGTTTAAAGCCAGTTTTTTCACTTTCCTCTTTCGCCTTCATCAAGAGGCTCTTCAGTTCCTCCTCACTTTCTGCCATTAAAGTAATATCATCTGCATTTCTAAGGTTGTTGATACTTTTTCCTGGCAGCCTTGATTCCAGCTTATGCTTCATCCAGCCTGGCATTTCACATGATGTTCTCTGCATATAAGTTAAATAAGCAGGGTGACAATATNTATCATCTGCATTTCTAAGGTTGTTGATACTTTTTCCTGGCAGCCTTGATTCCAGCTTATGCTTCATCCAGCCTGGCATTTCACATGATGTTCTCTGCATATAAGTTAAATAAGCAGGGTGACAATATGCAGCCTTGTCATAGTGACCTTTGATAAGGATTTAAAAATGTTTCTACACCAAAAGGACTTCTCAGCATCACTGCTGCTTTCCAAGAGTAGCTTTGTCAACAAGCAACTAGATCAACCAAAATGAAATATTCACAGTCAATCAGTAGTTGGGGAAATATTGCTTACTGTCAAACTATTTTTATGATATAAAACCCATTTTACAAACAACCTTATGTGGGATTCCAATATATAAAACAGATAAAGAAAGAATAACTCAGGTTGATGAGGATGAGATGCACACAGAGAAGTGAGTTTAGCTTTCTCTTCATAGCATAATTTGCCAGGAAGGCACATCTGTAGAAGTCCAGAGCTCTGCAGATCATGGTAGGAAAACCTTAAATCTGTATTATTTTCCAGAATATTTTGGTTATTTGCTGAATAATCCTATTGCTTATTTTTTTCCATATAAGATGTAGCCAGTAAGCACTAGTCAGTGAGCCAACTTTTGAAGGACTCGTTGTACATGGTCTTAAAACAAACATCCAGGGGAAGAAATTGCTATGGAAAATAAAATATTTGAGCTTGGAGAGAACCTGAAAGAAAGAAAGGCAGACGGAAAAGCACTTGGAGCACAAATTAATATAATCATAAGCAAGTATTTTAGAACATATTAAATAGAGTACACTTTATCTTATTTGATCCAGGGAACTAAGTAAAACTAATCTTGGTAAGTATTATACACTTGACATTTGCTAAAAGAATATTTCTTATATGTTATCACCACATACACATAAAATGGTAACTATGTGATGTGAAGGATGTGTCTAACTTATTGTGGTAATCTTTTCACAATATCAGTTCAGTTCAGTCACTTAGTCGTGTCCAACTCTTTGCAATCCCATGGACTGCAGCACGCCAGGCCTCCTTGTCCATCATCAACTCCTGGAACATACTCAGTCTCATGTCTGTCGAGTTGGTGATGCCATCCTACCATCTCATCCGTTGTTGTCACTTTCTCCTCCTGCCTTCACTCTTTCCCAGCATCAGGGTCTTTTCCAGTGAGTTAGTTCTTTGCCTCAGGTGACCAGAGTATCAGAGCTTCAGCTTCAGCTTCAGCATCAGTCCTTCCAAGGAATATTCAGGACTGATTTCCTTTAGGATGGACTGGTTGGATCTCCTTGCAGTCCAAGGGACTCTTAAGAGTCTTCTCCAACGCCACAGTTCAAAAGCATCAATTCTTTGGTGCTCAGCTTTCTTTATGGTCCAACTCTCACATCCATACATGACTATTGGAAAACCATAGTTTTAACTAGGCGACCTTTGTTGGTAAAGTAATGTCTCTGTTTTTCAATACGCTTCCTAGGTTGGTCATAGCTTTTCTTCCAAGGAGCAAGGGTCTTTTAATTTCATGGCTACAGGCACCATCTGCAGTGATTTTGGAGTCCTGGAAAATAAAACCTGTCACTGTTTCCATTGTGTCCCCAAATATATCTGTAGATCAAATCACCACGTTGCACACCTTGAATTTCCACAAAGTTATTTGTTAATTGTATCTCAACAAATCTTGGAAAAAGCAAAAATTAAAAAAAAAAATCTTATCTTGCTTATATAGGCTTAAATTCACTTTGTTTTTAATTGTGTTTATAAGTCATTTGTCTCCTAAAAGTAGATTTGTGTTTCAGTCACGGTGGCAATAATACTTCCTTTGTAGAACCTGTCTGTGTGGCCTTGGCCAAATCTGACTGGGCAGTGCACAGAGCACCCATTTGCTGCTTCTTCTGACTGGTGCCTCAATTTGGTGGCTGTGCCACATGGATGGCATTCAGAAACAACAGTTGTATATCTGTAGAGTAATGAGCCAGTCCCGGTGATTTTAAAGTCTGAATGTTTTTTGATTCTGCAACCAAATGAATGCAATCGTGCATACTTAGCCTGTCCTGACTAGGCTTTCATCCTCTCATTAATTAACATATGGAGTTATATTTTTATAGGCACTTACTTGGGCAACTAGATAGCTGTTATAGGACCTATAAAGCGAAAGTAAAGTCGCTCAGTTGTGTCGACTCTTTGCTTCCCCATGGACTGTAGGGTACATCAGGATTCTCAGTCCATGGGATTTTCCAGGCAAGTGTACTGGAGTGGGTTGCCGTTTCCTTCTCCAAGGGCATATAAAGTTTAACCCAACATGGCTCTCCCTCTAAGGATCTTGTTATGGTTAATTCTTATATCTTCCCTTCTGCCCATCTCTAGAAATTTCACTTTTCTTCTTGGAACATTGTACTAGGATTAGATTTGCTTCCAGGGACTCTCCGTGGCTTAGAAAAATGCCAGCTTGCCAGCATCTTGCTTGCCAGCATCTCCATGCAAACTACCAAGTCAAATTCAGTGCCAGGGGGGATGTGTGCTCTGTTTGATCAGCACTGATTTCTGAGCTGGGCCCTGGAAGAAGAAACATAGATTTTGTCAGTCTCTATGGAGCCCTAGAAAAGGGTTCTGTTTGCATTCTGTCCTGATTACAGCTGTGCTGCTACTGAGTGTGGATTCAGAATATCTACTGTGGTCACATGGCAACTGGACTCAGTTTCTGCATGTGAGGGCCTGTTAAACAGATGAGTTGTGCAATCTGTAAAGTATCCAAGTTGACTTGGAAGTGACTTTGATAACTTCTCCTTCCTCAAGAACATTGTCTCCTATATGCACCCAGAATGTCAGGTCTACTGATCCCCATGATGATCCTTCAGTATCTGCCCTGAACTCATGACGATGATTGGATTCAGCACTGTAACTGCATATGCCTGCCTTTTCCACTTTGTCAACAGCCTCCTCCCTGGAGTATCACCCAGTGTGCATGTCATATCCTGTTAGGTAGATTTTAATCCTGTAGGACTCCTTCTCATAGTTTTATGAGCAAAGATTTCATTTAATTTTAGCACTTAACACAGTGTTAGTGGTTTAAAAGGATGACACAATGCCTTGGCTAAGTAGGTATAGAGTATTTATAAACTTAAAAGTACTTCTACATTGATTATCTTCTGCAATTTCCACAACTACCCTGTGAGAAATGGCAAATCCTTCTTTGACAAATGAGGAAACTGAGGCATAAAAGGCTGAAGCCACAGGGATGGTGACAATATTAGATTTAAGATTAAGTTGTCTTGACTTCTAGTCTCAGACATTTTTGGTTAAATAGTGTCTCATCACATCATTATTCTCTGAAAACTATTCCCACCAGAAACCTCATTTTAATTAGATATTTTGTCTCTTGAAACTCTACAGAGTGTCTAGTGTTTACAAAACCATGCTGGTCGGAGGCCAGGTTGCCAAAAGTAACTAAAAGATATAAAGACAAAGCCAATAGGAACATTCTTTTGAAGACTCTTTGAGACAGGATGGTGCAATGTCAGATCCACCTTGACACTAAGTTGTGTTGAAAACTGTGTCTATCATGAGGACCACTGGTTGCCTTTCTCAAAGCCACTCCAGCTTGGTTTTACAACAGTGTTCAAATAGTGAGACTCTGTCCCAGAGCATCGTTGGGCTTCCTGCCATATCTATGGATCTATGATCATGGTGTTAATTTTAGAACATGGAAGAAATATTAATGAGCATGAGTCACACTTTACAAATGAGGATAGAGGATGTGAACTTAAGTGACCTGTTCTATCAGGGCAGTGGAACCGGGCAGGCTTCTTTATTCATTAACTGATTCACTTAGAAAACATTTATTTGAAACCCTATTTTGTTCCAGGAATTATTCTAGGTACTGGAAATACAGCTGTGGGGGAGGGGGAGTCCAAAATCATTGCTTCAGTAAAGTTTGTATCCTAGTGGAGGAAGGAAAATAAAAAATAAAAATTAAATTATCAGTTCAGTTCAGTTCAGTCACTCAGTCATGTCCAACTCTTTGTGACCTCATGAATCACAGCACGCCAGGCCTCCCTGTCCATCACCAACTCCTGGAGTTCACTCAGACTCACGCCCATTGAGTCAGTGATGCCATACAGCCATCTCATCCTCTTTCGTCCCCTTCTGCCCCCAATCCCTCCCAGCATCAGAGTCTTTTCCAATGAGTCAACTCTTCGCATGATGTGGCCAAAGTACTGGAGCTTCAGCTTTAGCATCATTCCTTCCAAAGAAATCCCAGGGCCAATCTCCTTCAGAATGGACTGGTTGGATCTCCTTGCAGTCCAAGGGACTCTCAAGAGTCTTCTCCAACGCCACAGTTCAAAAGCATCAATTCTTCGGCACTCAGCCTTCTTCACAGTCCAACTCTCACATCCACACATGACCCACAGGAAAAACCATAGCCTTGACTAGACGGACCTTAGTCAGCAAAGTAATGTCTCTGCTTTTGAATATGCTATCTAGGTTGATCATAACTTTTCTTCCAAGGATAGAGTATATTAAATATGGCAACACATAAAAAAAAAAAGCAGATGTCTTTGTTTGGGTTGCTACAACAAAATACCACAGACTGGGTAGCTTAAAAGTAACAGATATTTATTTCTTATAGTTCTAAAGGTTGGAAGTCTAAGTTCAAAGCTACAGCATAGTTACATTCTGGTGAAGTCCCTCTTGGGCTTCCCAGGTGGCCTAGTGGTACAGAATCTGCCTGCCAGTGGAAAACTTGCAAGAGAGGAGGGTTCTGTTCCTGGGTTGGGAAGATCCCCTGGAAAAGGAAATGACAGACCTCTCCAGTATTCTTTCCAGGAAACTCCATGGACAGAGGAGCCTGGTGGGCTACAGTCCATGGGGTCACAAACCGTCGGCATGACTGAGCATGCATGCAGTGAAGGCCCTCTTTCTGGTTCATAGTCAACAGTCAACATGTTCACATTGTGTCCTCATATGTTAGAAGGAGTTAGGAGAACTGTGTGGGTTTTTTAAAATTAACAGCACCAATCCCATTTGGACTTTCTTGGTGGCTCAGGTGGAGAAGGCAATGGCACCCCACTCCAACACTCTTGCCTGGAAAATCCCATGGGCGGAGGAGCCTGGAGGGCCACAGTCCATGGGGTCAATAAGAGTCAGAAACGACTGAGTGACTTCACTTTCACTTTTCACTTTCATGCATTGGAGAAGGCAATGGCAACCCACTCCAGTGTTCTTGCCTGGAGAATCCCAGGGATGGTGGCTCAGATGGTAAAGAATCCGCTTGCAATGCAGGAGACCAGGAGACCTGGGTTTGATCCCTAGGTTGGGAAGATCCCCTGGAGAAAGGAAAGACTATCCATTCCAGTATTCTGGCCTAGAGAATTCTATGGACTGTATAGTCTCAAGAATCCAAATTTATTATAAAACAAGCTTGCCTAATTAAACTTCAGGTATATGGGGTCTTTTTCATATTCATGGGAGATGAGGGCAACATTTTACAGGGCTGCCCCCACCCCTGAATTCTGGGATTTGATGCTAGCTGCTCCTTGTTTTTCCAGTGCATTCTCCATACAGGCAATGATCCTTTGGAGGATTAACCACCATCAAACTGGGTAAGTACTTAGTATTGGATTCCTACACCTGTGTAAATCTAGTGCTCTGTGGAGCTGAAGAGCTTTCAGGTAACTATTTATTTATTTTTCTTGTGGAATGAAAAGATTTTCTGAGAGTAAGTTCAAAGGTAGTTGAATACACATCAGCACTTGATCCCTATCCTTTAGGCATTGGATCTCAGATTTAAAGAGTATTTAAGAATCAGAAGAACATGTATTTAAGCAAACTCTGGGGGAGTGAAGGACAGGGAGGCCTGGTGTGCTGCAGTCCATGGGGTTGCAGAGAGTCGGCCAAGACTTAGGAACTCAACAACAGCAAGAATCAGTAGGAGTTATTTAAAAATGTAGATTCTCTGGTCTTTAGAGATTTAGATTCATTCACTTTGGAATGGAGCCTATGAATTTGCACAGCAGGTGATTCTGACACTGCTTCAGGATGAGGAGAGACACTTATTTTTGACATGGATGAATGAATCTGTTACACAATGTCTTTGATTCAGGAAGAAAAATTAGTAGTGTTCATGGGAAGTTTATGGACCGATTATGAACTTGAAAGAAATCCTCAAAGTGCATTTTGTTAAGCCAAACAAACTGTATGTTATAGAAAAGAGAATGTGAATATATACAAGGGAGGTTTTTCTAATAACTAGCTTTCTTAAGTCATAGGAAAGCAGCATGTGGATAAATGTGGGACTTGTCATTGAAATAAAAACAAAGGATCAGTTTGAGATGATACAGACTTTTTCTGTGCGAAATAAGATTCTGCTAGTTGCTGTCTAAAGCCATCATACATAATTATTATTATTTAGGCCCTGTGGCCTGTGGGATCCTAGTTTCCTGACCAGGGATCAAACCTGGGCCCCCTGCAGTGGAAGCATGGAGTCCTAACCATTGATCATACATTTATTTAAAAAAAAAAAAAAAAAGCAGAAAATATATACAGAGGTAACTTCTTAGGTCCCTAGCAATTCGCAGATTCTTTGAATGTTTTCAATGTACTTGAAAGACAGAAGACCCGCCCACATTTTCATCATAATTTTCCCCTACTTTCTTCACCCCAGGGACTTCCTGGTGGCACAAAGCAATTTGAAACCCTTTCCAGATATTCTGGTGAAAGTTTCCTTCTTACCATGGTAATACAAAAGTGAGTCAGAGTTGAAATGACAGAGATTGCTACTAACTTTGAACAAGACATATAAACCACACGAATGTCAGGAGAACCTATAATAAGAAGGATCTGTATTGGATAATTTCTGAACTCTCTATCTCTGAGTTCTAAAACCCTGAGTTCACATATAATCGTGTCTACCCTTGTGTAAAACTGTGTCCTGTTCTGGGAGAACTCACAGAATCACGTCTTTATACCTCATTCCCTGAGTAAACTCAGGGGCAACATGTCACACAGCAATAACCCTATCTCTTTTTCCCATCTTTTAAATGATTTATAGATAACAAATACTTAATTCTACCAAATGCTTCATTATAATCAAGGAAAACAGTTACGGCAGTTTTCAAAAAAGAAGGTTTTAATTTGCATGTAACATGCCTTTCAAAATTCATTTCAGAATGCACTCACTGACTTGTTTTGAATTCTTAGTGTCATTTTCCCCCTCTGGCTCTTCTGTATGTAATGATTTGTCAGTCAATGGCATTCCTATAGGTACATCTCTGTCAGAATTCCAAAAGCACATTAGCAGTGGTAAAACAAAGCCCTCAGAGGTAAGCATATTTTACTGTAAGATAACATTCCCCTTTTAGGCATTGTTTGCCATGTGTCTTTGAACACCTAGGGATTGTATTATCTCATTGTAGCAGAAGGCTTAGTGTTTTCTAATGTAATTATGTGATGAGAGAAAGTGGAGTTTAGAGCGAACCATATTGTACTGCTTGTGTTTTTAAATGACAGTATAATAACAATACAGTAAAATAGGGTAACTATAAATAACATACTAAGAGAATAATTTACAACTACATCTAACTAGAGGTACTGAGGACTTCCAGAATAAGTCTCTGTAATGATTAAATAGGATAATCTTAAATCAGCTTAACTTATTGTCTTTTGTTGTTTTGTTTAGTTGCTAAGTCGTGTCCGACTCTGTGACCCCATGGACTATAGCTTGCCAGGCCCCTCTGTCCATAGGATTTCTCAGGCAAGAATACTGGATTGAGTTGCCTTTCCATCTCCAGGGAATCTTCCTGACCCAGGCCACTGAGCCACCTGGGAAGCCCTAATTTATCATCTTTTCCTGAGGCAAAATTTTCCCCTATAGAAAGCTGCTGCTGCTAAGTCTCTTCAGTCGTGTCCAACTCTGTGCAACCCCATAGACGGCAGCCCACCAGGCTTCCCCATCCCTGGGATTCTTCTCCAGGCAAGAATAGTGGAGTGGGTTGCTATTTCCTTCTCCAATGCATGAAAGTGAAAAGTGAAAGTGAAGTCGCTCAGTTGTGTCCATCTCTTAGCGACTCCATGGACTGCAACCTACCAGGTTCCTCCGTCTATGGGATTTTCCAGGCAAGAGTACTAGAGTGGGTTGCCATTGCCTTCTCCACCTATAGAAAGCAGTAAATTTAAATGAGACATTGGATATTTTATTTAATTTCATTATATTTTTTGCAGTCTAGCATTATTTTCTTTCTTTTGATTAAGCACCATTGTTTTCTTTTGGGAATTACTTCTTACTGTTTGCAGTCTTGTTAATTGTCAACTCTGCCCTCAGCTGGTTAAGGTATGAGTAGTCCATAGTTGCTGTATAACTCAGGGAGCTCAGCCTGTTGCTCTGTGACAACCTAGAGGGGTGAAACAGGGGTAAGGGGTAGGTGTGCTGGGAGAGAGGCTCAAGAGGGAGGGGATATGTGTATACTTATAACTGATTCACATTGTTATACAGCAAAACAAACACAACACTGTAAAATAATCATCCTCCAATTAAAAATAATTTTCTTAAAAAAGTTTGAATCCATGACCCAATCAGATATGTTCCTTCCCAAGATTTGACTCTTTTTAAATATATGTTAGATGCTAGATTTACAGTCATGTCCGACTCTTTGCGACTCCATGGACTATAGCCTGCCAGTCTCCTCTGTCCATAGTATTCTCTAGGCAAGAATACGGGAGTAGGTAGCCATACCCTTCCTCAGGGGATCTTCCTGACCCAGAGATTGAACCTGGGTCTCCTTCATTTCAGGCAGATTCTTTACTGCCTAAGCCACCAAGGAAGCCCTTTATATCTGAAAATTCTACATGCAGCAACAAAGACCCAGCACAGCCAAAACATAAACAAAAAATTTTTTTAAATTAAAAACATAAAAATTTTTTTAAAAATTATATATATATAATTAAAAACATTTTTTGTTTGTTTATTTTTTGGCTCTGCTGGGTCTTTGTTGCCGCATGTAGAATTTTCTGGTTTTGAGACATGGGGGCTACTCTAGTTGCAGTGCATGGGATCCTCATTGCTGTGGTTTCTATTGTTGTGGAGCATGGGTGCTAGGGCATGCAGGTTTCAGTAGCTGTGGCACATGGGCTTAGTTACCCCCTGGCTCATGGGATCTTCTTGGATCATGGATCATATCTGTGGTGCCTGCATTGGTAGGTGGACTCCCAACCACTGGACCACTAGGGAAGTCCCTAAGATTTGACTCTTGAGAGGAGTGATAAAGAAGAAAGAGAACCCATTCATCCTCTGAGGAACCCTGATAAAACCCTAGACTGGTTCTTACTGCTTGCGTCCCTGGAATTCTTTCCTGAGCACCCTTCTGCACTTACTCCTTTGGTCTGTGAGTCATTCCATAGCCTTCTAATAAGTCCTTTTTGTTATTCAGGTCTTCCAAAGTTTCCTTGTGTGATGGACAAGAACTTGCAATCCTCCTGAATCTGTTATCTTTCTAAAGGATTCTATATATGGAATATTTACTTCTTTCCATGGATTGTATGTTTGTGTGCATGCTTGTGTGAATGCATGTTGGTATGTAAGACACGTGCAGATACCAAGATTTCATCAACATTTTTATGAGAAGTTGGTCTTTTCTAATTAAAAGCAATTGCTGGACTCAAAGCAGAACATAGGCATATTCTAAGGAGTCTCCTTTAAGCACTCTCTCCATTCATTAGTGAATTTGTAAGTCCTATTTTAGTCAAATGAAAAGAGAAACATTCTTTATAAAGTTGGTACACAATGCTGTACACATACTAATCTCATAACAGGTTTGTGCTTAATATCCAAAGAAAGAGCTTAACTAATTAAATTCTATGAACTACTGTGAATTGAATATGAAAAGGATTGTACAAGCTTAGCAATAACAACAGTCCTGCAGTGTCAACACAAATTCCTTAAAGGGCTCAAAAGAATCTAGAAAAAGATGTTAGTCTAAAGATCTGAGGCCTGGAAGGTCTGAGATTTTGGACTTAGTCTTGAGTCTTTTATTGGATGACATTTGATGTTTATTTTTTATTTGACCTTTCATGGTTATAATTTTCCCAACAGTGGAGGGAAGATAACAGTTTGTTTCTTGTGTTTTTTGGCCATGCCATGTGGTATGGGGGATCTTAGTCCCCGACCAGGGATCAAACCCACGCTTACTTCAGTGGAAGCACAGAGTCTTAACCACTGGGCCATCAGGGAAGTTCCGAAGATGACAATTTATTTATCTACCTCACAAGATTGTATGAAGATCAACTAAGAAACCCTCCCATTATGCTAAGTGGAGTAAGTCAGACAGAGAAAGACAAACACTGTATGACCTACTTATATGTGGAATCTAAAAGCACTGACCTCACAAAAACAGGGCTTCCCTGGTGGTTCAGGTGGTAAAGAATCCGCCTGCAGTGCAGGAGACCTGGGTTCGATCCTTGGGCCAGGAAGATCCCCTGGAGGAGGGCATAGCAACCCACTCCAGTGTTCTTGCCTGGAGAACCCCATGGACAAAACAGCCTGGCAGACTACAGTCAATGGGGCTGCACAGAGTCGAACACAACTGAAGCAACTAAGCAGCAGCAGCAGCATAAAAACAGGGAATAAATTGATAGTTGC
Source organism: Neotragus moschatus (assembly GCA_006410615.1). Taxonomy (NCBI): domain Eukaryota; kingdom Metazoa; phylum Chordata; class Mammalia; order Artiodactyla; family Bovidae; genus Neotragus; species Neotragus moschatus. The sequence continues at coordinate 116,849 of SJYA01000302.1, read as the reverse complement.
CAGAGGTTGAGGAGTCGGGGGGATTGGGAATGTTGATCAAAGGCTTCAAACTTTCACTTATAAGATGAATAAAATTATCAATGCTGTATTACATAATTGAAAGTTGCACTAAGAGCAGAGCTTCAATGTTCTCACCAACAACAAGATGGCAATTATGTGGAGTGAAGCGTGTGTTAACACTGTAGTAACCATTTTGCAGTATATACATGTATCAGATGATCACATCATACACCTTACAAGTACACCATGTTATACAGGCATATCTCAGAAGAAATATTGTGGGTTTGATAACAGGCCACTACAATAAAGTGAATATTGCAATAAAATGAGTCACACCAATTTTTTGGTTCCTCACTGCATATAAAAGTTAAGTTTCCACCATATTGTAGTTTATTAAGTATGGTATAGCATTGTCTAAAAAAGCAATGTGCATAATTTAGTTAAAAATTCTCTATTGCTAAAAAGTGTTAACCATCATCTGAGCCTTCAGCACTTCTGTACTCTTTTTGCTGATTGAAGGTCTTGCCTTGATGTTGATGGTTACTGACTGGTCAGAATACTGATTGCTAAAAGTTGAGATGGCTGGGGCAGTTTATTAAAATAAGACAGAAACGAAGTTTGCTGCTGCTTTTTCTGAACAATTTCTCTGTAATCAGAGACATGTTTGATAGCATTTTACCCAGAGTATATATTCTTTCAAATTGGAGACAACTAAATTTACATAATATTCTAAATCCTTTGTTGTCATTTCAACAATCTTCATAGTAGCTTCACCAGGAATAGTTTCCATCTTAAGAAACTATTTTCTTTGCTCATCCATTAAGAAGCAATTCCCTATCTGCTGAAGTATTCTTGTGAGATTGAAGCAATTCAGTTACATCTTCAGGTTCCACTTCCACTTTCAGTTCTCTTGCTGTTTCCACCACATGTGCAGTGACTTCCTCCACTGAAATCTTGAACCCTTTAAAGTCACCCATGACAGCTGAAGTCAGCTTCTTCCAAACTCCTATTAATGCTGATATTTTGATACCTTCCCATGAACCATGAATTTTCTTCATGGCAACTAGAATGGTGAACCATTTCCAGAAGGTTTTCAGTTTAATTTGCCCAGATCCATCAGAGGAATCACTGTCTGTGGCAGCGATAGCCTTACAACACGTGTATTGTAGGTAATAAACTTGAAAGTTGAAATTAGTCCACAGGCTGCAGCATGGATGTTATGTTAGCAGGTATGAAAACAACATGAATCTCATATATCTCCATCAGAGCTCTTGAGTGACCAGGTGCATTGTCAATAGGCAGTAACATTTTTAAAGGAATTTTTTTTTTTCTGGACATTAGTTCTCAACAATGGGATTAAAGCATTCAGTAAACCATGTTATAAACAGATGTGCTGTCATCTGAGGTTTGTTGTTCCATTTATAGAGCAGAGGCAGGGTAGTGTTAGCATAATTCTTAAGGGCCCTAGGATTTTAAGAATGGTTACGTGTGCAGTGGCTTCCCAGGTGGCAGTAGTGTAAAGAATCTGCCTGCCAATGCAGGAGACGAAGGAGGCGGGTTCAACCCCTGGGTTGCGAAGATCCCCTGGAGGAGGAAATGGCACCCCACTCCAATATTCTTGCCTGGAAAATTCCATGAGCAGAGGAGCCTTGTGGGCTACAGTACAGGGGGTCACAAAGAATAGGACTCAACTTAGCGACTAAGCACAGACTCACGCCAGTGAGCATTAGTCCCTAGCAAGACAGTCAGCATGTCCTTGCAAGTTTTGAAGCTAGGCACTGACTTCTGTCTAGCTGTGGAAATCCCAGATGGCATATTCTTCCAATAGAAGGCCGTTTCACTTGTATTGAAAATCTGTTGTTTGTTTAGTGTAGTCGCCTTTGTGAATTTTCTTAGCTAGGCCTTCTGGATAACTTGTTTTTTCACCTTGGACTTTCATGTTCTGGAAATAGCTTCTTTAAACTTCAGGGACCAACTTCTGCTGACTTCAGATGTTTTCTGTGTAGTCTTCTTAGCTCTCTCAGCCTTCATAGAACTGGAGAGAGTTGGGGCTTTGCTCTGAATTAGGCTTTGGCTTAAGGGAATGTTGTAGCAAGAATTACCAGAGTGTGACACAGATAGAATGTGAGCAAATGCTGTCGGAATTATTATGCCAATAGACTTGCTCAACATAGGGTTCTCACAAACCTTCAGTTTCTTAAAAAAAAACACAAAAACCAACAACTCAATATCTGTGAATAAAAACAAAGTGAGGCACAGTAAAATGAGGTATGTCTGTATATCAATTGTATCTCAGTAAAGCTGGAAAAAAATGAGGTGCCCTTCAAGTATTTCAAGGGAAGTGTTCTTTAAATTAGAAGCCCATAAAAGTAAAAGATAAGATGGCAAATAAAAGAAGTAGCAAATAATTAAGTCACTGTGTGCAAGGGATTACATGATGTGCACAGAGGACCCAAAATAAATGAAACCATTGAAAAGCAGATTTAAAACAATACTAATCACAAATGTACAAAAATGTGAGGCTTTAACAAAAATTGACTTCCCTGGCAGTCCAGTGGTTAAGATTCCATGCTACCAATGCAAGGACAGGTTTGATCCCTGGTTCAGGAACTAGGATCCAACATGCCACAGTTCAGTTTGGTTCAATTGCTCAGTCGTGTCTGACTATTTGCAACCCCATGGACTGCAGCATGCCAGGCCTTCCTGTCCATCACCAACTCCCAGCGTTTACCCAAACTCATGTCCATTGAGTTGGTGATGCCATCCAACCATCTCATCAAGATTTAAAAAAAGGAGGGGGAAATACTTATTTGAAAGCCAGTTTTATGAGGGGAGCTCCCAGTTTTAATAGATTATTTTTTTTTACAGAGGAGGTCATGGGAACCTACTCCAGTATTCTTACCTGGAGAATCTTACTGACAAAGGCGCCTCATGGGCTACAGTCCATGGGATCACAAAGCACTGGACATGACTAAAGGGATTGCGCACACTTGCACGCACCCCCCTTTGCAAGTGTATAGCAGAGGAATTACTACCTACCAGTCAATTACTATTTCTTAAGTTCTCTGCTAGCTACATTTTTACTGTCTCAGCCCCCAAATAAAGTGAGCTGAGTACTGTCTTTATTTTACAGAAGAGGAAACTAAGATGCAAAGAAATTAAATTACTTGCCAAAAATGGTAGCTGAGATTCAAATTCCCTGTATGTACACTTCCACCCAGAGACTGGCTTGACCACGTGACTTGCTTTGACCAGTGAGATATTAGTAAGCATGATGTAAGCAGAAGCTCAATAAGGACTTTTGCTTTGGGGGCTTGTCTTCTCTGCAGTTCTTCCTGTTAGAACTATGAGACTACCCAAACCGGCCATATGAAGGAGAAGGGAAGTGCCCAGAGGAGGGTCACAACCAAAACCCCAAACACATGGCCTCAGTTGATCACTGATCACTATAACAAATATGATAGAGTGATTCCCTGCTATGTGTGATGAGGACATTAGTGTTATGCCCGAGGTCCGAGTCCTCAAAACTGAGAGAAATAAAATGTCCACAGCAATGCAAAAGCATAAAGGGGTTGGAGGGAGCCCTGAGTTTTGGGTTACACTACTTTTATAGGGAATTATTCAGGTAAAAGGGTACAAAAGAGGTGTTCAGGCAGGAGGACAACTGATTGGTTACTTAAGGGGGTGTTCAAGTTGACAAATAACTGGTTGGTTACTTCCATCCATAGGATTTGTGTGTAGATTCTTGATTGGTTTTTTACTTCCAAGGTAAATCACAAGCTCCTGGACGTAAAGTCAGAAGGTTTAGCCTAAGGGCCAATTGGCTCGTGTACAGTGGGGCTAGGTTAGGTAATCTGAGGGCTGATTGGCTATGGGCAGTGGGCTCAGGTTGGGTAACATCCAAAGATCTTTGCCCGGAACCTTGCAGGATGGAATTTTTTACAAGATGGAGTAGCTTAGGCCCTTCAATTACATGTACGAGATATTTCCTCTCATCTCACTCTATCCATCTTCCAGGTATTAAGAGTTCTTTTTTAACAAGTACTATAACGATGATTCTTTTTTCCTGAGAACTTTGTAGAACTGTGCTCTGTTGTAAAGGGATCTGAGGGCAGCATGGTTTCTTCCCCTGTTGCACTGATTGATTTTCTTTGTATTTTGCTTGATTTGTTTTTCTTTATCTTTGATAATGGCCTAGCTAGCACATAAAGGATAGCATACCTAGAATGTAAGTTGGTGTTGACAGCTAAGCATCAAGTTTACTTCAAACACAGCATATTCCTTTAGTCTGTAGCATTTATTTTCTTCATTTCTGGGAAACTTTTCTTGTTCTATATTTTCTTTTTTTTCCTGCTTTATTTGTTTGTTTCCTTATATCCCGATATCTTTATGTTAGATCCTCTTTAACTTTCTTTCTTAACTCTTAGCTTCTCTCTAATCTCTTAGATCTTTCTTCCTCCTCTTCTTTCTCCTTCACCTTCTTTTTGCATTTGTTATTTCTAGCTTTTTCTTTGTGAGAGCAATTCCATAGTCAGCAGAGCCTTTTTTCTTCCCTTTGCTCTTTCTAATTGGTTTATCTTTTCTTAATTTGGCCAAATTCAGTTTTAGTTTTTACAACTCAGAATCATGGCAAGAAACAGAATTGACCTACCATGCTTAAGATTTAGAGATATTATAAAAAGGATTACTGTTGGGATGGGGATGAGATTAAGAGGAAAAAAACCCAAGAAACAGTTAGATCCCAGGGACTAACAACTGCTTGAAGATGCTACCATCCCTACGACTATAGCACAAGGGGAGGAAAGAGTGTTCCTGGAGTCCACTGATAGTGAACACATGGAAGAGGGGATCCTTCCCATGTAAGCTAGAGTTGTGGAAATGGCAACCCACTCCATTAATCTTGGAGGGAAAATCCCATGGAGAGAGGAGTCTGGTGGGCTACAGTTCATGGGATTGCTAAGAGTCAGGCTTGATTGAGCACACACATATGCATGGAAGCAGGGAGAGAGAGGGAAGAAATACCTAAGATTTTCCCTCCTCCCACCCTCTAATTTCCAACCCACTTGGAAGCCTGAGGACATGGGAACAAAAGTGGTGAGTCTCAGGGGTCTGCTTCGCCTGGACCAGAGCAAGGCAGAGAGGGGCAGGGAATGGCGGTGACAGTGGTGGGTGGATGTTGGCCAATGACAGTAACCAGCACAATCTTGTCAACTTATGTTACTGTCTTAGAGAATCACAAAGATTTTAACTCTTCAACAAGTCTCAAATATTTACCTCTGTTCACTGGAGAGTGTGTGTCTGCATCTGCACAAACACACACACACACACACACGTGTATATGTGCATATGTACATGTGTGTATTTGCCGAGTATCCACCAGTATCTTCATGAAGCCTGATCTTAACAAATTTGAGGGACGGTATAATCTTTAAAGCAGGAAACAGATGGTATCTTAGAGAATCTCTGCAAATAATGAATCCACTTCATTTTCTGTGTTCATCAGCTCTATTTTGTTTAAAGAAAAAGAGAAGAGCCACAAAAGTTTATAGCCAGAGAACAATATTATCCATCCTCAATTTTTTTCTCAGACTAGCAAATTTCTTATTTCATACTTTTGCTTTATTGATTTGTTTTTGAGCCATAAAGAGTTGAATTTTTATTCTTATTAAGTGCATCCATTGCCTGAAATAATTGGGAGATATTACCTTCCTGTTTTAAGTTAGAATTTCTTCTAAGTGGGACTCTTTTATTTCATATTGAATATTTGTTTGTTCTTGCCATGCTATTATTTTCACTTTGATCATGCTCAGGTAATACTCGGGTGATACAATGTTGATGCCTTCTTCTTACCATGTGAGGAAGATTTATTTCTTTTCCTCACATATACAGGTGGTGCGCTATTTTACATTTTATCCACTTTTCTGTAGCCTGAGGGAATGGTAGGGTCAAAGGATCAGCTCAGCTGAGGGGAACATGTGCAGTCTTCATTTTCTTTGAGTACTTGGACTCTGTCCTATCTCTTGAGAGTTTCTCAAAAGCTTTGCACCAATTTTCTGTATTACAGTCCAGAGAGACAGCCGTCCAGCTGTGTTTGGCAACCACTGTTAAAGAATGTTGACATTGAATGGACCTTAACCTTATTACACTAACTGAAGTCAGTCAGACAAAGACAAATATCATATGATATCACTTATATGTTGAATCTTAAAAAAAATGATACAAATGTACATACTAATAAAGCAGAAATAGACTCACAGACATAGAAAACAAATTAATGGTTACCAAAGGGGATAGTGGTGGGAGGAGGGAGAAGATATGTTAGGAGAGTAGGATTAATCTACACACTGGTATATATAAAATAGGTAACAAGGACGTACTTTATAGCACAGGGAATTATATTCAATATCTTATAATAACCTATAGTAGAAAAGAATCTGAAAAAGAATAGATATCAATGTATATATATTACTGAATTACTTCACTGAACACTTGAAACTAGCACATCATTGTAAATTAACTAAACTTTAATAAAATAATTAATTATTTAAAAAATCTTAAAAAAAGAATGTTGATATAAGAACAGGCATGAAGAATTGTTTGAGCCACCAAGGAGAGCATCGCAGAATTAAATAAGTTGACTTTCCTATGTAAAGTCAGAAGATGTTAGACCTAGACAGACAGCCTAGCATATTTCTGTGAGAAGAAATATTTTACTTGGCTCTCTTTAAGTCTATTATGGATAACTAGCAGCTACATAATTTCATTCTGATGTTGGCTTTATGAATTAGAAAGAAAGGATACTAACTGAGAAGTTGGGAAAGCCCATGAGCATCATTGTAGAAACAGAAACCCAAATTAAGGAGTTGGATAGAGACGTTTCTAAATAGTACAGTGAGAAATGGGTCACTGAAAAGAGCTAAGAAATAGCTGGTTTAATTCCATTTCCATAAACTCCAGGAAGAAGACTGCAGAAAATGTTAAGCTACACAGTTTCTTACCACTATAATTTGGTTATGTTTTATTCCCTGTTAGTAAAATGGCGTGCTGAAGTCCACGGGGCAAAGAGTCGGACACAACTTATCGTCTGAACAATGACAAGTAAAACAATCTTTAGAAAATATTAAAGGAGTTCTGTGTAAAGTGAATATGCATTTGTTTCTTCATAGCACCTCTCTGGTGAGCAGTCCGTGGAAGTTTTGCTGTAGTTTTAAGGAATGGGGAGAAGCAGGGAGTGGAAGAAGAGGGTAGAATTACTAGCTATAAAAATGATGCAATCCTAGAGTTCCTGGTGGCCCTCTTTACCACTTTGAGGGGGAGAATCAGTCCAGAGCAAAATAGAGACAGAGGGAAAAAGTCAAACCCTTGAAGACATCGTTGAAACACCATGATCTAGCCGTACCTCAAGTTTATTGTTTGAACTTCCTTGTTAGTTAGAAAGCTAGACAAGTCTTTGTTTCGACTACATTTGGGTAAGACTTCTGTTACTGAGGTACAAGTACAAGCGAAAGTCACTCAGTTGTGTCCGACTTTTTGTGACCCCATGGACTATCCAGTCCATGGAATTCTCTAGACCACTATACTGGAGTGGGTAGCCTTTCCCTTCTCCAGAGGATCTTCCCAACCCAGGGATCAAATCCAGGTCTCCTGCATTGCAGGTGGATTCCTTACCAGCTGAGCCACAAGAGAAGTCCCTTATTAATATATTGTATTTCCCAGGGATCAGCAGGGAGAAGAGTGGTTAAACTTCAGAAATAGCTAGGCCTGCACTTTGGAAAAGAGGACCCTTTTGAAGGGGGTGAATGTAGTCAATGAAGAAAGAGAGCACTTAGCAACTGTATGGAAAATAAACAAACAAACAAAAGATAACAGAACAAGCAATAATAACAAAACAGGGTAAGAATTTAAATCCCCAAGAGCCCCACTTGAAGGTAGGGGAGCCTATTTATTGTGCCAGTTGATACGTCTGAGTTGCTTGGCTAGGTGAATATTTTTTTCTTGTTTTCCCAAAAAAGTTTGTTCCTTACAATGTATTGGATAATTTCCTTATGGAGGAAGGAAGCATTAGGAAGTGAGCATGGGGATGTTATTATTACTGTATGTTTTTGTAATTTCTTACAAAAATTTGTAATTATTTACAAATGTTGCTGTTTTATAATTTTGTATCCTGTTTTTTTCCCAGAGACTGCAAGTTCTTTGGAAACATGGATTATATCATATCTTGTTATGCCAAGACACCTAGTGCTTGGTACATTGTTGAACAACACCAATCATGGAGTATAGAACATGTTTGTGGCAGAAACTAGAAACTTTAACTCGGAATCAAAAACAGTTGCCTTGGGTCTGGTGGAGGTCTTGCTCCAAGGAATGGCACAAAAATAGAAACCTCAGAAAGGTAAGGGACCAAGGACCAGCTTATGGCTTAAAAGTATCATTAAGCATCTGATCTACTTTGACATTGTTAAAAAATTATCTTCAAAGCTGCATCAAGTAGTATACATCTGTTTTGTATCAAAATTTAATATTGTGCTGATTCTGTGAATGACAAAATGGTCTATTTTACAGCCACAGAATTTCAAGCCATCACTTTGTGACTAGTAATATTTTGCCTTTTAAAATTCTACAAACTTATCATGGATGTTTTAGGGAACAAAACTTTGGAGGTCAGAAGAGAGCAACATTACTTCATTCTTTTTCTTAAATGAAAAGTTGTAAAGCATATTTAAAAACATTGTGATAAAGATCCCAAGTGTAATTATAGTTTNAGGAAACAGATGGTATCTTAGAGAATCTCTGCAAATAATGAATCCACTTCATTTTCTGTGTTCATCAGCTCTATTTTGTTTAAAGAAAAAGAGAAGAGCCACAAAAGTTTATAGCCAGAGAACAATATTATCCATCCTCAATTTTTTTCTCAGACTAGCAAATTTCTTATTTCATACTTTTGCTTTATTGATTTGTTTTTGAGCCATAAAGAGTTGAATTTTTATTCTTATTAAGTGCATCCATTGCCTGAAATAATTGGGAGATATTACCTTCCTGTTTTAAGTTAGAATTTCTTCTAAGTGGGACTCTTTTATTTCATATTGAATATTTGTTTGTTCTTGCCATGCTATTATTTTCACTTTGATCATGCTCAGGTAATACTCGGGTGATACAATGTTGATGCCTTCTTCTTACCATGTGAGGAAGATTTATTTCTTTTCCTCACATATACAGGTGGTGCGCTATTTTACATTTTATCCACTTTTCTGTAGCCTGAGGGAATGGTAGGGTCAAAGGATCAGCTCAGCTGAGGGGAACATGTGCAGTCTTCATTTTCTTTGAGTACTTGGACTCTGTCCTATCTCTTGAGAGTTTCTCAAAAGCTTTGCACCAATTTTCTGTATTACAGTCCAGAGAGACAGCCGTCCAGCTGTGTTTGGCAACCACTGTTAAAGAATGTTGACATTGAATGGACCTTAACCTTATTACACTAACTGAAGTCAGTCAGACAAAGACAAATATCATATGATATCACTTATATGTTGAATCTTAAAAAAAATGATACAAATGTACATACTAATAAAGCAGAAATAGACTCACAGACATAGAAAACAAATTAATGGTTACCAAAGGGGATAGTGGTGGGAGGAGGGAGAAGATATGTTAGGAGAGTAGGATTAATCTACACACTGGTATATATAAAATAGGTAACAAGGACGTACTTTATAGCACAGGGAATTATATTCAATATCTTATAATAACCTATAGTAGAAAAGAATCTGAAAAAGAATAGATATCAATGTATATATATTACTGAATTACTTCACTGAACACTTGAAACTAGCACATCATTGTAAATTAACTAAACTTTAATAAAATAATTAATTATTTAAAAAATCTTAAAAAAAGAATGTTGATATAAGAACAGGCATGAAGAATTGTTTGAGCCACCAAGGAGAGCATCGCAGAATTAAATAAGTTGACTTTCCTATGTAAAGTCAGAAGATGTTAGACCTAGACAGACAGCCTAGCATATTTCTGTGAGAAGAAATATTTTACTTGGCTCTCTTTAAGTCTATTATGGATAACTAGCAGCTACATAATTTCATTCTGATGTTGGCTTTATGAATTAGAAAGAAAGGATACTAACTGAGAAGTTGGGAAAGCCCATGAGCATCATTGTAGAAACAGAAACCCAAATTAAGGAGTTGGATAGAGACGTTTCTAAATAGTACAGTGAGAAATGGGTCACTGAAAAGAGCTAAGAAATAGCTGGTTTAATTCCATTTCCATAAACTCCAGGAAGAAGACTGCAGAAAATGTTAAGCTACACAGTTTCTTACCACTATAATTTGGTTATGTTTTATTCCCTGTTAGTAAAATGGCGTGCTGAAGTCCACGGGGCAAAGAGTCGGACACAACTTATCGTCTGAACAATGACAAGTAAAACAATCTTTAGAAAATATTAAAGGAGTTCTGTGTAAAGTGAATATGCATTTGTTTCTTCATAGCACCTCTCTGGTGAGCAGTCCGTGGAAGTTTTGCTGTAGTTTTAAGGAATGGGGAGAAGCAGGGAGTGGAAGAAGAGGGTAGAATTACTAGCTATAAAAATGATGCAATCCTAGAGTTCCTGGTGGCCCTCTTTGCCACTTTGAGGGGGAGAATCAGTCCAGAGCAAAATAGAGACAGAGGGAAAAAGTCAAACCCTTGAAGACATCGTTGAAACACCATGATCTAGCCGTACCTCAAGTTTATTGTTTGAACTTCCTTGTTAGTTAGAAAGCTAGACAAGTCTTTGTTTCGACTACATTTGGGTAAGACTTCTGTTACTGAGGTACAAGTACAAGCGAAAGTCACTCAGTTGTGTCCGACTTTTTGTGACCCCATGGACTATCCAGTCCATGGAATTCTCTAGACCACTATACTGGAGTGGGTAGCCTTTCCCTTCTCCAGAGGATCTTCCCAACCCAGGGATCAAATCCAGGTCTCCTGCATTGCAGGTGGATTCCTTACCAGCTGAGCCACAAGAGAAGTCCCTTATTAATATATTGTATTTCCCAGGGATCAGCAGGGAGAAGAGTGGTTAAACTTCAGAAATAGCTAGGCCTGCACTTTGGAAAAGAGGACCCTTTTGAAGGGGGTGAATGTAGTCAATGAAGAAAGAGAGCACTTAGCAACTGTATGGAAAATAAACAAACAAACAAAAGATAACAGAACAAGCAATAATAACAAAACAGGGTAAGAATTTAAATCCCCAAGAGCCCCACTTGAAGGTAGGGGAGCCTATTTATTGTGCCAGTTGATACGTCTGAGTTGCTTGGCTAGGTGAATATTTTTTTCTTGTTTTCCCAAAAAAGTTTGTTCCTTACAATGTATTGGATAATTTCCTTATGGAGGAAGGAAGCATTAGGAAGTGAGCATGGGGATGTTATTATTACTGTATGTTTTTGTAATTTCTTACAAAAATTTGTAATTATTTACAAATGTTGCTGTTTTATAATTTTGTATCCTGTTTTTTTCCCAGAGACTGCAAGTTCTTTGGAAACATGGATTATATCATATCTTGTTATGCCAAGACACCTAGTGCTTGGTACATTGTTGAACAACACCAATCATGGAGTATAGAACATGTTTGTGGCAGAAACTAGAAACTTTAACTCGGAATCAAAAACAGTTGCCTTGGGTCTGGTGGAGGTCTTGCTCCAAGGAATGGCACAAAAATAGAAACCTCAGAAAGGTAAGGGACCAAGGACCAGCTTATGGCTTAAAAGTATCATTAAGCATCTGATCTACTTTGACATTGTTAAAAAATTATCTTCAAAGCTGCATCAAGTAGTATACATCTGTTTTGTATCAAAATTTAATATTGTGCTGATTCTGTGAATGACAAAATGGTCTATTTTACAGCCACAGAATTTCAAGCCATCACTTTGTGACTAGTAATATTTTGCCTTTTAAAATTCTACAAACTTATCATGGATGTTTTAGGGAACAAAACTTTGGAGGTCAGAAGAGAGCAACATTACTTCATTCTTTTTCTTAAATGAAAAGTTGTAAAGCATATTTTAAAACATTGTGATAAAGATCCCAAGTGTAATTATAGTTTTACTTATCTGATTGTTTGGCTTAATGCAATCTTCCTGAGCCAGCAGACCAGCTATTCAGAATTAGGTAACAGGTTGGCAAAACATGACATCATCATTTGTGACAGTCTTAGACCAAGTTATAAAACAGGTGAATTTAGTCTTCAGAAAATGCCACCTTCTCTTTCTAACCCAACCCCCCCTTTTCAGTGCTCTCTTTCTTTCATTCCCACACTATCTAAGAAAATAATCAAAATACAAATCTGGTCATGTCACCTTTGATTGAAAGTGGCCCAATGGCCTTTGCCTCTTGATAGAATAAAATCTAACTTCCTCTGCAGGATAAATAAATTTTGGTTTTGTGATATGGACCTTTCTTATTTTAGGAATCTGCCAGTGAATTTGATCCTTTTCTGAGTTCACTGTTATCCCACATTATTGGAGATCGAGGTCTTCTAAATAGCACACTTCTTCCTCATTCGATTTTTCAAAACCAATTGAGAGATCAGACAAAAGTATAAAGGTATATGGGAACCAAAATATGACCTCTGTTACCAACAGGATATTAGAAAATTTCCCATTGGTGGGCAAGTGGGCTTCCTAATACCAGTTCCCAGAGCTACCATCCCAGGAGATGGTCATACTAACCAAGGCATAGGCAATGCAGGATGAGGGCAAGCTCCCCACACTTGGTCCCTGTGTGCCCCACAAGGTACTTCCCTGCAGGCCACTTAGGTCCCAAGCAGAAGGGGTGATGGTGCTGGCCTTCTTACACCCAGTCTCTCTCTTCAAATTTTCCAATCTTGTTAACTCATTCTTCCTTGGAGGAGGACTGAGTGAGGTCAAGGTGAGGTGGGATGAGGAAGGCCAGGTTTATGATACACATGAAGGACCCTCCAGGGAACGTGAAGCATAATAAATGGAGGAGCATCACTCCAGTTAGACACACTGCCTTTCCAGCTTTACTTTTCTTATTGCCAAAGCACAGAGTTTTTTTTTTTTTTTTTTAAGTGAAGATTTATGGATGTTGGAGTCTTTATTGCTTGTAAATCTGAAAACATCTTTATTTTTTCTCTTGCTTCTGAATGATTATTTAGCTTGATGGCTTTTTCAGAAACTTCACAGACCACCTTCAGTGGATACGTGATGTAAGGCAAGGAAAAGTGCTAAGTTTGGGTGGTGGCTGAGCGGTGCTACCTTCTAGCCACAGGTATTTGTCTATATTTTCTTTACATATTGGGTTTTTGCATAATGCTATTTTTGAAAAAGATCCTGTCAACAGACAGATGCTTGGGAAATGTTCAGTTCAGTTCAGTTCAGTCGCTCAGTCGTGTTCGACTCTTTGCCACCCCATGAACTGCAGCACACCAGGCCTCGCTGTNTGCTACCTTCTAGCCACAGGTATTTGTCTATATTTTCTTTACGTATTGGGTTTTTGCATAATGCTATTTTTGAAAAAGATCCTGTCAACAGACAGATGCTTGGGAAATGTTCAGTTCAGTTCAGTTCAGTCGCTCAGTCGTGTTCGACTCTTTGCCACCCCATGAACTGCAGCACACCAGGCCTCGCTGTCCATCACCAACTCCTGGAGTTTACTCAGACTCATGCCCATTGAGTCAGTGATGCCATCTAGCCATNAATCTTGATTCCAGCTTGTGCTTCTTCCAGCCCAGTGTTTCTCATGATGTACTCTGCACAGAAGTTAAATAAGCAGGGTGACAATATACAGCCTTGACGTACTCCTTTTCCTATTTGAAACCAGTCTGTTGTTCCATGTCCAGTTCTAACTGTTGCTTCCTGACCTGCTCTTGAAGAATTTTCCACAATTTATTGTGATCCATACAGTCAAAGGCTTTGGCATAGTCAATAAAACAGAAATAGATATTTTTCTAGAACTCTCTTGCTTTTTTGATGATCCACAGGATGTTGGCAATTTGATCTCTGGTTCCTTTTCCTTTACTAAAACTAGCTTGAGCATCAGGAAGTTCATGGTTCCCGTATTGCTGAAGCCTGGCTTGGAAAATTTTAAGCATCACTTTGCTAGTGTGTGAGATGAGTGCAATTGTGTAGTAGTTTGAGCATTCTTTGGCATTGCCTTTCTTTGGGATTGGAATGAAAACTGACCTTTTGCAGTCCTATGGCCACTGCTGAGTTTTCCATATTTGTTGGCATATTGAGTGCAGCACTTTCACAGCATCATCTTTCAGGATTTGAAATAGCTCACCTGAAACTCCATAACTCCACTATCTTTGTTCATAGTGATGCTTTCTAAGGCCCACGTGACTTCACATTCCAGGATGTCTGGCTCTAGATGAGTGATCACACCATCGTGATTATTCAGGTCATGAAGATCTTTTTTTGTACAGTTCCTCTGTGTATTCTTGCCACCTCTTCTGTTAGGTCCATACCATTTCTGTCCATTATCGAGTCCATCTTTGCATGAAACTTTCCCTTGGTACCTCTAATTCTATACCATCTTAGAAATATAGTTCAAATTTTGAATTTTTTTAGGTATAGCACAATAGTTTTTAGATGGCAAGTGTACATTCATAGAATAAAATATAGAAATGTTCAATAAAACAAAACACCCAGGGCCTATTAATGATAAAAATGCAAATTAAAA
>SJYA01000302.1:79451-96179 GCA_006410615.1 Neotragus moschatus | reverse complement strand
ATCTTCCCAACCTAGGGATCAAACCCAGGTCTCCCGAATTGCAGACAAATTCTTTACAGCTGAGCCACAAGGGAAAATATATTACTTTATTTTTCAAAACAAAGTGGTGAAATCATTATATCCCTCTTTTATGGATGAGGAGATTGAGGCCCTAACACATACCTTTTCTGAAATTACATAGCCAGTAAGAGGTACAGCTGGAATTTGACCCCAGAATTCTGAAATCAGAGAATATATTATAAGTCAATGTGAAATGTTTGTGCAGCATTGTGAAATGCAGAAAGTTGGAACGAATCCCACATCTAAATACTGGAAGGGGAGAACAAGAGCCTTGACTTCCTTGCTTTGCTGCTAGACTTTTCCTGTGCCAGCACACCATTTTCAGGGTGCCAGCTTCCTCTGCACGTGTGATGCTGACTCTGGTCAGCACCACGATCACTGCTGCTGATTTAGTGGAGATGATTCCAAACTCGGATACTCTACCTCCCACTTGACTACCAGTTAGGCGACTCAACAAGCTTCTCGAACTTAGGCAGTCCCCAAAAGACCTTGTGATTCCACACCCCACACACCTTTTTGCCCTACCTGCTTCTGTGCTCAGTAAATGGCACCATCTTTTGTCAGCTGCTCAAGTCAGACACTTGTTTGTCTTCTTTAATTGCTCTCTCTCCTCACCTCCCACATCCAACCCACAAACAAGTGTTTTTGATACCAACCCCAGATACAGCTGGAATCTATATAATTTCCTCAACACCATCGCACAACCCAATAGCTATTACTCCGTCATATCTTTTCCTTTATCTCTGCAGAATGAGCGCCCTCTATATACCATCTGTTTCTTCAGAAGTTTACACTTCAATACATTCAATAGCAACACTGCCCAATCCTTTTTCTTGTTTTGGAAGCTTATTTTGTGGGAAATAAATTGTCACAAACATCTCAAAATTTACCATGAAAAATTTCTTTCAAAAAGCATAAGAAATTATAAATATACACATCCTACAACTGTCTTATCCCCAGTTTTTGTATGCTTGATCTAATGTCTAATTCATATGGTTACAAAGTTGTTAATATTTGAAGTAAGCCATTTGGGCATATTTTATGGAAGTTTGCCACACACACACACAAAAAAAAACTTTTGCTATCTGTTTCAGTATTTAACTTTGAGATTTGATATCAAAATATATACTTCGGAAAATTTAATTTCAAACAAAGTACTTAAACTGTATTGAACTAGTTTGGTTTGGACATATTTTAATCTTCTTGTTGTTATATTGGCATGCTATAATTAATGGCCTATTTGAAATTCCATTTAATCTTTTATTATCAGAGGTTCATAACTGCAGCATAAAATTTCTTCTTGGTGCTGAAACTTGTTATACAAGGTTTCAGCCTAGAACCAATTAAAAAAATTAGTCATTAAATAGTTTGTCTTTGAATGCGGACTTGTCATTTTCATTAATTTTTTGACTAAGCTGTTTAGCCAGGTCTATACTGCTCCATGCTAATACTCTAAAAACTGTTTTTGAAATGTTCGTAAGGAATAGTGATGAGACACATAGGAAGAATATTTCTAATTTTAGACCGGGAATGGTGTGCCTCCCCACGCCCTCTCTAGTGTCCAGTGTCCTTCAGTCCAGTATCTTTCTGGTTCATGATTGCCATCAGGTAAACCTTTATTCCTGCTCCAGGGTTGCCTGTCTGTGTAGGATGGAATGTGGAATCTTAATCAGACATTCAGTGAATTCTCCTATTTTCAGCCCCACATTCATCTCCCATGTTGAGTACACAGTACCACAGGTTTCTGAGGCTCCTCAGGATTCTGCAGTGAAAGTCAAGTTGCTTCCTGGTTAGAGACATGGAATAATGCTGAACAGTAGTCACTCGAGTTCCCATCTTGTATACCATATGCTGGCCTTTTAATCTTAGGTCAGTCATTCAACTTTGAGTCTCAGTCTCATCCATAAAAAAGGGATGGCAAGCTATCACAGTTTTTGTGGGATCAAGTGAATTAATTAAGACAAGGTTAAAAAGGCAACAGAGGGCTGGATTAGGCAGGACACAATAGATCACTGTAATGACCTGGTTTTTACTCTGAGTGATATGGAGAGCCATTGAAAGATTTTGAGTGGAGGAGTAAAATGATCAGATTTATATTTTTTAAAAATAGAAGTTTCACCATTATAATTTTCTGAAAGATTAAATGTCTGACAGATTGTAAGGGAAGAGTTAATATTGATTGGAGGGATTTTGGCTTTAGCAGTAATGGAGTTTCCATCAAGTGGGATTTGGTTTGGTGTAAAGGGAGCTGCATTTTGATTTTCTGTTGGACATCTAGATAAAGTGTTGGGGAGAGAGTTGTGGACATGAATTGTAAATGAGAGAGTTTTTGTATAGAGACTATGTTTAATGCCATGAGAAGGGATTAGATGAACAATGTGGTGAGTGTAAACAGAATACCAGGGACTAAGCCTTGGGGCACTCTACCAAGAGCTCAGGGTGAGGGAGAGAACTGGAGATGAAAAGGGCTGCTCAGTGAAGTGTGAGGAGTCTAAAGGAGTGGGTGTCCTAGAAAGCAAATGAAGACAGTGGTTAGAGGAGAAGTGAGGATTAATGTTCAATGTGGCTGATAAGTAAGATTAGAATTATGAACTGATTATTGGATTCAAACAGTGAAAGTCATTGATGCTGACAAGAGTAATTCTCATGGGGATTTGGGCAAAAGTAAATGAAGTGGTTTTAAATAACAACAGAAGGAGAGGAACTGGAGGTAGCAAGGTAGATAAGTCTACATGAATTTTTCTGAAAATTGAATAAAAGAAACAGGGTGGTAGTTTGCAGATGTTGGAGACAAGAGCTGATTATTATTATTTTTTTTAGAAGAGAGAAACATTGGCTTATCTCTATGTGATGGGCGTCAATCTTGGTGGCCAGAACTCTAAAATGTTATAGTCTAGTTCTAGATGTAGAATCGTTACATATAATAGCTAATAAATGAAATCTATGGTCACAGCTGTGTTACTGTGTTTACAAGAGAAAAACATTTGTAAGCATAAAGCACAATGATTAAGTGCATATGTGAAATTTTGTCTAGCTTCAAAATTCCGACATATGTGCTCAGTTGCTTCAGTCGTGTCTGACCCTTTGTGACCCCACGGACTGTGGCCCACCAGGCTCCTTTGTCCTTGGGATTTTCTTGGCAAGAATGCTGGAGTGGGTTGCCACACCCTCCTTCCGAGGATCTTCTTGACTCAGAAATCAAGTCCATGTCACCTGCATCTCCTGCATTGCAGGCGATTTTTTCCTGGGAAAAACAGGGGAAACCCTCCAACCCTCAACTTCAAAGAGTTTTGATGAGGATGCCTTCAGTCTACTGGTATTTACTGAATGTCTGATACATCCCAGGCATTCTTCTAGGTGCTGTGTATATAAGCACTGAACAAAACAGATAATCAACACTCGTGCTTTTTCACAATGACTGACATATAAAAAGCATTCAGTAAACATAGGTTATTCTCATTGTTATTTTCATGGTTATCATCATCATCATTCTCATCAACATCAATACAGGCCAAGTAATGTCTGGAAATACTCAGAAATATGGAATATAATAAATGTTTGAGAGAACAGTGAAAATATAAAAAGAAAAGGGCACAGAATAAATCTATTTTTTGAAGATGAGAACTGGAAATAGAGGGTAGAAGAAGAGATAGTATGACTTGATATAAAAGTGAAAACTCATAAATTAAATAGAAAGGCTGTGAGGGAAAGAACTCTCACAGGTGCTATTTAGGCAGCAACAGAAGGAATGTTGAATTAGATATTTTGACTTGGCAGTGATATGATAGTCTTGGGAGTTTCTAAGATCTCTTATGGGGCTTCCCTGATGGCNAGAATAAATCTATTTTTTGAAGATGAGAACTGGAAATAGAGAGTAGAAGAAGAGATAGTATGACTTGATATAAAAGTGAAAACTCATAAATTAAATAGAACGGCTGTGAGGGAAAGAACTCTCACAGGTGCTATTTAGGCAGCAACAGAAGGAATGTTGAATTAGGTATTTTGACTTGGCAGTGATATGATAGTCTTGGGAGTTTCTAAGATCTCTTATGGGGCTTCCCTGATGGCTCAGTGGTAAAGAATCCCTCTGCCAATGCAGGAGACTTGGGTAGGATCCCTAGGTCAGGAAGGAAATGACAACCCACTCTAGTGGGGAGCAGGAAATGGCAACCCACTCCAGTATTCTTGCCTGAAAAATCCTGTGGACGGAGGAGCCTGGTAGGCTACAGTACAAAGGGCCGCAAAGAGCTAGACACCACTGAGCAGCTGAGCACACAGGCACAGCACACAAGATCACTTATGGATCTAACATGTAAGAATTCTATAAAATTTCTATAAATATAAATAATTCATCCTGCTTGGAATTTTGACTCATGTGTTCTTAGGTAAGCCACTTAACCTCTTTGGGTGTTAGTTTTGGATCTCATCTGTGAAAAGATGAGTCCACTGACAATTACCTCTAATCTTTAGCTCTAAAAACACTAGTGAATGAAAACCACCTAAGAAATTTTCCCCACTTGTTTTCAGTGTTTGTTTTTCTTGGAGCTAGGAATGTGGAGAATTCTGGTATATGCATAACATATAATTCTATGATTCTTACTTTTCTTTTCCATGACATGAATTATATTTGAAAGAAACTTTGTTTCGCAAGCAAGCAGAGATGGCTCAGTAAATAAACACTGTATTTCAGAGAGCATAGCATGCAGTATAGGTAAAATCACTTAGTCTTTGTACTGAAACCTAAGTTATTAGAAGTGAACAAAATTGTCAACAATTATTGTGAGAAAGAGCTCCTGCTTGTTGATCTTAGGACGTTGACTCTGAGGGCAGGTTCTGTGGTGCCTGGGAGTATTGAGAATAAGACAACCCTTCCTAAAAAACCCTTTTTTAAATGTATCCTTTTTTCCCCTTCGATGCTCCATCCTCCTTCCTCTGCTTCTTCTCTTTGCCCTTCCTTTATGCTCTTTCTAAATAAGTAGTTATTTGAGTATCTACTCTATGCTCACATANGAGAATAAGACAACCCTTCCTAAAAAACTCTTTTTTAAATGTATCCTTTTTTCCCCTTCGATGCTCCATCCTCCTTCCTCTGCTTCTTCTCTTTGCCCTTCCTTTATGCTCTTTCTAAATAAGTAGTTATTTGAGTATCTACTCTATGCTCACATAAGTGATGAAGGATGGGGGCAAGGGAATAAGTGTAAGACTCGGTCCCTCATTTTCAGGTATTTGTGGAGTATATAAGGAAAGAAGGAAAAAAGGAAATACAATAAACGTAGGTCTTACAGTGACCTCACATTGTATTAAGTGCTGAGAAGACACAAATTTATGCCTTCACGTGGTGTATAGTCTGGTATTTGGCAGCCATCACTCATTTACTCCCCCAACACCCTGTGAGACACTTAGCATATCCTCATTTTACAGATCAGAAGAAATTTGTCTATGTGTGTTTGAATCTAAAGCCATAATTCTCTTCACTACATTGTGCTCCCTTACAGGAACA
Source organism: Neotragus moschatus (assembly GCA_006410615.1). Classification (NCBI taxonomy): domain Eukaryota; kingdom Metazoa; phylum Chordata; class Mammalia; order Artiodactyla; family Bovidae; genus Neotragus; species Neotragus moschatus. The sequence goes on along the minus strand of SJYA01000302.1, from coordinate 90,619 downwards.
ACAGAATGTAATTGGATCTAGTGCACTGTGGGATGGAGTTGACTGTATTTATAAGATATGAGAAAAGGAAAAGATATTACGGATAGTTGGAAAGATGGGTGAGGACTTTATGGAGAGGTGGAGACTTGAGTCATTTTCTCCATTCATTCCTCAATGAAATATTTATTAGGGACTTTATGCCAAGCATAGTGCTATATCTGGCTTAGTTATTTGTGACAGACAAATTTTAAAAAAGATTGATGCTTACAGGTAAAATTATAACCAAAATTTGTAAAATATGTTATGTAGGGCACAAAAGTCATCTTTCATATTTTTTACCTTCCAAGTTCAACTGACATAAACTAATTTCAATTTCTTGAATTAAGAGAACCTCTAAGATCTTACAAAAAGTCAACCAAGATTCTTACTTTATATTAGATTTTCATTTAAAACAAACATTTCACACCATGTTTCTCAAATGTAGTTGAAAAAAGTAATCACTTGGGGTACTTCTTAAACTTAGAGATTCCCCCAAATCTGAAAAGCTATATTTTTAACAATGGCCCCAGTTTGTTTTTTTATCATCAGTAAATTTGGAAATCACTAACTTAGCCCAAAGCCACTGAAATTTAGCCTTTGATTTCATGGTAATCAGCTCAGACTTATACCATCCAAGTTGGTTTGGCAGACAGCTACAAATGTCAATCAGATCAATGGGCCCAGAGTACTTGAAACTGGCCTTAAGTTTTGATGGGAAAAAAGCATTCCAAACCAGAGTTAGGTGAACAAAATTTGAGGTTATTAATTTTTAACCTATTAATAAAGGGACAAAAAACCATATCAGTGTCATCTAAAAATTCCTAACATTAAATTTTTGAGGGAAGAGAATCATATGGTGTAGATAAAAAGATGGTGGCAGTATCATTCCTTTTAGGTTTATACATGAATATTTGAAGCTAATCAAATATGATAGGAAAGATGGAATTCTGTTTTTGTTGTTGTTGTTGTTTAGTTGCTCTGTTGTGTCTGACTTTTCTGTGACTCCTTGAACTGTAGCCTGCCAGGCTTCTCTGTCCATGGGATTTCCCAGACAAGAATACTGGAGTGGGTTGCCATCCCCTTTTCCAGGGGATCTTTCTGACCCAGGGATCAAACCTGCTTCTACTTTGGCATGCAGATTCTTTACCACTGAGGCACCAGGGAAGCCCAATCTAGTTTTTAGGAAAAGAGTATTGTTTTCTTTTCAGTTTTAATAGAATTCAAGGCTGAATATCAAGGGGTGACCAAGAATTTTAGTGACAAAGTTTTTGAATCCTAGAGGAGGATTAGTAAAGAAAAAAAAATCTGTTTATATATAAAATGCCTAGCAAATATTTCTTAATGGTGATTATGATAAGCTTTCTCAAACCTTGAGCTTTTCTTTTTTGTTTCTTTTTCTTTTTTGATTGGGCAACTCAGGGCTGCCTTGTGGTCCAGGGAAGAAAAGGTATTTTAGCATTTCAGTCCTTAGTGGTAAAGACTAATGTGATCTGTTCTGGATATTAATCTATATGCTTAGGTTTGTGTTGGTCCTAGACTTAATCTACTGAGTGATTTTGAGAAAGTTACTTAACTGCTCTGCTTTTCATTTAATCTCTGTCAAAGAAAGGTAACAACACATATTCTATAAATCTTGTTCGATTGTTGTGACTATTAAATGAGATAATGGGTGTTAATACAGAGAGTTACTAAACTCCACTGATAATCATAAAACCTATGTACTTTCTCTCAAATGGCCTGAAAAAGAATTACTCTGCACTGTTTAAATGGACTCTTTGATCAGGAAACCTAAGTCAGCCAAAGGAAAGGCCCTGATAAATTTTCGAGATCCTTCTAATGCCCACATTCTCTCAGGTGATACAGTTATAAGTTCACATCATCACCAGAAGTCATTTCAGCCTCAGAGAGTGCAGGAACAGTGGGGTGGGAGCTGCTTGTAAAGCTCCTCGTCTCCTGCTGCGCGTGTTGAGCAGCTCAGTAGAGGCTGTCATCATCTCCCACTGGCTGCTTCTCACTGGGCCTGTAACTCAGCAGCTTGCGTTCCTTCCTAATTTACATGCTGTGACTCACTTAGAATGCCAAGTGGGAAAACGCTGGCAATGCAAAGGTTAATAGAAGCGCTGACACAACCCTAATTGCAGCACCACAAACGTTATCTCCGTAATTGTAGCTAGCACTTATCTCAGTTTCTCATACTCGTCAGTCCATTGAGATCTGCCTCAAGCTGAGGGTGGAAAGGGGGGTCTCTGGAGTCCTTTGAATGAGTAGGGTCTGATAGAGTTATCAGGCCTGTGCAGCTAGGATGCCTGCTGCGGTTGGATGTTCTGTCATAATCAGTGTTTAGGCAAAACACCTGGACTTCTGCAAGGACCACCACTCCCCTCCCCACCTCAGCTCTGTACTGGTGCCCTGACTGGGAGGGACAGATGAAACCAAAAGGGATAAAGGTACCAGTCTGAACTGGTCCTTAGACGCTTGACTGAATGTTTCCCATTAGGTCATTGTGTACCCTCATTTGAATATATGTTTGTTTTCATACTTAGGGTGGCTTGGAAACATGCTCAACTCATCTGTAGTAACTGACTGTAGTGTTTAAAAGCCCAGGCATGCTGATGCTTGTTGAGTGTAATTGGCCATGCTACATAGTGCTGGCGTTGGGAGGGTGGAGATGCTAATATTGCAAATTTGGGATATCAAGTTAGCTAATTTAATTAGACTCAGACTTCTTAATATCAAAATGATATTGACTATCACCATTGTTTATCTCATTGTTAGCAATGAACTTTTGTCTAAATTGTATACCTTTACGGTGCTAATTAGATCAAAGTTTTTTCCAATAGTCATGTATGCATGTGAGAGTTGGACCATAAAGAAAGCTGAGCACTGAAGAATTGATGTTTTTGAACATCAATTGGTATTGGAGGACTCTTGAGAGTCCCTTGGACTGCAAGGAGATCCAACCAGTCTATCCTGCTTTTGCTGCTGCTGCTGCTGCTATGTCGTTTCAGTTGTGTCCAACTCTGTGCGACCCTATGGACTGCAGCCTACCAGGCTGTTCCGTCCATGGAATTTTCCAGGCAAGAGTACTGGAGTGGGGTGCCATTGCCTTCTCGATCAGTCCATCCTAAAGGAAATCAATCCTGAATATTTGCTGGAAGGACTGATACTGAAACTCTAATACTTTGACCACCTAATTTGAAGAGACAACTCATTGGAAATAAGATCCTGATGCTGGGAAAGATTGATGGCAGGAGGAGAAGGGGACAAGAGAGGATAAGATGGTTGGATGGCATCACCGACTCCATGGACGTGAGTTTGAGCAAGCTCCAGGAGATGGTGAAGGAGTGCTGCAGTCCATGGAGTCGCAAAGAGTTGGACACGACTGAGTGACTGAACAACAGATCAAAGTTGTTAGGTTAATGTGTGTAGACAGAAAGATTGATGTTGGGTTTTTTAATTTTAATCTTCATACTCTGTGTGTTTGGTTCTGGTTAAAGATTTCGTGGAGTAGCATGTATGAGAAATTATGGGTCTTCCTTCCCTCCACTGCCCCCCCAACCCCTGTCACACACATTTCTTCCTTCTTTCCTTTCTTTTTGCCAGATGACACTGCTATGCATATGCTGGCTGATATTCATGCTCAGTATCTTTATCCTGATTTTGGGTAGTTCATGGAGCTAACTCCTTGGAAGAAAAGTTATGACCAACCTAGATAGCATATTCAAAAGCTTTGCCGACTAAGGTCCATCTAGTCAAGGCTATGGTTTTTCCAGTAGTCATGTATGAATGTGAGAGTTGGACTGTGAAGAAAGCTGAGGGCCGAAGAATTGATGCTTTTGAACTGTGGTGTTGGAGAAGACTCTTGAGAGTCCCTTGGACTGCAAGGAGATCCAACCATCCATCCTAAAGGAGATCGGCCCTAGGATTTCTTTGGAAGGAATGATGCTAAAGCTGAAACTCCAGTACTTTGGCCACCTCCTGCGAAGAGTTGACTCATTGGAAAAGACTGTGATGCTGGGAGGGACTGGAGGCAGGAGGAGAAGGGGACGACTGAGGATGAGATGGCTGGATGGCATCACTGACTCTATGGACGTGAGTCTGAGTGAATTCCGGGAGTTGATGATGGACAGGGAGGCCTGGCGTGCTGCGATTCATGGGGTCGCAAAGAGTTAGACATGACTGAGCGACTGAACTGAACTGATGTAGCTAACATTTTCCAATTGAAACTTTATTTATGGAAATACACTTTTGAAACTTTGTATTGATTTCCAAGGCAAACACCTTTACCAACTTTTACAAAGGAGTGTCTAAGGCACAGAACAGCATTGCCTTTGGCTCCTAGAGTCAACTATTGGGGAATGTTCAATTCCTTCACTCTGTTTCCCAGCAGAATCCAATGCACTCAAGATCCACACATCTCTCATTCAGTCTGACTATTGATACTGTTGGTTGAATAGGTTACCCATTTTCAGTAGCATTTTGTTTGAAAGAGGGAGTATGGACAGGGAAGAGCTGATGATGACACAGCAGAATGACTCACTAAGCATGACAGACTTCCAGTGATTAGTGGCAAGGATACTTTCAGAGAAAGGACCCTTCATAATAAGCATCACTCCTCTAATTCGCTTTGGGATAGGGGGCCCTACTCTGGACCATGATTATAACAGTCTGAGTCATGAAAATGAGTGGGTGTATGAATGTATATCGTTTGTGTACTAGGGGAAACAAAACACATGCAGAAGAAAGAGCTACTGAAAATTAAAACAGCTCTATAAAACATTGTGAGGGATGACATAAAGGAAGCAGCACTGAACAAGATGAAAGTGCCAGTGGCAGACCTGGAGCTCAGCGGTAGTATTCTCACATGGCTAATAATAGCAATAATAAAAATGAGGATAAGCGTCTACTAAGCTTTCATTAAGTGCAGGAGCTGTCTTAAGTGCTTCACTGAGTTATTTACAGAGGGCCTTGAAGCCACTCAATGAAATAGTTACAGCTCTTATTTACATTTAGATGGTGAACTAAGGCACAGGGAACCCACATGAATTGCTTGACTAGTAAATTTTTCAAGTTGTGTCTAATCCAGCTGATTTTGATACCAAGGCCTGAGTGATATTATGCTACTTCCAACAAGACCAGTTCAGAGAGTTCTTTAGTTTTTGTTCTCTTCTCAGAAAGTTTTATAGGTCTTTTTAAGTCAAGGAAGGAAAACGGGCTAATTAGGACACAAATTACATGTACTTAAATTATGAACTCTGTGAACTGCTATACCTCTAAAACATTGTTTCATAGTCACTACCAGGTGATACAAAGAGGAAAAGGTTGTTTTCAATACCGTAAAAAGGAAGTTTTAAAAAAAGCACTGAATAAAATGAGTATAACACTTTAAAGTCCTTGCTGATCTCTTCATTTTCAGAGCAAAAATCATTACATGTATTTAACTTTAGTCAGGAAAATTATATATTTACTTCTTTGAACTTTGTATGTGAGTTTATTCTTAAGGGTCTTTAAAACTCTGAGATTATGAGGCTCTTCTGGGAACTGGATTATTTTCCCTTATTGAATTTCAGTCTTGCACATTCCTGGCCTTTTGAGCGAGTGGGAGAGTGATTTTTTTAGGAATCAGTGAGCTAAAATGGACTGGAATGGGTCAGTTTAATTCGGATGACAATTATATCTACTACTGTGGGCAAAAATCCCTTAGAAAAATGGAGTAGCCATCATAGTCAAAAAAAGAGTCTGAAATGCAGTGCTTGGGTACAATCTCAAAAACAACAGAATGATCTCTGTTCATTTCCAAGGCAAACCATTCAGTATTACAGTAATCCAAGTCTATGCCCCAACCAGTAATGCTGAAGAAGCTGAAGTTGAATGGTTCTATGAAGACCTGCAAGATGTTCTAGAACTAACACCCCAAAAAGATGTTCTTTTCATCATAGGGGACTGGAATGCAAAAGTAGGAAGTCAAGAGATACCTGGAGTATCAGGCAAATTCGGCCTTGGAGTTCAAAATGAAGCAGAGCAAAGGCTAACAGAGTTTTGCCAAGAGAACACACTGGTCATAGCAAACACCCTCTTCCAACAACACAAGAGAAGACTACACGTGGACATCACCAGATGGTCAATACCAAAATCATATTGATTATATTCTTTGCAGCCAAAGATGGAAAAGCTCTATAGTCAGCAAAAAAGAAGACCAGGAGCTGATTGTGACTCAGATCAGGAATTCCTTATCGCCAAATTCAGACTTAAGTTGAAGAAAGTAGGGGAAACCTCTAGACCATTCAGATATGACCTAAATCAAATCCCTGATGATTATACAGTCAAAGAGACAAACAGATTCAAGGGATTAGATCTGATAAGACTAAGTGCCTGAAGAACTATGGATGGAAGTTCCTGACATTGTATAAGAGGTAGTGATCAAGACCATCTCCAAGAAAAAGAAATGCAAAAATGCAAAATGGTTGTCCGAAGAGGTCTTCCAAATAGCTGAGAAAAGAACAGAAGCAAAAGATAAAAGAGAAAAGGAAAGATACACCCATTTGAATGTGGTGTTCCAAAGAATAGCAAGGAGAGATAAGAAAGCCTTTCTCAATGATCAATGCAAAGAAATGGAGGAAAACAATAGAATGGGAAAGACTAGAGATCTCTTCAAGAAAATCAGAGATACCAAGGGAATATTTCATGCAAAGATGAGCACAATAAAGGACAGAAACAGTATGGATCTAACAGAAGTGGAAGATGTTAAGAAGACGTGGCAAGAATATACAGAAGAACTATACAAAAAAGATCTTCATGACCCAGATAACCATGATGGTGTGATCCCTCACCTAGAGCCAGACTTCCTGGAATGCTAAGTCAAGTGGGCCTTAGGAAGTATCACTGTGAACAAAGCTAGTAGAGGTAATGGAATGCCAGTTGAGTTATTTCAAATCCTAAAAGATGATGGCATGAAAGTACTGCACTCAGTGTGCCAGCAAATCTGGAAAATGCAGCAGTGGCCATAGGACTGGAAAAAGTCAGTTTTCAATCCAATCTCAAAGAAAGGCAATGCCAAAAAATGCTCAAACTGCACAATTGCACTCATCTCACATGCTAGCAAAGTAATGTTCAAAATTCTTCAACAGTACATGAATCATGAACTTCCAGATGTTCAAGCTGGATTTAGAAAAGGCAGAGGCACCAGAGATCAAATTGCCAACATCCGCTGGATCATGGAAAAAGCAAGAGAGTTCCAGAAAGACATAAACTTCTGCTTTATTGACTATGCCAAAGCCTTTGTGTAGATCACAATAAACTGTGGAAAATTCTTAGAGATGGGACTACCTTACCTGCCTCCTGAGAAATCTGTATGCAGGTCAAGAAGCAAGCGTTAGAGCTGGACATGGAACAACAGACTGGTTTCAAATAGGAAAAGGAGTACGCCAAGGCTGTATATTGTCACCCTGCTTATTTAACTTATATGCAGAGTGCATCATGCAAAATGCCAGGCTGGATGAAGCACAAGCTGGAATCAAGATTGCCAGGAGAAATATCAACAACCTCAGAAATGCAGATGACACCACCTTTATGGCAGAATCCAAGAAGTACTAAAGAGTCTCTTGATTAAAGTGAAAGAGGAGAGTGAAAAAGTTGGCTTAAAACTCAAAAAACTAAAATCTTGGCATCCGGTCCAATCACTTCATGGCAAATAGATGGGGAAACAGTGACAGACTTTATTTTCTTGGGCTCCAAAATTACTGCAGGCAATGACTGAAGCCATGAAATTAAAAGACGCTTGCTCCTTGGAAGAAAAGCTATGACCAACCCAGACAGCATATTAAAAAGCAGAAACATTACTTTGACAACCAAGATCTGTCTAGTCAAAACTGTGGTTTTTCCAGTGGTCATGTATTGATGTGAGATTTGGACCATAAAGAAAGTTGAGCACAAAAGAATTAATGCTTTTGAGCTGTCATGTGGGAGAAGACTCTTGAGAGTCCCTTGGACTGCTGGGAGATCCAACCAGTCAATCCTAAAGGAGATGAGTCCTGAATATTCATTGGAAGGACTGACGCTGAAACTCCAATACTTTGGCCACCTGATGCAAAGAGCTGACTCACTTGAAAAGACCCTGATGCTGGGAAAGATGAAGGCCGGAGGAGAAGGGATGACAGAGGATGAGATGGTTGAATAACATCACTGCCTCGATGGACATGAGTTTGAGCAAACTCTGGGAGTTAGTGATGGACAGGGAAGCCTGGCATGCTGCAGTCCATGGAGTTGCAGTGTTGGACATGACTGAGTGATGGATCTGAACTGAACTGAAGTGATTTGACTACCCAACATGAGGAAGTAGGCTGCAGTGGGCAGACTGGCATTGGATGCTGATGCCAATCAGTTCCCAGCTCTGCCTTTCCAATCTGTGTGTGACCTGAGCAAATCAAGTCGTTTATATTCTCTAACACAGTGATTCTCAAACTTTAGCACACTTGTTAAAACTCAAGTGTGCTGGACCCCTCCCCAGAGTCTCAGATTTAAAATATGTCCAGAGTGTGGCCACAAATTGGCCCACATGATACTAACACAGTCCAGGAGCACATTTTGAGAAGTGCCACAGCAATTGTCAGTTCTCTCATCTTTTTAAAAATATAGGAGTAATTATTGTTAATTGCTTTCTGGCTGTGCCATGTGGCATGTGGATCTTAGTTCCCTGACCAGGGATCAAACCTGTGCCCCCTGCAGTGGAAGGGCAGAGTCTTAACCACTGGAATGCCATGGAAATCCTTCAAGTGTTCTCATTTTTAAACTGGGACAATAGTGCCTCCCTCACGAGACTGTTGTAGGGTTTGGAGACAGAGCCTTAAACTGACTTTCTTACCTGTGTGTGTACATTTGACATTATGACCACTAGTTTTTTTTTTTTTTCAGTGCAATTTGTTAAATCCACCACTTAATTCTATTTGGATTGTTAAGAGGACACTGATAAGACTCTGGATAGGATCACTTTGTAAAATGTTTCAGGTAACAGATTTGTGGAGTTCACTTGCAAAAATTAGAAGCATCTGAGGAGGAGGAGAACAGAACCAATGATGGGTGCTTATTCCGGGTGGGGCACAAGCTCTGGAGCAAGCCTGCCTCCCCCTTGTGTACCACTAGGGGAGATCTCTCTTGTTGTTCACTTTGGTCTAATGACTTGCTAATTACTCAGTGCTCGTTGGCTGTGCATTTCTTTGTTGCGGTGCTGGATTCCTAAAATAAAAGGAAGAAAGATAGTGTTCCAGGCCTCAAGAAACTTTAGAAGCCCTTTGAATCCTTGGTTCCAGGCTAACTCCCTGGGTCATCAGCCATAATTTTAGTGTATTTATTATTTTACAGATACCACTAAATCAATCAGCTGTACACAACATATATTGAACAGCACTTTGTTGTCTGTCCTTCATTAGGCTTTGTGGATGGTATGAAGAAAGTACGTTAAGGATCTCTGAGCTCAAAGAACTGAGAGCTTATTAACCAATGTATATTTAAATATTACACACTGTCAGCACTAAATTGAATATATTAACTAGAAATTAATGAATGGTCAAAGAGGGAAGCCTAAGAAAGATTACCTTGTGACTAACAGTGCTTCCAACATGTGATGGGCCCCCTCCCCACTACCATTCAGACATTTAAGACTGAGTCATTAAAACTGTGATTTTTAACCTCAGTCCAAACTTGGAGTCTGAAATCTAAAAATTACTAAGTATATGGCAAAGATAATTTTTTTTCCCTATGAGTATTATTTTGCATTTCTACTCTTATTTTAGGGGTTCTGGAAATTCCAATTCATCAAGACATTTACTGACCATACACCTGAGACTCTCTAAGTTTGTTCCTTGGTTCTGAATTTTGAAAGTGACTCTACTAAAAGTTGGAGAAAAAAAATTTTTTTTGGTCACTCCATTCGGTATGTGGGATCTTGGTTCCCAGACCAGGTATTAAACCTGTGTCCACTGCATTGGAAGCATGGAAATTCCAAGAAAAGAATTCCAAGAAAGGAAACTCCAAGGAAATTCCAAGAAAGTCTTTACTTGTAACTAGCTCTGCACATGAGAGAGAAAGAATGTGCAAAGCTTTTTGTGGAGTTTAAATTTGGTCATAAAATCCTCTCAGTTCATATCTGGCTATTTAATAAAATGTAGCATCCTTCATCGGAAGAGGCGATGGCACCCCACTCCAGTACTCTTGCCTGGAAAATCCATGGACAGAGGAGCCTGGTAGGCTGCGGTCCATGGGGTTGCTAAGAGTTGGACACGACTGAGTGACTTTACTTTCACTTTTTACTTTCATGCATTGGAGAAGGAAATAGCAACCCACTCGAGTGTTCTTGCCTGGAGAATCCCAGGGACAGGGGAGCCTGGTGGGCTGCCATCTATGGGGTCACACAGAGTCGGACATGACTGAAGCTACTTAGCAGCAGCAGCAGCAGGAGCATCCTTCATAGGTAATTGTACTGTTACTGACATAAATGTATCATTAATGTATTCATTCAGTAGATGGGTACTTAACATCTGTTATGTTTCAACAGTCATAGAAATGGTTTTATACTGAATTTTGCACATATTTTATTTTAATCCCACTAGAATTGAAAGGCTAACATTTTAAAATTTTTAATTTAAAAGACAAGCAAAAGACACAGAACAGATCTATCATAAATAAAACTGAATCATATAATAAATTAAATATAAATTATAGTTAATTATAGAAATATATAATGTGTGAATTATATTTATGTATATATTATATATAATTTTAATATATCTTAGATTTTAAGATTAAGAATCACTAACTTTATATAATTTAATATAGTATATTTATATGATGGGCTTCCCAGGTGTCTCAATGGTAAAGAATTCGCCTGCCAAGCAAGAGACTCAGGTTCAAACCCTGGCTGGATAAGATTTCCCTGGAGAAGGAAATGGCAACCCACTCCAGTATTCTTGCCTGGGAAATCTCATGGATGGAGGAAACTGGCAGACAACAGTCCACAGGATTGCAAAAAGAGTTAGACACAACTTGTTATCTAAACAAAAATTTATATAATATGTGATTATGATTTATATATTATTTATATATGATATATAATTTTAATTTTATGAAATTCATATATCATTATATTAAATAATTTA
>SJYA01000302.1:63666-79211 GCA_006410615.1 Neotragus moschatus | reverse complement strand
ATAATATTGTATAATTACAATATAAATTATAATTATATTGTAATTATATTTATTATATAACTGTAATGAGTTGAGCCTTATTTTGCTAGCGTGTGAAATGAGCATAGTTGTATGGTAGTTCGAACATTCTTTGGCATTGCCTTTCTTTAGGAATGGAATGAAAACAGACTTTTTCCGATCCTGTGGTCACTGCTGAGTTTTAAAAATTTGCTGACATATTGAGTGCAGCACTTTAATAGCATCATCTTTTAGGATTTGAAATATAACCATATTTATTATATAAGTTATTATGTAAGAAAATCTGTCACTGTTTCCACTTTTTCCCCACTCATTTGCCATGAAGTGATGGGACTAGATGCATGATCTTCATTTTCTGAATGTTGAGTTTGAAGCCAACTTTTTCACTCTCCTCTTTCACTTTCATCAAGAGGCTCTTTAGTTCTTCACTTTCCGCCATAAAGGTGGTGTCATCTGCATATCTGAGGTTATTGATATTTCTCCCAGCAATCTTGATTCCAGCTTGTGCTTCTTCCAGCCCAGCATTTCTCATGATGTACTCTGCATGTAAGTTAAATAANTATAAGCTATAGTTTGTATAATAAATATAAGTATGATCATAAGTCTTCTGTTATCAATTGGATGTTGGTGTGAAAGTTTATATATAAGTTACATATAATTTATGTAATATATTTTATATTTTAAGATTGAGCCATTAAATTTATATAATTTAATATACTCTTTATATAATATATAACATCTATTTATATGTGATGTTTAATTATAATCATAACATTCATGAAGAGAAGCGAAAGACAAGGGAGAAAGGGAAGATTACTCAATTGAATGCAAAGTTGCAGAGAATAGCAAGGTGAGATAAGAAAACCTTCTTAAGTGAGCAATGTAAAGAAATAGAGAAAAACAATAGAATTGGAAAGACTAGAAATCCTTCAAGAAAATAAGAAATATCAAGGGAACATTTCATGCAAGAATCAGCATGATAAAGGACAGAAATATTAAGGACCTAACAGAGACAGAAGATACTAAGAAGAGGGGGCAAGAATATACAGAACTATAGAAAAAAAATCTTAATGACTTGGATAACCACAATGGTGTGATCTGTCACCTTGAGCCAGACATCCTAGAATGTGAAGTCACGTGGGCCTTAGGAAGCATTATTATGAACAAAGCAAGTGGAGGTGATGAAATTCCAGCTGAGCTATTTCACATCCTAAAAGATGATGCTATNGTGTTAAGAGGGTTCCCTTTTCTCCACACCCTCTCCAGCATTTATTGCTTGTTGACTTTTGGATCGCAGTCATTCTGACTGTGTAAAATGGTACCTCATTGTGGTTTTGATTTGCATTTCTCTGATAATGAGTGATGCTGAGCATCTTTTCATGTGTTTGCTAGCCATCCGTATGTTTTTAAAACTCAGCAGTGACCACAGGACTGGAAAAGGTCTGTTTTCATTCCATTCCTAAAGAAAGGCAATGCCAAAGAAGGTTCGAACTACCATACGATTGTGCTCATTTCACATGCTAGCAAGATAAGGCTCAACTCCTTTAAGCTAGGCTTCAATAGCAAGTAAAGTGAGAAGTTCCAGATGTTCAAGCTGGATTTAGAAAAGACAGAGGAGCCAGAGACCAAATTACCAGCATCCGCTGGATCGTGGAGAAAGCAAAGAAGTTCCAGAAAAAACATCTGCTTCATTGACTATGTGAAAGCTTTTGACTGTATGGACCACAATGAACTGTGGAAAATTTTTAAACATATGGGAGTACCAGACCACCTGTCTCCTGAGAAACCTATATGCAGGTCAATAAGCAACAGTTAGAACTGGACTTGGAACAGCACACTGGTTAAAAATTAAGAAAGGAGTATGTCAAGGCTGTATATTGTCACCCTGCTTATATATAACTTCTATGCAGAGTACCTCATGCGAAATGCCAGGCTGGATAAATCACAAGCTGGAATCAACATTGCTAGGAGAAATATCAACAATCTCATATATACAGATGATAGCACTCTAAAATGGCAGAAAGTGAAGAGGAACTAAAGAGCTGCTTGATAAGCATGAAAGAGGAGAGTGAAAAAGCTGGCTTAAAATTCAACATTCAGAAAACTAAGATCATGTATCTGGTCTCATCATTTCATGGCAAATGGGTGGGGAAAAGTGGAAACAGTGGCAGATTTTCTTTTCTTGGGCTCTAACATCACTGCGGATGGTGACTGCAGCCATGAAATCAAAAGACACTTTCTCCTTGGAAGAAAAGCTACAACAAACNTTCAACATTCAGAAAACTAAGATCATGTATCTGGTCTCATCATTTCATGGCAAATGGGTGGGGAAAAGTGGAAACAGTGGCAGATTTTCTTTTCTTGGGCTCTAACATCACTGCGGATGGTGACTGCAGCCATGAAATCAAAAGACACTTTCTCCTTGGAAGAAAAGCTACAACAAACTTAGACAGCATATTAAAAAGCAGAGACATCACTTTGCCAACAAAGGTCCATCTAGTCAAAGCTATGGTTTTTTCCAGTAGTCATGCACAGACGTGAAAGTTGGATCATAAAGAAGGCTGAGCACTGAAAAATTAATGCTTTCAAGTTGGGGTGCTGGAGAAGATTCTTGAGACTCCCATGGACAACAAGGAGATCAAACCAGTCAATCCTAAAGGAAATCAACCCTGAATATTCACTGAAAGAACTGATGCTGATGCTGAAGCTCCAATACTTCTGTCACATTATGCAAAGGGCCAACTCATTGGAGTAGACCCTGAGGCAGGGAAAGATTGAGGACTGAAGGAGAAGGGGGCAGCAGAGGGTGAAATGGTTGGATAGCATCATAGACTCAATGGACATGAGTTTGAGCAAACTCTAGGAGATAGAGAAGGACAGGGGAGCCTTGGATGCTGCAGTCTGTGGGGTCACAAAAAGTCCTAAGTGACTTAATGACTGAACAACTGTTATGCCCAAGTCGCGAAATCTCCCAATGACCACCAGGGAGCAAATATCCGATGCAAAAGCAAGAGAGTTTTTATTACCAAGCTTGAGCTGGGGCTCCCACCAACATCGACACAGCAGCTATAGGGAGGAGCCCCAAACTCTGGGTTTCATTGCTTATATAGGGTATTCTCGCGCGAAAAATTCGAAAAACAGGAGTCTCCAGGTTGGGAGACGTCTAATTGGTTACCTTCTGTGGAAGGGTTAAGTGTTGGGTTCTAATTGGTTTTCATTTCCTGGGCTGGCCACGGGTTCCGATTGGTTCCCATTTCCCGGGCTTAATTCGAATTTCCTGGGCAGGTCATAAGTCCTGAACATAATGGCTCGTAGGTGGTGGGGTGAGGTCAGGGGATTTCCAAAGACTCTTTCCTCAGAACTCTAAAATGGAGTCTTTTTGAACAAAATGGGGTGGTTTAGGTTCTTCACAACAACAACATAACATTTATGTTGTGAACAGAGTGTTTCCTGCTGTTTCAGTAAACAAAAGATGTTTTAATCATAAAGCCTTTATCCCTGGAGCCACCTCTAGTGGTCCACCCTGAGGGAAATTCAGGAAGGGGAAAAACAGGGTATTGCCCTTAAATAGGGGGCTTCCATGGTGGCTCAGACGGTAAAGCATCTGCCCACAATGCGGGAGACCTGGGTTTGATCCCTGGGTCGGGAAGATCCTTTAGGTAGAAGATCCCTTAGACAGTTAAGATGCTCATCAAAGGAATCATTATAAACCCAGACTCTTGCATCTTCCCATACAGGGAAAAACACTAAAACCATTAATTTGTTGATTTACGATGTCTGTTTTTGTGATTAGCAGTATTTGAATTTAGACTACATCTGAATTTGTTCCTTCAGCAAAAACTCCTCTATATCCTGGCTTCTTCATTACCTCTTTGGAATAGTCCCTCAGAATTATCTGACAGGCTGCTGTTCTGGACTATAGTTCTCAATAATGCCCTGAATAAAATATAATTCTCAATTTTCAAGGTACGCATTTGTTTTCAGTCAACAATATATAATTATTTGCATATATTATGCTACTTTATATTTATGTTTATGATTTATGTTATATATCTAGATATTGTTTATCTATGATGAATATAAATATAATCATAAAGCTTCTGTCAGGCATTTTTTGTTGTTACAATATTCAAACTTGAATGGAGAAAACAGTGGGGGAAGAGTTGAGTGAAGCTAGACTGAAACTATGACCCCTTATAGCTGGTTAAAAGATTACTAACTAATGAGGGAATATCATTTTTGACAAAGGTCTTAAAAGTCCTTCTGAGTTTGTTTAATCATCACTGCTTCATTCACATTAGCTTTTTCTTTGTTTTGTTTTGTTGGTTCATTTAGGAAGCTAGAGCTTCCCGTGTGGCTCAGCTGGTAAAGAATCTGTCTACAGTGCAGGAGACCTGGGTTTGATCCCTGGGTTGGGATGATCCCCTGGAGAAGGGAAAGGCTACCCACTCCAGTATTCTGGTGGGAGAATTCCATGGACTGTATAGTACAAGGGGTTATAAAAAGCCAGATAGACTGAGTAAGTTTCACACTGAGCATAGTGGATCTGTATGATAAATGAAGGGTTATAGGGGAACAGAAGCATTAAGATTGCCAATTATAAAAAGAATTCAGACTAACCATTTGACAATTCTGCCTGGGGCTATTCCTGTTTTTTGTAAATAACCAACTGTGTAATAGATAACACTCTTAAACTTGAGGTCACATGTTGTTTTCAAAATATAATTAAGATCTTTTAAAAGTGTCTCTAAAGATTTCACTCTAACATTTTTGGATAAATTGCCACTCAGTATTTGACTTTTTTACTTAGAACAAAAGAAAAAAAATAAAGCCAACTTTTCAATAGAGGTTCTTAAGATTTGTTAAATTATACTTTTAAATCATGTTTTGATCAATTTTCCTTTTCATTTCATAGCAGAGTTACTTTATATGAGCTTATTTATTCATTTATGAAAGAAAATGTTTATATATGAAAGTTTTGTGACTAGGAAACTTTTTAAGATCATATTTTTCCCGGAAAGATGTTAATTTTGAGCAATAAGCTCATGTTTCTTTTCAGAAAATATTATTTATTTTTATTTTTAAAATTTTTATTGTAGTAGAGGTGATTTACCATGTTATGTTAGTTTCTATTGTACAGCAAAGTGAATCAGTTATCCATATACATATATCCACTCTTTTAAAGATTGTTTTCCCATATAGGTCATTACAGAGTATTGGGTAGAATTCCCTGTGCTATATACAATTGGTCCTTATTAGTTACCTTTTTTAAGATTCCACATATAAGCAATATGATATTTGTTTTTCTCTACCTGACTTACTTCACTTACTGTGATAATCTCTATGTCCATCCATGTTACTACAAATGGCATTACATCATTCTTTTTTATGACTGAGTAATATTTCATTGTATAAAAGTACCACATCTTCTTTATCTATTCACTTATCTTGGCTATTATAAATAGTGCTGCTATGATCATTTGGATGCATGTATCTCTTTGGATTAGAGTTTTCTCAAAAGTAGGGGTTCTGGGTCATATGGTACTTCTGCTGCTAAGTTGCTTCAGTCGTGTCCAACTCTGTGCGCCTCCATAGACGGCAGCCCACCAGGCTCCCCCGTCCCTGGGATTCTCCAGGCAAGAACACTGCAGGGGTTGCCATTGCCTTCTCCTATGGTAGTTCTAGTTTTAGTTTTCTAAAGAACTTCCATAGTGGCTACACCAGCTTACATTCCCTTCAAGAGTATAGGAAGGTTCCCTTTTCTCCACACCCTCTCCAGCATTTGTTTGTAGACTTAAAACAAATTTTTTTTAATTGAAGTACAGTTGCTTTACAGTGTGTTAGTTTCAGGAGAATCTTTCAGTTTTTTTGAAGTGTAAAAGCAGACCTCTTCATCCTGGGGTAAACTGATTAACTTAATAATCAGTAATTAAAAGTCGATGTGTAAGCAATAAGTTTTGAGATGATGTGATGATATGACTAAAAACCAAAAAGAAACTGTAAAAACTGTTGCAAGCAATGGTGTAATTAGTGTAGCAGCAGAATTAAGATTAACATCCAGGACTTACATAGTGATTCAGTGGTTAAGAATCTGCCTGCCAATCAGGAGACAAGAGTCCCATCCCTGGTCTGGGAAGATCCCACATGCTGCGGGTCAGCTAAGCCCCTGCACCACAACTACTGAAGCCTGTGCACCATAGAGCCTGTGTCCAGTAATAATGGGAGCCACCACAATGAGAAGCCCATGCAAACCCCAACTGGGAAGTAGTCCCTGCTCACGCAACTAGAGAAAGCCCACATACAGCAATGAAGACCCAGTGCAACAAAATAAGTAAAAAAGCTATGACCTACCTAGACAGCATATTAAAAAGCAGAGATATTACTTTGCCATCAAAGGTCCATCTAGTCAAAGCTATGGTTTTTCCAGTAGTCATTATGGATGTGAGAGTTGGACTGTAAAGAAAGCTGAGTGCTAAAGAATTGATGCTTTTGAACTGTGGTGTTGGATAAGACTCTGGAGAGTCCCTTGGACTGCAAGGAGATCCAACCAGTCAATCCTAAAGGAAATCAGTCCTGAATATTCATTGGAAGGACTGATGCTGAAGCTGAAACTCCAATAGTTTGGCCACCTGATGCGAAGAACTGACTCATTTGAGAAGATCCTGATGCTGGGAAAGATTGAAGGCAGGAGGAGAATGGGACAAAGAGGATGAGATGGTTGGATGGCATCACCAACTCAATGGACATGAGTTTGAGTAAACTCTGGAAGTTGGTGATGGACAGGGAAGCCTGCCATGTTGCAGTCCATGGAGTTGCAAAGGGTTGGACACAACTGAGTGACTGAACTGAACTTAAAACCTTAAACAAAGAATTGACATACAAAAATGGAATACATTTCATATCTATAATATGTAAATATCTAAACAGAAAAAATTTGAATAAAATAGAAGGCTCAAAATTAAACATAATCACGGATACACCTAGACATAAGCTCAACAAGCAATGTCTAAAACTTCCACAAGGAAAATTATGAAACACTGCTGAAAGATTTTAAAATACACTTGAACAAATGGAAAAGATATGTATTTCTGGATATCATAAATATTTCATTTATTTCTAAATTAATTATTATATTAATATAATATCAATACAAATGCTACCGTTTTTTTTTATTTTCTGATGTCAGAAAAGTTGATTTGGTAGAAAAATGTAAGAATAGATATGAGAATCTTTAAAAAAAAAAAAAAGAGGGTAATAAGAGCATGCTGCTGCTGCTACTGCTGCTAAGTCACTTCAGTCGTGTCCGACTCTGTGCAACCCCATAGATGGCAGCCCACCAGGCTCCCTTGTCCCTGGAATTCTCCAGGCAAGAACACTGGAGTGGGTTGCCATTTCCTTCTCCAATGCATGAAAGTGAAAAGTCAAAGTGAAGTCACTCAGTCGCATCTGACTCTTTGCGATCCCATGGACTGCAGCCCACCAGGCTCCTCCATCCATGGGATTTTCCAGGCAAGAGTACTGGAGTGGGGTGCCACTGCCTTCTCCAAGAGCATGCTAGTCCTACATATTACATCACACTTGAAAACTCTATAATTAAAATAGTAGCATTACAGCATGAGTGGAAGGAGAAAACAAACCCAAAGACAAAGGAAAATGTAGTATAAAATCATCTCGTAACAGTAAGGAAAAGGTGAATTTATTTAAAGAACTGCTATTAGCGTAAGTGGATTGTAGTAGAGGAAAGAAAATTGGTTTCATTTCCCATCTTGCACATCAGGACAAATTCTAAGTGTCATATGGTTAAGTTAAACCACACAGATACTAGAATAAACCATGGGTGAAAACTATGGTCCAGGCATAGGAGAAATTTTCCTATCTATAACTCAAGATACAAAAGTAGTAAAGGAAAATACTGATAATTTGACATCCTCAAGAACTGGACGTAGAACAGCAGAGTGGTTCCAAATCAGGAAAGGAGTATGTCAAGTCTGTATGTTATCACCCTGCTTATTTAACTTATATGCAGAGTACATCATGCAAAATGCTGGGCTGGATGAGGCATAAGCAGGAATCAAGATTGCTGGGAGAAATATCAATAACGTCAGATATGCAGATANTGGTTCCAAATCAGGAAAGGAGTATGTCAAGTCTGTATGTTATCACCCTGCTTATTTAACTTATATGCAGAGTACATCATGCAAAATGCTGGGCTGGATGAGGCACAAGCTGGAATCAAGATTGCTGGGAGAAATATCAATAACGTCAGATGTGCAGATAACATCACCCTTAACGCAGAAAGAGAAGAAGAACTAAAGATCCTCTTGATGAAAGTGAAAGAGGAGAGTGAAAAAGTTGGCTTAAAGCTCAACATTCAGAAAACGAAGATCATGGTATCCGGTCTCATCACTTCATGGCAAATAGATGGGGAAACAATGAAAACAGTAACGGACTTTATTTTTTTGGACTCCAAAAATCACTGCAGAGGGTGATTGCAGGCATGAAATTAAAAGGCGCTTGCTCCTTGGAAGAAAAGCCGTGACCAACCTAGAAGTGAAGTGAAGTGAAGTCAACAGTTGTGTCCGACTCTTTGCGATCCCGTGGACTGTAGCCTACCAGGCTTCTCCGTTCATGGGATTCTCCAGCCAAGAATACTGGAGTGGGTTACCATTTCCTTCTCCAGGGGATCTTTCTGACCCAAGAATCAAACCCCGGTCTCCTGCATTGGAGGCAGACGCTTTAACCTCTGAGCCACCAGGGAAGCCCTATGACCAACCTAGACAGCATATTAAAAAAGCAGAGACGTTACTTTGCCAACAAAGGTCCGTCTAGTCAAAGCTATGGTTTTTCCAGTAGTCATGTATGGATGTGAGAGTTGGACTGTAAAGAAAGCTGAGGGCCGAAGAATTGATGCTTTTGAACTATGGTATTGGGGAAGATTTTTGAGAGTCCCTTAGACAGCAAAGAGATCCAGCCAGTCAATCCTAAAGGAAATCAGCCTTGAATATTCATTGGAAGGACTGATGCTGAAGCTGAAACTCCAATAGTTTGGCCACCTGATGCGAAGAACTGACTCATTTGAGAAGACCCTGATGCTGGGAAAGATTGAAGGCAGGAGGAGAATGGGACAACAGAGGATGAGGTGGTTGGACAGCATCACCAATTCAATGGACATGAATTTGAGCAAGCTTTGAGAGTTGGTGATGGACAAGGAGGCCTGGCATACTGCAGTCCATGGGTTCACAAAGAGTTGGACACGACTGAGTGACTGAACTGAACTGAAGACTTAGAAACAACAAATTTTTGCATTGGAAAAAACAAGTAAATCAAAATCATGAAGAGCAAAGTAAAAATAACAAAATGGGAAGAACATTTGCATTTTGTATCAAAGACAAAGGTTCGTAATTCTAATATGTAAAAAGCTTATACATAACAGAGGAGAAAACTTATAGATCCTGTAGAAAAATAAGCAAAAATGTAAATAGACAGATTAATAGAAAAAGAAATATAGATGGCCTTAATCATTTGCAAGGTGTTCAACATTGCTGATAGTAGCAGAAACACAGCTTAAGAAATGAATCACCAGTCCAGGTTCGATGCAGGATACAGGATGCTTGGGGCTGGTGCACTGGGATGACCCAGAGGGTTGGTACGGGGAGGGAATGGGAGCGGGGTTCAGGATGTACACCCATGGCGGATTCATTTTGATGTATGGCAAAACCAATACAATATTGTAAAGTAATTAACCTCCAATTAATATAAATAAATTTAAATTAAAAAAACTCAACATCTGAAAAATGAAGTTCATGGCATCCTGTCCCATCACTTCATGGCAAATAGATGGGGAAACAGTGGAAACAGGGAGAGACTTTTCTTGGGCTCCAAAATCACAGCAGATGGTGACTGAAGCCATAAAATTCAATGATGTTTGCTCCTTGGAAGAAAAGCTATGACAATCCAAGAGAGCATATTAAAAATCAGAGACATTACTTTGCCTACAAAGGTCTGTCTAATCAAAGCTACGGTTTTTCCAGTAGTCAGTCATGTATGGATGTGAGTTGGACCATAAAGAGAGCCGAGGGGCAGAAAATTGATGCTTTTGAACTGTGGTGTTGGAGAAGACTCTGGAGAGTCCCTTGGACTGTCGGGAGATCCAACCAGTCAATCCTAAAGGAAATGAGTCCTGAATATTCATTGGAAGGACTGATGCTACAGCTGAAACTCCANGCCTGATGACCTCTGCCAGCATTCAGAAGTTGTTTTGTAGATTTTCCTCCATGTTGAAATGTTCTTTGGATGAATTTGCTGGGGAGAAAGTGGTCTCCCTGTCCTATTCCTCCGCCATCTTCCCATAGGATCTCTAGTCATCCTTTATTGTTTGTTTTTTATTTTTAAAGAACTTTTAGATGGTTCAATTTATCTATATTTTCCCTGTTCCTGTTCTAGTATCTTCTATTTATTCAGGGAATCTTGAAAAATATCTCCTTTTATTGGAAAATGGTATTTAGAAACTCAGATCCGGACTTTAGGTGTGCTGATTGCTAACTGGAATATCACTGCTTTGAGGCCCTCTCTCATAACAGAGCTAGGAAATATCTGTATGTTTGTTAAACCATGTATATACATAACTGTAGTTATTTTCATTGTTGTTTTTGTTCAGCCACCTAGTCGTGTCCACCTCTTTTTGAAGCCCATGGATTGCACCATGCTGGGCCTCTCTGTTCCTCACCGTCTCCTAAAGATTGCCAAAGTTCATGTCCATGGCATCAGTGATCAACATTGACTTCACCATGGACATAATTATTCTCATATCTATCTGTAAATATATTAAAATAAACATGAATTCATACTGATATCTCTAACTCCGATATAATAACACAGGATTAGTTTTTGCTTTCCTGTCTTACGTATTTGTAATTTCATTCTCCAGCAGTGAGGAAACTCTTGCCAGGTACTTTTTCTGTGATATTGTATTAAATTGCTCAGCTATGCTATGAGAGTTATCTCAGTTTTACTGATAGGAAAACACTTAAATTTTAATAAGCTTAAGTGATTATCTGCAGGCACAAAGACAGCAAATGATGGAGCCAGTGAATTCGAAGTTACTTAAGTGTCATGTTTATGCATTGACTTATGGTAAGGCTATACACTTAATATGATACAACTATCCTTGTACAGAAGATGAGATGGTTGGATGGCATCACCAACTCAGTGGACATGAGTCTGAGTAAACTCCAGGAGTTGGTGATGGATAAGGAGGCCTGGCATGCTGCAGTCCATGGGATCGCAAAGAATCGGACATGGCTGAGTGACTTGATTGAACTGAATTGAATCCTTGTATAAAATATTTTTAAAGTTAGTTTTTTAATAAATGTAACAGGCTTATTGAGATATAATTCACATCCTATAAAATTCACCCATTTAAACTGTATAATTCATTATTTTCAGTATATTCACAGAATTGTGCAATCATCAACACTATCTAATTTTAGAACATTTTCACCACTCTCCCTCCAAAAAATATCTATAGCTAGTAGCACTAACTGCCCATTACTCCTTAACCTCCAGGCCATGGCATACACTAATCTATTTTATGCTTCTATATATAGATTTACCATTTCTGAATATTTCAAATAAGTGAAATCATACAGTATGTGGTCTTTTGTGATTGTTATTTTTTAATGTAGCATAATATTTTCAAGGTGCATACATGTTGTAGAAAGTGGCAATAATTATTTTGTCTTTTAAAATGTAATTTATATTTTTAGAACACTCGTAAGTTCACAAAAATGTTTAATAGAAAGTACAGGGAATTCTCATATACCACCTCCTACTCCAAAACACACACCTTCTGTCACTATCAACATTGTACATCCAAGTGGAACATTTGTTATAATTTATGAACTTACATATCATTATCACTCAAAGTCTGTAGTATTTTACAGGTTTAGACAAATATATAATGACATGTATCCACCATTTATGGGCTTCCCTAATAGCTCAGCTGGTAAAGAATCTGCCTGCAATGCAGGAGACCTGTGTTTGATCCCTGGGTTAGGAAGACCCCCTGGAGGAGGGCATGGCAATCCACTCCAGTATTCTTGCCTGGAGGATGCCCATGGACAGTGGAACCTGGTGGGCTATAGTCCGTGGAGTTTTAAAGAGTCAGACATGACTGAGCAACTAAGCATAGCATAGCATCTACCATTATAGTATCATATAGAATAGTTCTATTGCCCTAAAAATCCTCTGCACTTTTCATGTTCACCTCTCATTCTCCCAGCTTTTGGCGCCACCGATCTTTTTGCTGTTTCATTAGTTTAATCTTTTCCAGAATGTCTTATAGTTGGAATCACATAACATGAAGCCTTTTCAGATTGGCTTCTTTCATTTGGTAGTACGCATTTGAGTTTATCATGTATTTTGTGGCCTGATAGCTTATTATATTTTAGTGCTGAATAATATTCCACATCTGATTTACCAGTCACTTACTGAAGAACATTCTGGTTGCTTTCAAGTTTTATCAGTTAAAATTAAAGCTACCAGAGAGCATCGAAATATATGAAACAAATATTGGCAAATGTAAGGGGAGAAATTGACAATAATGCAATAATAGTAGGGGACTTTAACACCCCATGTACATCAATGAACTCATCATCTAGACAGAAAATCAATAAGGAAACAGGCCTTAAATAACATAAACCAGTTAGACTTAATAGATATTTATAGGACATCCTATAGAAGATTAGAATATACATCCAGAAAGGTTAGAATATGCATTCTTTTCAAATGTACATGGAAAGTTCTCCAGGATAGATCACATTCTAGGCCACAAAACAAGTCTTAGCAAATTTAAGAAGATAGAAATTATATTAAGCATTATTTTGGACCACAAATGTATGAAACCAGAAATCAATTACAGGAAGAATAATGGGAGAAATGCAAACACATGGAGACAACACATGTAAACAACATTCTACTAAAATACCAATGGATCAATGAAGAAATAAAAGAGAAATCAGAAAGTACCTTGAGACACATGGAAATAAAAACATAACTTTCCAAAATTTATGGAATGCAGCAAAAACAGTCCCACAAGGGACGTTCATAGTGATATAGGCCTCCCTCAAAAAACAGAAAAAAAATCTCAAATAAGCAACCTAACCTACCATTAAAAGGAATTAGAAAAAGAACAATCAAAGCCCAAAGTCAGCAGAAGAAAAGAAATAATAAAGATCAAGAGGAAATAAAAGAGAATAACAGCAACAACTGCAGTATAAAAAGATCAATGAAACCAAGGCTTTTAAAAAAATTAATTTTAGAGTTTATTTACAGTGTGTTAATTTTTGTTCTACATCAAAGTGATTCAGTTATACATGCATAATATATATATGTGTGTGTGTATATATATTCTTTTTCATATTCTTTTCCACTATCACAGGATATTAGATATAGTGACCTGTGCTATAGAGTAGGATCTTGTTGTTTATCCATTCTATGTATTATAGTTTGCATCTGCTAATCCCAAATTCCCAATCCACCCCTCCCTCCCCCTTGGCAATCACAAGTCTAGTCTCTGTGTCTGTGAGTCTCTTTTTGTATTGTAGATAAGTTCATTTGCATATTTTAGATTCCACATATTAGTATGGGTATTTGTCTTTCTCTTTCTGACTTATTCACTTAATGTGACAATCTCTGGGTCCATCCATTTTGCTGCAAATGGCATTATTTCTTTCCTTTTTATGGATGAATAGTATTCCATTCTATATTCCATTGTACCACATTTTCTTTATCTGTTCATCTGTTAATGGATATTTAGATTGTTTCTATGTCTTGGCTATTGCGACTATTGCTGCTATAAATCAGACAACCTAGAAGAAATAGAGAAATTTCTAAAAATATTCAATCTTCTATGCCTGAATCAAAAAGAAATAGAACAGATTGATCACTAGTGAAAATGGATTGTGTTGTTTAGTTGCTAAGTTGTTTCCAACTCTTTTGTAACCCCATGAACTGTAGCCTTCCAGGCTCTTCTATCCATGGGATTNATAGAGAAATTTCTAAAAATATTCAATCTTCTATGCCTGAATCAAAAAGAAATAGAACAGATTGATCACTAGTGAAAATGGATTGTGTTGTTTAGTTGCTAAGTTGTTTCCAACTCTTTTGTAACCCCATGAACTGTAGCCTTCCAGGCTCCTCTATCCATGGGATTTCCCAGGCAAGAATACTGGACCAGGTTGCCATTTCCTTCTCCAGAGGAATCTTCCTGACCCAGAGACTGATCCCATGTCTACTGTATTGGTAGGCAGATTCTTTACCACTGAGCCATCAGGGAAGCGTGAAATTGAATTAATAATCAAGAAAATCTCAGCAAACCAAAGTTTAGGACCCAAAAGCTTCACAGGGAAATTCTAACAAACATATAAAGAAGACCTAATACTTACCTTTCTCAAACTATTCCAAAAAGCTGATGAGGAGGGAACACTCCCAAATTCATTCTACAAGGTTACCATTATGCTAATACAAAAAGCAGACAAAGGCCTGCAAAAAAAGAAAATGACAAGCCAATATCTCTGATGAACATGGTTCAAAACAGAGTAGCAGCGCAAGTGGAATAGTCACTAAGATACCATGTTTTGGGTCAAAAGCCACATAGATATCATGCCTGTGTTCCATACCACTTAGATTGCTATAGCTTTGTAGTAGAGTCTGAAGTCAGGAAACATGATGCCTCCAGCTTTGTTCTTTTTTCTCAAGATTCCCTTTGCTGTTCAGGGTCTTTTGTGTTTCCATATCAATTTTAGAATTATTTTCAAGGAACACAGCAATGACAGAAAGAGCCAGAACCTGCCTTCATGTAGCATATGCATTAATAGAGGAAACCACCTTGTAAACAGGAAATAAAAATAATTTGGGAGAGTGATAAGTGCTCAGAGGAAAATTATACAGCAGTGTAGGGGCATAAGGGACATGAAGAGGTCTGACAACTCAGTTTTGGGTAGGGTGGTCAGAAAGTTCCCATCTGGGAGAGAGATTAAACAGAGATTGAAAGAGGGAAGCAATGCCCTTAGAAAGTGTTGGAGAAAGGAAAATCCATATCGAAACCCCAAGGGGGTCAACCTTGGCTTTCTTGAGGTACTGTTAGAAGGTTGAAGCTGCTTGAGAATAGAGGCAAGAAAGAGTGATGGGAGATAGGGCGAGAGGGGTGATTTTTGTTCAGTTGCTAAGTCTTGTCTGACTCTTCACAACCCTATGGACTGCCAAACACCAAGGCTTCCCTGTCTTTCACTATCTCTTGGAGTTTGCTCAGTCTCATGTCCATTGTGTTGATAATGCCATCCAACCATCTCATCTCTCAGTCTTTCCCAGCATCAGGGTCTTTTTCCAGTGAGTCAGCTCTTCACATCAGGTGGTCAAAGTATTAGAGCTTCAGCTTCACTATCAGTCCTTCCAGTGAGTATTCAGGGTTGATTTCCTTTAGGATTCACTGATTTGACCTCCTTGTTGTCCAAGGGATCTCAGGAGTC
>SJYA01000302.1:31432-61760 GCA_006410615.1 Neotragus moschatus | reverse complement strand
CTTCCCTGTCTTTCACTATCTCTTGGAGTTTGCTCAGTCTCATGTCCATTGTGTTGATAATGCCATCCAACCATCTCATCTCTCAGTCTTTCCCAGCATCAGGGTCTTTTTCCAGTGAGTCAGCTCTTCACATCAGGTGGTCAAAGTATTAGAGCTTCAGCTTCACTATCAGTCCTTCCAGTGAGTATTCAGGGTTGATTTCCTTTAGGATTCACTGATTTGACCTCCTTGTTGTCCAAGGGATCTCAGGAGTCTTCTCACAATTCGAAAGCATTAGTGTTTTTTTGCCACTCAGCCATCTTTATGGTCCAACTCTCACATCCATACATGATTACTGGAAAACCATAGCTTTGACTATATGGACATTTGTTGGCAAAGTAATGTCTCTGCTTTTTAATACACTGTCTAGATTTGTCTTAGTTTTTCTTCCAAGGAGCAAGTGTCTTTTAATCTCATGGTCGCAGTCACTATCTGCAGTGACTTTGGAGTCCAAGAAAATAAAATCTCTCACTGTTTCCACTTTTTCCTCATCTATTTGCCATGAAATGATGGGACCAGATACCATGATCTTAGTTTTCTGACTGTTGAGTTTTAGGCCAGCTTTTTCACTCTTCTACCCTCGTCAAGAGGCTCTTTAGTTCTTTGCTTTCTGCTATTAGAGTGCTATCATCTACATATCTGAGATTGTTGATGTTTTTCCCGGCATTTAGTATCTGTAATTATTCAGGGGGTTTCCCCTAAATTTTATACATTCTCACAGTAATCTATATGAATAACTGGAATTGCTGAACAATTGCATATCTTTTTTGAGATTAGAAACTGATTTTGAAATCAAAATATTCTATTTCTCCTTAAACTTGTGTGCCAGTCTCAGCTACTCTTTGCCTTGCTTACCTCACTTATTCTCCTGGAGTCTCAGAGACAATTTCTGTACCTTTACACAGAACTGGATACTATTTGCTTTAAGTACAAAATACATTTTAACCCACACATGAAAAGAGTCTGTTTCTAATCCCATAGTTGCTTACACAAAACTGATAAAACGGGAAAGTTCCTCTATGTAGACTGATTCTCCTTGTCTTTATTACATGATCATTTGCTGTTAAAATTAGTCTCGTTACTTTAAATGTGTACATGATAAAACTGACTTACTTTGCTGTCCCTAAAATAGCACCACTTTGGAATTGGAAGAAAGGACTTTCGGTTTATCCTGTTTCACACACTAACTCTGTGGTCTTGAGTATCTTTTAATCTTCTTGAAACAGNCTGATTCTCCTTGTCTTTATTACATGATCATTTGCTGTTAAAATTAGTCTCGTTACTTTAAATGTGTACATGATAAAACTGACTTACTTTGCTGTCCCTAAAATAGCACCACTTTGGAATTGGAAGAAAGGACTTTCGGTTTATCCTGTTTCACACACTAACTCTGTGGTCTTGAGTATCTTTTAATCTTCTTGAAACAGAATTTTAATACTAGATTAAAAGAAAATGTCAAGAATGATTTTAAAAGGATTATCATTATCATTGCCAGCACCAATTATATCATTTGGCACATAGTAGATAATCAATATTTTAGTGAAAGGTTGTATTCAATAGTATTGTTTCTCAAGGGTGCAGTTGAATGCCTCAGTAGACAATTTACAATGATCATGACATTTTCTTCCCTATAATTTTTGAGAAGAAAGAAGGACCAAAATGGTGTGGTTAACTTAGCAAACATTACTTAAGCCTTCATATATGGCAAGCTCTATACTAGGTACTGGAATTCTAGGAAGAAGTAAGGAAAATCTTTGCTTCACAGGTATTTGTCTTTGGACCCATGTATGGAAAGCAATTACCTATTTATTGATAAGTTTTCTGTTCCTGATATGTTTTGTGAAATGTTAGGACTATTCAGAACTATACTGAGCTCTATTTATTCAGATAAACTGAATAAACAATTCTATGATCAGTTGGGTTTAGTTTAAAATATTTTTCTTCTTAATTAAGTAAAGTCAGATCCACAGTGTGTGAAGATCAGGCTCCTCACTGAAATTATCTGAGAGTTTAATTTTTTTCTGGCTGCGCCATTCAGCATGCAGGATCTTAGTTCCCTGACCAGAGATCAAACCTGTGCCCCCTGCATTGGGAGCACAGAGTCTTAACCACTTGACCACCAGGAAGGTCCTATCTGAGAGTTGAAACATCACCAATTCCTGGACTCCATCCTGAGAGATTCTGATTTAATTAATCTGATGGGGCCTGTACATCAATCTTTTTAGAAAGCTTCCCAGGTGATTTTAACATGTGGGTAGGATTGAAATTTCATTGTTTTAGTCTGTGCATTTCAGGAGCAACTAATTTCACATATGCATTTCAAATTCTTTTTTAAATGAACAGCATTGAAATCCTATTTGTTCTTTAAAAAACAGCAATCAACAATATACATGTGTATTTCATTCACTGAGCACTGCAGCCTGACAACCTAAAATTCTTTGGCTGAGAGGTCTCTGCATGTGCACAGTGTTTAAACTGGAAAACTTTTGGACTGCAGACCCCTGAGCTGAAGACAGTTAGAACCCACTTCTCATAATGCAGAGATAGATGATTTTTTTGGAGGACTTCCAGGAAGATGATCTTTGATGGCTTTCAATCAACTCCCCAGTGTTTAATGCAACGTTTTCTATGTAGGTACTGTGAGTGTTTTGGAGAGGGAAGTTCTCTATTTTAAGTCAGATATATTCAGAGGGGACTGTGGACTCTTCTAGGAATGTTAAAAGAACTACTGTGCAATAGTGTAAAAACACANGTTACAGTTAAATAAATTAAATCAAAATTTCCCTTAATTTACTGATACTGGACTAATTGATTGACTGATTTCAAAATAACACTATTGCAGTGAGATTAGTATTTCAAAACCTTGCTCCCCATGATTATCAAAACTTGGCATTGATGTTCAAATGGCAGCTGAGCCATGTAGTGTGATTCTATATTTCTACAAAAACAAACAAACAAACAAAACAGAACATTACAGTATCAGGTAAACATCTCACCAAATGTTAAAAAGAAGAAACCTTGAATATATAATGTAGTCATTTTGGTGATAAGCAAACAGAAGCCCAATAATTAATTTGCCATAAGTTCCTGGTATGGAATCCATAAATCTGAGACCATAACCCAAGTTTTCTCATTTCTATCTTGTCCTTTAACCTTAGTACACACCCAGTATCGATTGCTTATGCTTGGATTCCAAATGAAATTGAAAATTCCCATNTTAATTTGCCATAAGTTCCTGGTATGGAATCCATAAATCTGAGACCATAACCCAAGTTTTCTCATTTCTATCTTGTCCTTTAACCTTAGTACACACCCAGTATCGATTGCTTATGCTTGGATTCCAAATGAAATTGAAAATTCCCATAGTGTTCATTGTTTGCTCATTCTCCACAGTAGGGGAACTTAACCCTTGTGATCGTGTCCTCTCCTTTATGTGCCGAACAACACACACACGTCCGGTATTTCAGTGCATTTTGCTTGCTGCTATAGGCTTACTCTTTCACTTCTTACCCTCTTTTATAGTCTCTGAATGGACCTGTAACCTAGGAACTGACAGGGAGTGTGGAANTCCACAGTAGGGGAACTTAACCCTTGTGATTGTGTCCTCTCCTTTATGTGCCTAACAACACACACACGTGCGGTATTTCGGTGCATTTTGCTTGCTGCTATAGGCTTACTCCTTCACTTCTTACCCTCTTTTATAGTCTCTGAATGGACCTGTAACCTAGGAACTGACAGGGAGTGTGGAAGGAGTGGAAAGTCATTCAATGGATGGAGGCAGGAGGGGAGCAGGGAGTCTGGAAACGGGCTGCTGGCAGCCACAGCCTGGTGACCTAAGCCTGCAGATGCACTCCTTGACTTTGAAGTTTATACACGTATGCTCATGAACATTCTCATATCAAAATCATATTATACAAGTTGCAGAACCCTTGGGAATCATCTCATGAGAGACAGAATATAGAATGCGAGGTAGCCTGGATTTAAGTGTTAGGATTACTAATGTAATGGCTTACTGTAAATAATTTATTGTAAAACAATTGTGGTGTTTTGACTATTTAACTTCTCTAAAGTTCACTTTTTTAATCTATAAAATGGAGTGTATTGGTTTCTTTGAGCTGCCATAAAAAACTACTACAGACTGGGTGGGTTAAACAGCAGCCATTTATTTTCTCACTCTTCTGGAAGCTGGAAGTCCAAGATCAATGTGTCTGTAGGGTTGGTTTCTTCTGAGATCTCTCTCTTTAGCTTGCAGATGCCATCTTTTCCCTCTGCCTAAATATAATTTTTTCTGTGTGCATGTCTGTGTCCAAATTTCCTCTTCCTATAGGGACACCAGCCATATTAGATTTGGAACCATTTTAAAGACCTCATTTTAACTTCATCACCACTTTAAAGACCTTACAACTAAATAGAATTACCTTGCATGGACTTCAGCATATAAAATTTGGAGTCACACAGTCCAGCCTATAACATAGAGTATATTTTATAACCTAAGAGTTGAAGATCCAGTGAGTTTTTATATGGTTTTCAAAATATACTTTTCTGCATAAATGAAGAACCTGACATTTGGCACTGCTGCTACTGCTAAGTCGCTTCAGTCTTGTCCGACTCTGTGTGACCCCATAGATGGCCTCCTACCAGGCTCCTCTGTCCCTGGGATTCTCCAGACAAGAACACTAGAGTGGGTTGGAGTGGGTTGCCATTTCCTTCTCCAGACATGTGGCACTAGGAATGTTTAAATCCTTATTTTTAGAGCTCACAAGCTGCATGGTTCTAGTGGCCATGTAAATGTTCAGTTTCATGGATTTGTTGCAGGGTGGTGATGTTTAAATATCTATATTAGCACACTTCTATATATTATGACATTTATTTTTTTTTCTTAGTATTTTACTCACCTCCTTTTTTCCATCTTTCTCCAATCAAACCTGTCCCCTGATGTGGGCTGCATAAGGTTCACAGGGTAGGAGTGGGACCTGTATAGATGCAGATGGGGTCTTCCTGCACTTTGCAGTTGTAGACAGAGAGAGCAAGGGAGTACACACAAGATCTAGGCAGAAAGCACCTTAAAAACCCCACAGACATTTCTGTCCCCAGTGTAACATGGAGACAGCAGCAGAGAGAGTTATGACCTTCAGGGTGAAGTGTACAAACATGAGGGATGTTGCTGCAGAAACCTTGTGGTCTGACTACCAGGAACCAGACAGAATGAAAAGTCTTTCAGAGTCACTATGTGGACAGTGGACTTCTAGGATTATACCACAACAGGAGACAGTTGGCACTACCACAATAGGATAATTTGAGGAGGCTTTATCTACAGGAGGAGTGATGCCAAAGGTGTGGGCACACTGTAGAGGAACCCAGGGGCTTATAGTAATAGAACCGTCACCACTGCTGGGCCAACCAGATGAAGGGAGGGCAGGATTCTAGAACCTAGAAGCAAGACAGCACAGGGAGAAGCTGCTTCCCTGTGGAGGCCAGAGGGAAGTGGATCATGTCCATGTGCTCCATTCAGTTTAGGCTCCAGAGCAGAGTAGAATGGAGATGGGTCGAGAATGAATTGGAAGGGACACATGGAAGATCTTGGGGGGTCTGACTCCAATTTCTTGGCACTACATGAGTCTCTAGAACTTTACCATAATCCTAGGGAAAGGGAGGAGAGTGGGCACAAAGTGGTTAATGTTGAGTTTCCACCACCATAGCAGGATAGACTCAAAATAGTAAGTAAGCTGACTTGTAGAAAAAGACATATGTTACATTTATAAAACATAAGTTTTGGAATTCACTTCATATAATCTGTAAGTCCAGTGTTATATCTATCTACCATATATCAATGCATATGTATCCCCCCTTACCCACATACCACACACACACACACACACACACACACACACACANAGTAAGTAAGCTGACTTGTAGAAAAAGACATATGTTACATTTATAAAACATAAGTTTTGGAATTCACTTCATATAATCTGTAAGTCCAGTGTTATATCTATCTACCATATATCAATGCATATGTATCCCCCCTTACCCACATACCACACACACACACACACACACACACACACACACATGGAATCCATGAGTTTTATCTGCATCAAATGACAATGCAAATGATATTTGCATTGGATTATAAAATAGAGGAAAAAGTGCTGGCAAAGAGAAGGGGAGACTGAAATGAGTAAAAAATCAGTAGGAGTGCATTAAGTCAGAAATGTCAAGCAAGGAAGAAGAAAATGGAATTTGAAATGGCAGGAGCCACTGGTATTATGAGCAAGACACTTCTTGATTGACACCAGGCCTTTCCAGGCAGCCAGGATGAAGCCAGGAAAGGGAGCAGCACTTAGCTGCCCAAGGAGAAGGAGGGTCTGTGTCCCTGGGAGACACAGAGAGAAGCCTCATTTTCCAATTTCTTGTTTTCCCTTCTAATGTACTTGCAGGCTAATTGTGTCTATATTCTTCACAGTCATCTCCTCTTTTACTAGTTTGAATGGAGCTCAGTTCCATGAATATCCATTATAAATTTTGCAGTTGTTTTTTGTAGCTTATTTAAATTTTTGAACCTTAACCCCCATTCTTCATGACACAGAAAATGAAATCTAAAAATTGAGTCAAATTTATTCACTTATTTCAGGTTGGAAACTGTCCTAATCAGGATTGTTTTACCTTCTTTTCCCTCTTTTCACCTGGATTAAGACTCTGAGGACCTTAAGCTTTAATCACTGGTGGCATTATTAAAGAGGGAGTGTCCATTGTTAGTATACTCTTTCACACTGAACTTGCATCCTTTAAGTTATAACAGGTATTATCTGGTCCTGATGTCCTTATTAACCTTGGTGACTTATTGAGATGTCACATCCTCTTCTAACCTTCTGTTGGACAGTAACACCCTTTGCTGCTGGGTTCCCTCATCCCAGCCATGAGAGTCTTCCCTTCTCATCCCTTCAACTTCAAATTCAGACTTACTCTTGAAATGTACAAAAGCTCAAACTTATGGTCTGTGTTGCATGGGCCTGATAATATGAAAATATTATTCCAGGAAAGGAATGATCACATGAGAGAGAAAGAGACTGATTCTTTCCAGCTAAGGGTATTTTTCAACAAACATGATTTTTGATTCAAAGCGACTGAGGCTCAAATCCTATCAAGTTTGGCTACGTATTGATTGTATGGGAATGGGAAGTTTGGGTAAAATTACTGAATGTGGTTCCATAATTGCAAAATTAGGGAAGAATGTCTGTATCATAGGATTTTGAGAGGGTGGAAGGATCTGGAACACCATAAACGCTTGGTAAATATTGCCTCTATTCTACCTCATTTCATTAATGGTGCAGGTTTGTGGGCAATGCGAGAGGAAAGGACTGACCATGAATTAAAATGTGGAAAATGTTTTTCTGTTACTCTCTATTCTCCTTTTTGCATCCTTCCTTCTTGTCTTGGGAAATTTCCTCAGCCCAGGAGGTCAGGGAGACAATTTGTGGAGAGTCGCAGAGGAATCTTTAATTGCAGCTCTTTCAAAAGCAGATCAGGTACAATGGATAATGTCTTTGATTAATTTTGATGCCTTGTAAGATTGAACGGTATTATGTATAAAAGTTTTATATATCATAAAGGAAACATTATGAGTCAATGAGAAAGAGAAGGATTATTTTATAAATCTTATTTTGGAAATTGTTTAGCTAATTGGAGAAAACTTCAACTTGGATTCTCATTTAACAGCATATACCAAAACATCAGAATTAAAATGATAACTGAACAATATCAAACTTAATAGATCTATAGTAGAAATAAAAGGTGATTTTTTTTTCCAATTTCTAGATAAGGGAATCCACAAAAGAAAGGATAATAGCTTTGACTATGTTGTTTAGTCACTAAGTTACATCTGACTCTGTGACCCCGTGGACTGTAGCCCACCAGGCTCCTCTGTCCAGGGCATTTCTCAGGCAAGAAAACTGGATTGGGGTTGCCATTTCCTTCTCCAAGTTTTGAGGATAGAAAAATGTAAAATTTCACAAAATCAGAAGTGTTATCAATAAGTTTAAAGGTAGAGAAACTGACAAGTTATTTAACTATGTATATCAGTTCAGTCGTTTAGCTGTGTCTGACTCTGCCACCCCATGGACTGCTGCATGTCAGGCTTCCCTGTCCTTCACCAGCTCCTGGAGCTTGCTCAAACTCATGTCCATTGAGTCGGTGATACCATCCAACCATCTCATCCTCTATGTATGTGACAAATTATTAATAACCTTCATTACATATAGTGGTATCTATGACAAACCTAGACAGCATATTAAAAAGCAGAGACATTACTTTACTGACAAAGGTCTGTATAGTCAAAGCTATGGTTTTTTTCAGTAGTTATGTATGGATGTGAGAGTTAGACCATAAGGAAAGCTGAGTGCTGAAGAATTGATGCCTTTGAAGTGTGGTATTGGAGAAGACTCTTGAGAGCTCCTTGGACAGCAAGGAGATCAAACCAGTCAATACTAAAGGAATCAATCCTGTATATTCATTAGAAGGACTGATGCTGAAGCTGAAGCTCCAATTCTTTGGCTACCTGATATGAAGAACTGACTCATTAGAAAAGATGCTGGGAAAGATCACAGGCAGGAGAAGGGGACTACAGAGGATGAGATGCTTGGATGGTGTCACTGACTCTATGGACATGAATTTCAGCAAACTCCAGGAGATGGTGATGGACAGGGAAGCCTGGCATGCTGCAGTCCATGGGGTCGCCATAGGACGCAATTGAGCAACTGAACTGATACTGATCATGTATGTTTCATGTATAATTTATATATGTTTCATGTATAATCCCATTATATATATTCTTTTCCAGCTTCTTTTTCCTTATAGGTAGAAAGTGCTTTTTCTTAATCATTTCAAGTGAAAATAATGTAAAACAAATTTATATCTTTCTGAGATTTTAACTATTTAAAAAGATGAAAACAAGGAAGGGATACAAATTAATAGTAGTTGCCTTTGATTTGTGAGATTATACTGGTCCATTTTTTCTCAGTTTTTCAGGGCTTTTCAAATATTTGCAATCAGAATCAATTATCTTATATTCAGAAAAAAAGTTTATATTCTCAGTACATAACTGGGAATGTATTGTCTTCATTAGGTTAAATGTTTGTTATAAGGATTGACAACTCCAATGAAAAGAGGCAATTGTCCTGAGGTTAGATTATTATTAAAATGTGTAATGAGAAAGTATTTGTTAGTGTCATGTATATAAACAAGAATATCTATATCAATATTGTAGAATGAAAACAGTTAGCTCTTGAAAATATAGGTAAGAGATTGGCTGTTATTATTGAGAAGTAATGACATCCATTTTAATTCACAAGTTGGGAAGGTTCTGATTAAGGAAGCAGACCAAATTCATCCTATTTGAGAGTGTACTTGTTCTCACATACCTGATAATCTTTTTTTAATTTGAAGGATAATTTCTTTACCTAATTTTGTTGCTTTTGAGTTTTGCATGGTTCTATATATTCTTTTCCCACAATCAAGTATGTATGCCTGCTCTCAGCTGGTGTTCTTGCAGGCTCTTCTGTGTCTGAGGGTATATTCCTGATATATCCATTGAGAGAGATGTACTCCACATCCACCTACTCCTCTGCCATCTTGTTCTCCCTGCTAAATGTTTATGGTTTGAGTGATCTGGAGTCCATTAGCATTGCTGAGAAGCCTGCATGGAGAAGAGGGTATTCTGTCCTACATGTTTATATAAGTTAAATAACAATTCAGGTAAAAATGATGAGGAAGTTCATCATTAAGAACATTACTTTTTCAGCATTGTAGTTTTCACTGCTTCGTTAAAAATTAAAAAAATGTAATGATGTTTATTTCCTGTGAATTACCAAATCATTTCCTTTCCCCACCTTTCTAGTCAATTGTCTTTTTCTTTTTTGTTTGTAGAAACTTTTAATATAATATAGATTTTTTTTAAAGTGCTTATTTCACTATTTACTCTTTGTTACTCTCTGTAACTTAATTGCAGATCTCTCACATTGGTTTTATATCTTCCCTTCTCTGTATCTGGCTCAGACAGTCAAGAATCTGCCTATAAAGGGGCAGACTTGGATTCCATCCCTGGGTTGAGAAGATTCCCCTGGAGAAGGGCGTGGCAACCCACTCCAGGATTCTTGCCTGGAGAATTGACAGAGGAGCCTGGTGGGCTCTACAATCCATAGGATTGCAAAGAGTCAGATACAACTGAAGCGACTTAGCATCTGCACATGTGAACACCCACACATACACACACACTCCCTAAACAAAATGCAGTCCATTTCAGAAAGTGAGAGCAGTCCTGAAATATGAGGTGATTAGTTTTTATGGGCTGGGTTATTTCATAGGCTAATAAGTGGGAGGTTTATTGCAACTGTTTGGGTAAGGGGTGGATTTCCAGGAACTGGGTCACTGCTCACTTTTGGCTTTTTATGGTTGGCCTCAGAACTGTCATGGCGCTGGTTGGTGTGTCATTTAGGTTGCTGATGTATTACAGTGAGTACATAACGAGGCTCAAGGTCTAGTGGAAGTTGACCAATCCACTATCTTGGACCTAGTTTGCTCTAACTAGTTTATGTTGTGTCCTCAACAGCTGTGTCACTCATTTAAAGATTGTTCCCTGTCCCTTTCTTGTCTCGTGTGTATGTGTGTGCTCACTCACTTCAGTTGTTTCAAATTCTTTGTGACCCCATGGACTGAAACCCTTCAGGCTCTTCTGTTCAACAGATTTTCCCAGCGAGAATAATGGAGTGGATTGTCATTCCGTCTTCCAGGGAATCTTCCCAACTCAGGGATCCAAACCACATCTCTTAGATCTCCTGAGTTGCAGGTGGATTTTTTACCTGCTGAGCCATATGTCTCATATATAATTCTAAATATTTTAATTTTCACATTGGGATTTCATATTTAATCCATAAATTGCTGAAGATATTTTAAGAAGTAGTGTATGACACTGTAAAATCTCAAAAGGTCATAACTAATTCGTGTTAGATAGAACATGGCATGGCATATAGTATATATTCCATAAAAGCTGATTTATTAAGTATATTAAAATCTTTTCAAAATCATTCAACTTTGACAAAAATGAAGCTAACTTATGTATTTTGACTTTGTAAGTCAAGTTTATTATATACTTTAAAATTCATTATTTATGAACTTGATGGGTTTGTACAGACATGTAACCACTACTCCACTTAAGATTTAGAAGATTACATTCCCCCAAAATTCCTTTGTGCCTTCTTCCACCTCTGGGCTTCCTTGGTGGTTCAGGTGGTTAAGAATCTGCCTGCAGTGCTGGAGACCTGGGTTTGATCCCTGGGTTGGGAAGATCCCCTGGAGAAGGAAATGGCCGCCCACTCCAGTATTCTTGCCTGGAGAATTCAATGGAAAGGGGAGCCTGGCAGGCTACTGTCCATGGGTCTTGCAGACTACTGAGTCTTGCAAAGACTCAGACACAAATGAGCAAATCACATCTTCACTTTCCACCTCCAGGAAACCAGTGAACTCTGTCACTAGAATTTTGCTCTTCTAGAATGTTGTATGAATTGAAGCATATGTTAATAGTACATAGGCTTTTGTGTCTGCCTTCTTTCACTTACTGCATTTGTGATTCCTTCATGTTATTGTATTTAATAGTAGTTTATTTCTATTTATTGGTGAGTAGTATTCCGCTGAATGATAATATAGTTTGTCATCCACTCACCAGCTGATGGACATTTAGGTTATTTCCTTTTAGCTTGTTTTTAGCAATTATGAATAAAGTTGCTCTAAACATTTCTCTACAGGTTTTGTGAGGATGTAAGCTTTTATTTCTCTTAGGCACATACCTCGAATGAAATTGCTGACTGTTATGGTAATTGTATGTTGCTGGTGATTAAGGGTGGTGAAGGAAGAGGACAGGATAGGTTCTCTGTTTTCCTGGTGCAGAAGAGAGTCTTCTGGCCCTTCCCAGCAGGAACAGCACACCTCTAATGGCATTAACAGGATTAACAGCACACCTCTAATGGCATTAACACAGGATTCTGGACTGGCCCTACTCCAGGGTAGATAATTTTTCTTCTGCATTCTCCCCTCAGCAATAGGTCTTCACCTCTACTCGTCTCATGGAAGCTTCAGGCTTTTGCTGTTTGTGAGAGAATGGTCTGAGCCAGGTGCTTGAACTTCATGCTTTGCCCACAGAAGCACCTGTTTCCCTCTTGCCGGCCTCTACTTCCAAGGAGGGACTCTCTCAGGGTATCCACCATGAGCACCTTTGCTGAAGTCTCTGGAAAAGAACCTGGCATTAGTACCAACTCCACTTGTGTCTCGGGCAGCCAGGGAGTCTATCCTGATGTATCACCCACAGCCCTTTGTGCCGTGCTAAGTTGCTTCAGTAGTGTCCAACTCTTTGCTACCCTTGGACTGTAGGCCACCAGACTCCTCTGTTCATGGGATTCTCCAGGCAAGAATATTGGAGTGGGTTGTCATTTCCCCCTCCAGGGTATCTTCCCAACTCAAGAATTGAAACCATTACCGATTTTTTAAAGGGTCAGTTGATTTTTTCTTACTCAACTTCACGGCAGCCTGTGCATTTTCCCCCATGTTCTGTTACCTCTGATCTAGTCCACTGGTGCTTGATTTAATTCAATTTCTTTCAAATATAAAATTTAATTAAGAGCAATTTCACACAGTTTAATTTCTTATATGGTAATTACTGTGGATTTCCTATTAGGGCATCCACGGCAGGGAAGTTAGATGGTCGAAGAGGAGCAAAGTCTGAATCCAAGAAAATGTGCTTCTCAAACTATTCTCCCACACACCCGTAGAACAGTGGGGTTTTGCTGCCAAATTTCACTAAATTGGTATGTTCCCCAGTACTCAGAAAGTAGTTAAGTTTCTGTGCAGAGTTTTCTGAATTCTAAGTTTTTTCCTCATAATTTGTTATTATGGTAAAACCTTGGCAACTGCTGCTGACTGTTTGCTCAGTGGCTCATGCAGCTGGGTAAACAATGAGCATGAAAATGGCAAATTGGGCAGCCAATCAAGCTTTTTCATCACTTCATAAAGTAATTGGGTTCATCTTACATGGTTTTAACTTGATAAAATGTTTTCTTGAAAATTTGTGTGTGTTTTGGGAATGTGGAGACCTGTATCATTTTAGAGATTAAAAAATTTTGCATTGCCTGCAGAAACTCAGAGTAGTCTTGTGGAGAAATATTGCAAAGCAAAGAGGAAAATGTAGTTATAAAAAATTAGGGTCAGCAAAAGATCTTTGATTTCAATTGCATGTTATTTCTGTTTCTGTGCAAATTTTTGCCATATATTTTTACTGCAGATTATTGCAAGTCATTTGAAAAGCCAAGATTTCAGTCAAATTTATTTAAAGACCTACAGGGACGAAATGCTGATCTTAAAAAAGAAAAAAACAAACCTTATATCTAATCATGGAGGCTGGAAAGTGAAAGTCGTTCAGTCATGTCTGACTCTTTGCGACCCCATTGACTATACAGTCCATGGCATTCTCCAGACCAGAATACTGGAGTGGGTAGCCTTTTCCTTCTCCAGGGGATCTTCCCAACACAGGGATCAAACTCAGTTCTCCCATATCCCAGCAGACTCTTTACCAGCTGAGCCACAAGCAAAGCCCAAGAATATTAGAGTGGGTAGCCTATCCCTTCGACAGTGGATCTTCCCAACCCAGGAACTGAACTGGGGTCTCCTGCATTGCACACAGAGTCTTTACCAGCTGAGCTATCATGGAAGCCCTGGGCTCTAAGATGTCAAGAAATTTTAATTCATGCTGACTTTTATCTTGGAGAAGGGTATGGGAAGACTTCTGGACTGGTTTGAAAACAGTTGAAACATATCCAGGAGAATTTTCAACTTTTGTAAAATCCAGTGAGTAAAATACATAATTCTGCAAGACATGGGGTAGTCTGTATGTGTTAGAGTTAAAGGTATTCTGAGACATAAGATCCCTTTTCAAATCTGGAGTTGATTTATGTCTTACTTTTATGTTTAAACATAGATGATGGAAGTATAACTTGGTTGGTACAAATATATATATATATATAGTAACATTTTCTGCTGGAAAATGTTTTTAGTTTATAAAATGGAACTAAATATATCAATATTTTGTGGCATTCTGTGAAGAGTGCTGTGATTTCCAAGCAATTCCTCATGTGTGTTTGAGTTGACTTTAGGGAGTTTTCACACGATTTACTTTAGATGATAGGGCATAATCTTGAATTTGGCCCTGAAAAGTGATCATGGTTAATTTCCTCATCTGTAAAACAGGAGTGATAATGGTGTGTAGTTCATAGAATTATTGTGAAGATCAAATGAGGCATAACTTGTAAACTGATTGTTTCAGTGCCTGACCATAGAAAGCCTTCACTTAGAATTTAGCCATTATTAATATCTGAAGCACAGAAGTGGTCATGGGCTTGTTTTGCAAGCCCTGTAAAAAAGCTATGCATCACTGTATAGGTACTTCCATTGAAATTGGAGGAAACAACAATGATAATACTCATTCCCTGGCTTATTGACTTATAGCATCTATTGTGAGGACCAACTGAAATAATGCTCATCGTTCTGTGTTGCAACTTTAAAATGCCTTACACATATATTATTTGGGGGTTGCAAAGTTAACAGCCATTCACACCAAGAAAGAAACTGTCTTTGTTTTTTTTTGTATACTTGTCATTTTAAGAGAAACTGTCAAGTTTTATATATATATATATATTACTGTTTTATTATCCTGGGTTTCTTTCTTTCTTTCTTTTTAAATAATAGCTTTTCAAACCTTGAGTAAGATTAGTAAGATCTCTTTTTTCATAATATTTTTTGCATCTGGCAAGCATTTGTATCAATGCAGTATTTTAGGTCAGTTAAGGATGTATAGCAAACTTAGTCATTATGTAGCCTCCCACACTCCAGAATTCTGAAATAATGCTTTGCGTGGGCAGGCCTCCCTACTCAGGATGTGAGCCTGACTCTGTAGAGGGTTTTCTGTCATTATCTTTCTCTGTAGAACCAGAAGAGGGAGCACCCGTCTCTCTCTATCTAAACAATCATAATAGCTTTTGAGCACATGGTGGGCCTTTCGTGATTAATTTTTTTTTTTATAAAGATGAAGTTTGAATAAAGATGTAAAATTCAAAGTATGAATGCCCATTAATTATCTTAATTCTGGCAAGTTTAGACAGATTCAAAGTGGAAATGTTCTTTTAAAAACTACACGTT
This sequence comes from Neotragus moschatus, assembly GCA_006410615.1. Lineage (NCBI taxonomy): Eukaryota > Metazoa > Chordata > Mammalia > Artiodactyla > Bovidae > Neotragus > Neotragus moschatus. The sequence goes on along the minus strand of SJYA01000302.1, from coordinate 46,484 downwards.
GTCATGGAGTGAATCTGGGTGCTGTTGAATAACTTTACCACACATAATTTAGAATATATTAGTTGCTGGAAGTAGAGGGGAAGAGGAATACTTGCCATGTGTCAGATCATGAGCTAAATTACGTAGCTACTTAAACGAATCAGACTCAGTCTGAAGAGCCCAGATAGGGAAGAGAAGGTTGGGAAAAGTCACTTGAGGAAAATATTGTCTAATTTCTAAAGAGGTTTAAATAGAATTTTGTTGAATGAATGAAAGAAAGACAATAGTGTGTATGTTAATAATACAAAGTTTAACATTTTCACATGGTAAATTAGAGACATGGTGCTTACACATGCACTACTTATTTAATTAGAGTTAAGGGAGGTTTAAATTTATATGAATAGTAAACTGCAAGCTAGGTCTCTGAGTGCAAATCCTAGACCTTTACCCTTTCCTTATGCTGACTGTATAAGGTATTTACAATCTGTCTTTGAAAAGTAAGGAATCTCTTCACAAATGCATTCTTAGAAAATGAACTTATTGCTTTGGTATTAGACAGTGATCTCGTTCAGAAGTTATCTTCCCAGTGATAGTGAATCTGGGATAACGTTCCATGTACATCTNCCCTTTCCTTATGCTGACTGTATAAGGTATTTACAATCTGTCTTTGAAAAGTAAGGAATCTCTTCACAAATGCATTCTTAGAAAATGAACTTATTGCTTTGGTATTAGACAGTGATCTCGTTCAGAAGTTATCTTCCCAGTGATAGTGAATCTGGGATAACGTTCCATGTACATCTGTGTTCAAAATTTTAAAAAACTGGTTAGATTAAGCAGTTTACCTAATGTACAGACCTAAATTCTGGGCCAGAAGAAAGTTACCTAAATAGTTTACTTTGAATTCATTAAATTTTGTGGGTAAAGCAAGCTTTTGGATATGAAAGAAATAAAATGAATGGATATTATGAACCTTTTGAAGATAATTGATAGGCAACCAGATCTTTCAGCAAACAGAATTACTATTATGGAGGATGGACAAGAACTCAAGATGAATCAAATGCAAAGGAAATGTGAGGTTTTGAGAAATTTGATGTGGGACTAGAAAGTCTATGGTTGACCCAACTTTATGTTAGAAGTTACTTCACTTTTGCTCAAGACAGGATATAGACCAATATTTTTTTGGTGTAAAACAATCATTTTGTTATTTCTTTCAGTTCTGTTGACTGCCTGGGCTCAACTGAGAGGTTCTTACTCAAGGTTTCCTTTTATTTTCTTAACATCTTCACCAATTTTTCCCACCCCCCACCTCTGGCCACCTCTGCTGCTGCTGCTAAGTCACTTCAGTCATGTCCGACTCTGTGCGACCCCATAGATGGCAGCCCACCAGGCTCCCCAGTCACTGGGATTCTCCAAGCAAGAATAATGGAGTGGGTTACCATTTCCTTCTCCAATGCATGATAGTGAAAAGTGAAAGTGAAGTTGCTTAGTCGTGTCTGACTCTTTGCGACCCCATGGACTGCAGCCTACCAGGCTCCTCCACCATGGGATTTTCCAAGCAGGAGTACTGGGTACCTACCAGTCTGTTCTGTTTCTATGAATTTGGTCTTTTCAGATTCTGCATAATGAGATTAAACAGTATCTGTCTTTACTGTCTGACATTTCACTAGTATCATGCCATCAAGGTCTATCGATCTCGTTGATAAGTGGCAAGAGTTCCTTTTTATGCCTAAATTATATATATATATGTGTGTGTATATATATATACATGTCACATCTTTATCCATCCATCTATCAATGGATGCTTATGTTGTGTCTGTGTCTGAGCTATTGTAAATAATGCTGCTGTGAACATGGGTACACAGGTATCTCTTTGAACAATGATTTTCATTTCCCTTCAATATATGCTTAGAAGTGGAATTGCTGGATCATATGGTAATTCTATTTTTAATTTTTGAGGAATCCCCATACTCTCTTCCTGGAGAAGGCAATAGCAACCCACTCCAGTACTCTTGCCTGGAAAATCCCATGGACGGAGGAGCCTGGTAGGCTGCAGTCCATGGGGTCGCGAAGAGTCGGATACGACTGAGTGATTTCACTTTCACCTTTCACTTTCATGCATTGTAGAAGGAAGTGGCAACCCACTCCAGTGTTCTTGCCTGGAGAATCCCAGGGACGGGGGAGCCTGGTGGGCTGTTGTCTATGGGGTGGCACAGAGTTGGACACGACTGAAGTGACTTAGCAGCAGCAGCATACTCTCTTCCATAGAGGCTGCACTCACCTACATTTCCAGACTCTACTAATTCTTAATTGTACTTCAGACAATTAGATTTTCTAAACTGGTATGGGTTATAACATGTATGTGTATAATCACATAAGCTCATGTTCAGTAATTCCTGGGTCTCTGGCTTATGGCCTTCTCATATGCTTCTGCTCCTCTCTGAGGGGTAATGTGATTCTTGCTTTCTTTTTCTGTCCTATCCTCTAACTGCAGTGGGTTTTCACTCAAGCCTTAACATGGCAGTTTTCATGCTCTTCCTCCTGCAGATTAAGGCTTTTATTTTGTAGGGAAATAAAAGTGAAGGGTTGAGCCAGGATGGGGTTCCTGGAGTCAGATCCTGCAAGAGGGTATGGAGGCCCCTGTAGCTGAGATCCTTAGGTGCTTGGCACTCTCATGCTTGATCACCCTTATCCTCTAGCAATTTGTTTAAAAAATTAGCTGCATCCTTCTTTCCAGCTAAGGTGGTGTCTAGTGTTGTCCATTCCAGGTAAACAAATACTTGGTTCTATTTCTCCCCCAAAGCACCCTTATCTCCCCAGACTTCAGGTTACTTGGTGGCCCTGCAACCTCAGTTCGTTAATGGGTGAAGAAAAGTTTGTACAGCTTTGACCTTGCTACAAAGTTGAAACAACACTCTTTCCCTCTCTTTATATCTCTGAGCTGAAACCTTTATCTTGATTTTAATCATTATCTGTGCCATTGTCTTGTCTTTATTCCCCTTTACCATGTATCTTAGAACTTACTGTGCATAAGAATCAACTGAGAAACACATTAATAATGCATATATCTGTGTCCCATCTCTAGAAATTTTAGTTCAGTAGTCTGAGGTAGACAAAAAGAACTTGAATGTTGAAAATGCTCCTCAGGGGGTCCCCATTGCTAACAAAGCCTTTAAAGGACAGTATCCTCTCAAAGGTAAACTTTCCCTGATTGTGTCCAGGTTGATGCCTTATATATTTTAGCCTCTCAATAAATATGCAAAATACGTCTTGAATTTAAACTAGGATAGGAACAGAGAGGAGAAGAAACTTCTCTTGAATACTCTATCTGTTCCTCATGTTTATGAAACCTAGTCATGATTCAAGTTCCAACTGAAGCTCCAAATAGTCCTATCATCTTCTTGGAGTACAAAACATTGGAGGAGTTTCGGGGCAGTGAGTCAAGAAAGCTCTTCTTACATCCCAGTTTTGTCACTACTTAGTTGTGTGATTTATCTAAAATGCTTAAACCTGTCTGCAATTCACTTTTCAATTTGGTTAACAAGATATAGGAATGAAGTTGACTTTGATCATAAACATAAAGATCATAGCAATCATAAAAATCTCTTGGAGAGGTGTTTATTTTTACTTATAATGTGTGAATGTATGTATATTATGTATACATACATGCTTTATACGTATGTGCTTGTATATAAATGCATGTGTGTGTTAGTCATTCAGTCATGTCCAACTCTTTGTGACCCCATGGACTGTAGCCCGCCAGGCTCCTCTGTCCATGGAATTCTCCAGGCAAGAATATTGGAGTGGGTAGCCATTCCCTTCTCCAGGGGATTTTTCTGACCCAGGGATCAAACCTGGGTCTTCTGTATTGCAGACGGATTCTTTACCATCCGAGCCACCAGGCATTTTTACTCATATACATAGATGCCTGTGTATATATACATGCATACATTTATGCACTTATAATAGCTATACAAACACACACACACACACACACATACACAAATTGTAGATCCCAGTCTTGCTGTCCCTGGAGTTGCTGAATCATTCATCTGAGGTATTTTTTGTTTACCCTCTCTAGATGATTCTAATGATCAGTCATGATTGGAAACCACTGAATTAGAGGCTTTCTAATTTGTCAAGTCCAAGCATCCATCTCCTTCTACTGAGCTCCCTCTGATGGTCATATACCTAAAAGTATAATATATTACATTTCAGTTTTTATTTGGATTATCAAATAAAAATTCCTGAAACACTGAAATATGCTTGATGGTGGAAGCGATGTTATCCTTTNTTTACCCTCTCTAGATGATTCTAATGATCAGTCATGATTGGAAACCACTGAATTAGAGGCTTTCTAATTTGTCAAGTCCAAGCATCCATCTCCTTCTACTGAGCTCCCTCTGATGGTCATATACCTAAAAGTATAATATATTACGTTTCAGTTTTTATTTGGATTATCAAATAAAAATTCCTGAAACACTGAAATATGCTTGATGGTGGAAGCGATGTTATCCTTTTCTCCTGAATAGAGTTCCTAGTGCAATTTATAGAATCCTGCAAGCAGATTAGTAAATTTTGTTGACTGATAGATTGAAAGTAGCCAGAAGTCAGAAGTCAGAGAGGGAACGGAAGTTAGAGATGGGTGGGAAGAAACACAGCTGTCTTGGTCTCAGCTTATGTGAACAGAATGTCTTGGCAGAGGGATTTTAGATAGATTGGATAGGTGACAGAGGAGCACTGCAGAGAGGAAGAGGGCAGTCGTCAGGGTGACTAAGCAGTTGATGACATCTTAGTTGGGAGTTTCCAAAATGTGGAGGAGGAAATGACACATGTGAGTGTGCGAGGGAAGAGCCTTGGAGAGGAAGGGAGAACTAATGAGGGGAGGCAGTTGCATGTCTAAGGGCTAAAGATAGTTGTCAGAGAGAGAGAAAGTCTACAGTTTGGGAACAAATATGTGTAGCACAAAGATGTAAGAAAACTTTAATTCCTGGAGATTAAAAGAAGCTGAGTTTTACAGGAAGGGCAGTTGCCCTGGAGGTCATCAGCCATCTTTGTGAGAGATCAACTTCTGTTGTGTAAATTCAGTGAGATTTGGGAGTCAGTGTCATAGCCCCAGCTATCCTGTTCTCACTGGTGAAAAAAAGAACCTTAATAGAGTTTATATGGGATGTTATCTGATGAATTCTGATGCATATATCAATTTGAGTTAATAGTAAAATATACCCAAAGATGTATAAATGGATTTACCTGTTGAATGAAAGTCAAGTTTTAAAATCTGACATCAATTAGGTATGAGAAGTAAATTCTGTTCTCATCAGGATAGTAAATGTTTACTATCAAGAAGGAAGTTAAGATTTTGATTTACTTCATTGATCCTGTTAGTGGAATAACTTCTAGGAAGGAAGTTTATCTTATTAGATATTTTAAAATAATATTTGTACCTAATCCCGAGGACTCACTGCAAGGACTGGAGTGGGCAAAGATTAATAATTTTATACGGTCTTATCCAGCAATTATCATGGTGCCCGTTTCCTGAAAGTGTTCGGTGGTTATGTCAAAGGAGTGATTCCCTTTTTAAAAGATACATTATGTCATACTTGCAGCCTGAAGATGACTGATCCTCTGAAAAGAAGCTAGGCATCAAAGGAAACACAGCCACAGACTTGGAGAGTGCTGGTCTGAGAGGTAGAGAACTGCTGTATTTACTACCAAGCCAAGTGTAACAGAATACTTAAGGTAAGGCAAACCTTAACAACTATCCACTGATAATGGTGGTGACTTTAAATAGATGCAGGAGCAAAGCTGTGGGACCCTTCAGACTGAAGTCTGTGTCCCAGCACAGAAAATGTGGAACGCAGACAGAGATACTGTTCTGGGCCAGGCCATTCCCTTAGCCTCCTGGTTCCACGTTAATCGTAAGTTCTTTGTGAGACAGATAGGTTGTCAGAACCTCGTATGTATCCTTTCTAGTTCATTGTATTTTAACATGTATCTAGGCAACATTGTTACCAAGTATGGAATTATTTGATCTCATAAATATTTTTGTCAGCTTCAAGAAGTTCTGAATAGGAGCATCCCTTGGTACCATTAGATGTAGATACTGAATCTGGGAATAACTTACCCAGTACTCATGGTCAAGGATGTAGCGCTAAAGTCAATACTGTAGAGGAGACCTTGTTGTGTTATTTGGCTGCCTAGCAACCATCAACCATTCTTAATTTTCCTATGACTTTTGGGTGAATTTCATCTATTTGTGGGCAATGTGAGAGTATGTCAGTCAAGTGTCCTCCTTGGAGTGGATAGCCATTCCCTTCTCCAGGGGATGTTCCTGACCCAGGGATTGAACCCATGATTCTTGCATTGCAGCTGGATTCTTTACCATCTGAGCCAAAAGGGAATCTCCATGAATATGTCAGTCATGTGTCCTGCCCTGTCCTAACTGAAAGCCAGACTAGATGATTGCTTTTGCTTGGAGCCTTTGGCTGACTGCATCAAGAAAAAGGTTATTTGAAGCTCATTCATTCCAGCATTTGGACTTTGGACCCAAGAGTCAGTCGAATCATTAAGCTATCTTGGTTTGTGGTTTTCCCTGTTCTGTTTTGAAGGCTAGTTTCCTTTCCTTCCTCCCTCGCTCCCTACTCCTTTCTTCCTTCCTTTCTTTTCAAATAAAACAGCAGCATATTTAAGTATACAAAGTGGTTTTGATGTACATATGTATTGTTAAATGATTCCTGCAATTGGGTTAATTAGTACATCCATCACCTCACATACTTTTTTTTTTGGGGGGGGTGAGTATGCATAGCAAAAACTCTCAGAAAATTTCAAGTACACTATACAGTAATATTAGCTGTAATCACCTGCAGTCATCATGCTATATAATAGATCCTGAAAACTTACTCATCTTATAACTTAAAAGTTTGTACCCTTTTATCAACCTCAAAGCCTTTTCCAGTTTCCAGTTTCAACACCTAGTATCCCTTTAGTAAATTATATTTTTATAAAAATTAATCTTTGATATTTGAACTCTCTGCAAATATAGTGCAAATTCTTTTAGTAAAAACAGTGAGCAAAGCCAGATAACTAGCCCCAGGATTCTCAGGTGAGTAATTTATCTTAGGCACTATTTCATATTATCAAATGTCAACAGGTTAAAAGAAAAAGGAGGTAAATATAAGAGACACTTTTTGTTACTTGTGGGTCCTCTGAGTCTTCCCTGCTGGTAATATTAGTTCATTCAGGGCCGGCTCATGTTTGGCCATCCTTCTCTTGTCAGCGTATGAGATCAAGTACTGCAAATATTATTTGGGCAGATTCAGTGAGCATTAGTTTACCTTTAGTCACATGGGTCACATGAACGAAGATGGAGCCAAGGTAGATAGAACAGGAGGGGCAGTCAGGCCCCACAGGCACGCAGGTTGCAGAGCTCATGCAACAGGAAATATAGACTCAAGATATGAGAGTGGGGATTAAAAAGGGCAGGCACCCAGGTGCACAGGCTATTAGAAAAATGTACTAAGAGTCTGAGGCAGAGAACCCGAGCACCATGTATTGACTCTAGGCAAAGACAGATGCTGGAGTGTCATTTCCTCCATTTGAATCTGTATTAGTGTTGTGACCAAAGAAAGTTATATAACCTCTCATCTCTCTCTGCCTCTGTTTCTTGATGCATAAAGTAAGGACAACTGTAACACCTATCTTAAAAGTGTTTCAGTTCAGTTCAGTTCAGTCACTCAGTCGTGTCCGACTCTTTGCAACCCCATGAATCACAGCACACCAGGCCTCCCTGTCCATCACCATCTCGTGGAGTTCACTCAAACTCACATCCATTGAGTCGGTGATGCCATCCAGCCATCTCATCCTCTGTCATCCCCTTTTCCTCCTGCCTCCAGTCCCTCCCAGCATCAGAGTCTTTTCCAATGAGTCAACTCTTCGCATGAGGTGGCCAAAGTACTGGAGTTTCAGCTTTAGCATCATTCCTTCCAAAGAACACCCAGGGCTGATCTCCTTTAGAATGGACTGGTTGGATCTCCTTGCAGTCCAAGGGACTCTCAAGAGTCTTCTCCAACACCACAGTTCAAAAGCATCAATTCTTCGGCACTCAGCTTTCTTCACAATCCAACTCTCGCATCCATACATGACCACTGGAGAAACCATAGCCTTACTGAGGGTTAAATGAGTTAATATAGATAACAGTGTTTAGAACAGTGCTTAGTGTGTAATAAGTGTTTAATAAGTATAAACTGTGAAAAAGCATGGGTAACTATGATCAGGGTACATCTGTGAATCTCTCTTAGGGCCCCAAGTGTAAGTAGAAGGAACAGAGAGCACTTAGTTAGAATNACTGAGGGTTAAATGAGTTAATATAGATAACAGTGTTTAGAACAGTGCTTAGTGTGTAGTAAGTGTTTAATAAGTATAAACTGTGAAAAAGCATGGGTAACTATGATCAGGGTACATCTGTGAATCTCTCTTAGGGCCCCAAGTGTAAGTAGAAGGAACAGAGAGCACTTAGTTAGAATCGGCAGTCAGTGTCTGAGGCTCTGGGAATGCTTGCCTCCCAGATGAAGCCTGAATTTGGAGACAAATAAACGTGGTATAGCATTTCCAGAAGGAAAACTTGCTGAACCCATTTGAAAGAGACCTAGATATAATTCCCATTATTTACCACCCATGTTTTCTATTAAAAATAACTCTGCTCCACTATAGAGGCAAGCAAATCCTTAACCTTTCTTCCCTTATCCTTAAAATAGGCCCATCCTCTGTGCAAAATGAAATAACTTGTTTGAGAGTGTTTGTACATTTATAGAAAGTTTATATTATTCAGGATCCTTTCAGTTGCAAGTGATGGAAACTCAACTCAAACTAGCTAAGAAGGTAAGTAGAGTTAATTAGCTGATAAAAGTGGACAGGATATTGGGTATTTCATGGACTGAAGGACAAGCTATCGGAACCTGATCCTTAGAGACTAGGACTAATATTCCAAGTACCTGGATTTTTTTTTTTTTTTTCTTCTCTTCACTAATACTACTTTGTGGCACAACTCTAAAGGCCACTGTTCACTTGGGGAATGGCTCTCCATCAGGAATGAGAGGTGACCTTTGGAGATGTGGCCTGCTCTCTTCTCTCCTTGATTTTGCTTCTCTTTGAAACTTATTCTCTTCTGCACCATGTAGGTTTCCTGCAGAAGTCTGGGAACTATGACCACCTGCTACTCTTCTGACACTGTAACAGAAAGAAAACAAAATCTTTCCTTTCAGTTTAAGTAGAAAGTTTCCCAAGAAGGATTTTTGATTGGCCTGGTCTTGGTAACATGCCTATTCCTTAGTCACTGAGGCCTTGAGGATGGAGACTTGTGACTTTAGGAGCGGGGATCATGTGCTCATCTCCTAAGTATGCATGAAGGGGTGGTGGGGTGTGTGGAGGGAATGTTGGTGATTGAAGGCTCAAAGAAGAGAAATATGAAAGGCCAGCTAGAGTTACCACTGTCTACCATGAACAAAAGCATTATCATTTCCGATTGTTTGAGGTTATTCCCCACCCTTCCATCCTGCAATAATATGAAGAGTATGTTGAGCAGAAGTAGTAGTTATATGCCTATGGGACACACATTAAGCCTAGATTTTCATATTGGGATAACAGACTTCTTGATGAATTAAGAAATTTCACCACAGCTGTACTATGATTCTTCACCATGACCCTTTTGGAGCACTTTAATGCTGCCGTGAATGAAAAATTATTTTCCATACTATCTTCGTGTAAACATACTTCTTAACAGGCCTGAAAAGAGCTGGCAACTATCTCTGGTACTATAAAAGCACTACGTGAAAGTATGGCTTCAGCAGGTGTTCGTTCACTTAGTAAGTCTCTTCAGTGTGCTCACAAATACCAAGAAGTCAGTGTGGCTTTGGGACGACAGCATGTGTTTATCAGATGTTCTTGCCCAGATATATAAACAAATAGAACTGGGACATGAAAATGGAACTGGATCATGAAAATGATATGTGGATATGTTTCTGGAAATTTAAACAGGAAGTATTATTCAGTGAGCAAAAGAGTTGCACTGGGACTAGATAACCCTTTGCGGGTCACTACAAAGATTAGATGTGTATGGATGAATAATAACGTATATAAAAACCAAAGGTGAGGTGAACTGACAGTCAATTCAAGTTTAATATAACAACAGAGTGCCTCCTCTTTTCCCTCAAATTTCTTTACTCATCCTTTCTAGGTTTCTGTCTATTTTAAAGACCATTCTTTCTAGTTTATATGTAATCTTATTTATTGATAGAGTTTTAGTCTTTCATTTCTTTACATCCAGAATTTTTGTTGCTAATATGATCCCTTCCATATACAACATAAGGAAGCCAATTCACCAAAAGGTTAAGTAACTTGACCAAGTTTGCAAAGCTCCTTAGTGGTAGAGCCAGAATATGGACCAAGACAGGCTGCTCCAGAGCACATGCTGTTCACTGGTCCACTTTGCTATTTTCACTAAATTCAAGGTAAATGTTTATATCTGGTGTATCGTCAAATTCTCCTCTTGCAGGAAAGTTTTTGTGTCAACATATGGGATCATTGTATTCAGCCATTTGTTAAACACAGCAACAAGATTATAATTTTTTGAACATAGATTTGCTCTGAATACAGGGATAATATGAGGCTAGAACCATCTCATTTGCTTATTGGCTGTGTGAATACTGGTACACACAGATTCTTCACTTTCAACAAAGGGGACATACTAGCTGCTTGACATACCTCAAAAATAATGGGAGAAAAGAGACAGGAAGTATAAATTGAGGAAGCACTAAGAAAATCGGAGCCATGAAAATGAAGCAAATTGAAACCAACATCAACTTCTCATGATCTTTTGTCATCTCATTTCCCTGGTTTTGTCCTGTCTAATTTAGATCATAAACTCTCTGGTCAGAAACCATCACCTCTTTGTACAGAATACTAAGACTGGTGTCACTATTTAATAAAAACTCAAGAAGAAGCAGCAAAGTTTTTAAATTAAATCCACAGACCTAAGGTGAAAGTTATATTGAGCTCCAACTTTAGTTCATTATGGCAAAATTAAGATAAGGACATGGACTTATTTCCTTAATTTTCCTGTAACTAGTATACTGTAGCAATTAAGAGAATGTGGTCCAGAGTCAGATTTCCTGGGTAACAGTTTCTGGATTGGCATCTTAACAATTATATACTGTTTTGAACGCACTATATTTTAGATGCCAAGAAATACAATATTATACGTTTTCACATCTCAGAAATTGAGATGACTCATACAAAGAACAGTATTTTATGGTCACCATTGGCTTCATGGCAGCTGAGACACAGCTGGCGTTGTCAGCGTGCAGAACCATACTTGGTCATTGCTGTTCCTGTTGTCATCACTTTACCGCAGTTTATGGGCAGTGATGTTACTGCACATGCTAAGTTAATTTTCATTTTGGTTGTTTTCAGAAAGATCACACAATCCACTTGGCTTTAAGATAAAAGTTACTGTATACACAGAAACAGAATAGGAGGCTTAAATTTGATATTTGCGAAGCAAATATTCATCATTAGAAGAATGATCATCTTGACAGACTTTCTTGCAAAGGAAAATCAAGTGCTTAATGATATCCCAAAGAGGAAGCTACCCACATGTAGCTGAAACTGTTAATTTTGTCGCTGAAGTATACCAAAGGGATTATTTATCACATAGCAAGTCATGCAACTGAACTGCACACAGGAGAAATTCCAAATCGCTTCATATATTGAAGAAAAAGTTGCAAAGCAGTTTTTGGTGGTATAATTACAAGAGTGCTTTCAACAAGTGTACAATACAAATTTGAAGTAACAGAAAACATTATGTCATAGTTTACTTGGCAATATTTTCCCTCTTTTTTATTTGTATATTTAAAAAAACATAATGTGCTGATGGCCTCCTTGAGATGATAAAATACAGAATCTATCTCATAGGCTGTGTGAGGACTCTGAAATAGCAAAAGTAAAGGGTTATTGCTGTGACTGGTTCATGATAAGTATATAATACACATTGGCCATTTTATTAGCATCATCAAATGACAAAGGTCTCCCATTTTCATACCTGTTCTGTTGTAGATTAATGGGGATTGGAAACAATTCAAGTGGGGTACATTCCATTTGAAAATAAAATGTGGTTTTGTGATCTCCAGGGGAGCTGGAGGGGAAAGTTTAATAGGCAATGTTAGGAATTTTGCCAGGTGCTTCACAAGTCAGAGGATGAGTGAAGTGGAAGACTTCGCAGCATGTCCAATGTGGGATGGATATTTTTTTTTAATGTCTTTGACTGGAGGTTGCTCCAGTACTACCTTAAGAAATTGCTACCTAGCATCCTGATAGACACAGCTTCAGCTGTGTTTCCTGAGCCAAGAAAATTGAAGACATTTTTATGTACCACCTTGGTTTTTTTACTCAAAAAGTGTAGTGTTAATTTCAGTGTACCATTTCACACAAAAATTATTCATAGCTTTAGAATTTTTGAGTTTAGCAGCACTTTGGAGCTGCAAGCACATTATAAAGACTTTATTGAAATGTTCTCAGATAAACAAATGTGGGCCTCAGCTCAGTGAATTTACACAATGTTCAAGTACACAACTGAACTCAACCTTTGAATTTTAATTTTCATCTAACTCAAATTCTTGCATTCTTCAAAACATAAAAGGAAGACTTTATAAAGTCATGAGTGACGCTAATTGGGGTGTGATTTTTTTTCAGGATCCACTTCCTGGTTAGAAATAACATATTAAGAGACTTTTTTCCAAATGTCTCTTAGATTGTGTTCAGGAGTCTTTATTAAAAGTTAATGCTTATTTTTTAAAACAGATTAACTTCTGAAGTCTGAAATATCTATTTTAATTTATTTGACTTTTATTAATCAAGATAACTATAGAAATATGGATTAAGTACATATACACTAACCTTCTCTCACTCACATTTTTAAGTTACTTTTCTGAAAGACAAGCAAAGATTATGTGTACTTGATCTTTAAACTTTTATTATTTCAAAAATGTAAAGATGATAACACATGATATTTGAGGTCTTAGGAGTGAGAATCTCTCATATGGCCAGGGGAATTATTGAAATTCAGTTCAAAAATAATTCTGGGCTTATTCATATGGCCAAATTATTTTGTCTTCTTTTTGCATCATAATTTTGATTGCTACATTCCAGTTTCTTTTTTGGCTCTGAAAACTATCCAGAAATGTTTTGGTTATTGAGTACCATAATAATTGTGTCATGAGATAATTGCTCTAGCAGTCAAGAAGTCAAGTTCCCAATCACGATACAATGCCTCTGGACAAGTGAGCTTTCATGTGTGTGATTGCAGGTTAACTTGGTGTGTTCACTTATTAATATTTTTAACAAAATTATCCTTTAAAAAAATGGAGGAGTGGGGAGAAAAATGCTGCTCTGAGACTCCTTTGCTGGCTTAAATTTACTTCTCCAAGTCTAAGTAAGGAGTGCTTTTTTTTCAAGTGACATCATATATAAGATGAATTTTCCACTTTTCACATTCAGCTTGTTTTTCCCAAGGGGTCAGATAGGTGGAAGAGGAATGGACATGACTGCTGAGTATGCTTTAGATCTTTGAATTTATCAGATTGATCAAGGTGAAAGATTTATTTATTTTTTTTCATTTTCTAATTTTTCAGTATTTTGTTTAAGCAAAAAAAGAAAAAAAGGCCCCAAACTCTAATCAATGATGGTAGAACTTTCTCCAAAATGTCTCACTATCAAATATGTGTTATGAAATACTTTGGTGTTAGATTAATCACAGAATGGAAGAGAATTTAAGAAAACAATTCAAATGTTTTACTGTCTCTTTGTGTGTGATAGTCAACTCTATTTTAGGAAGTCCCTTTTAAGCTCTGGGAATGTAAAACAATTACCTTTCAAACCACTGAAGTGCAACCTGAATATAGTTAACACCTCATCTGGCTTCCAGGTGTAAATTAACCTTGTATACAGGCCATTAGGAATACTTAATGATCTTTTATTTGTGAATCATCAACATTCCAAAATTTGACTAAGTGTAATAAAAAATAAGCAATGCAGGGGAATTTTTATCATTCTTGAATGCAATTAGGAAACAAGGCATTATTTTTCTGATTTTATTATAATATGCAACATAATTTCCCCTGATCCCCAAGTCAATGAATTTCTGCATTAATTCCTCTTTAGAAGCGCACTCTAATAATAAAGGAATCAGTACCCACCCACCTACCATCACTTCAAATGCACATCCAACAATAGGAAATTCAGGGGCTCCCAAATATTCCCCCATCAGCCCACAGGTCTTCTGTTGGCAAGGAGACAGCAGAGGACACAGAAGAGCATGTCAGGAAGGGAGACAGAGTCTTAAAATCTCTGTGTTGATGTCCCACCAAGGTAATTCTTTAGTAGAATGCTTGAACAATACATGGATTTGACATTAGCTCTGTCTATTAACTTCTCTGGTGGCTTAGACAGTAAAGAATCTGCCTGTAATATAGAAGAATTGGGTTCGATCCCTGGGTCAGGAAGATCTCCTGGAGAAGGGAATGGCTACCGACTCCATATTCTTGTCTGGAGAATTCAACAGACAGAGGAGCCTGGTTGGCTACTGCCCACGGGTTGCAAAGAGTTGGACACAAGTGAGTGACTAACACTTCCAGTTTGCTTTTCTATTAACTGACAACAACAAAAATCTTTTTCTTTCTTTTCCTCTCTCCTCACTTTTCCCCCTCTTCCTCTTTCTCTCCTTCCTCTGTTCATTCCTCATCTGTCTCTTTCTGATTTTGGTTTCCTTTTCTGTCTGGGTCCTCTACTATCCCTCTTCCCTTGTCCTCTCTCCCTGCACTCTCCCTTTGAGAGCACACTATGTACATGATCCCAGTTCTCCTTCTCCATCCCTGATCTCCTTTCACGTCCAATCCATTGTTCACCGCTGCCTGCAGGACACTTTCAGCTATGGTTCTTTAAATCCTGTGGATTCCATTTCTTGTTTATTGAACTCATCTCCCCCTCATTCCTCAAACAAGCTCTTGATCATTGCTTTCTTATTTCA
>SJYA01000302.1:0-29264 GCA_006410615.1 Neotragus moschatus | reverse complement strand
TGGCCATTTTATTAGCATCATCAAATGACAAAGGTCTCCCATTTTCATACCTGTTCTGTTGTAGATTAATGGGGATTGGAAACAATTCAAGTGGGGTACATTCCATTTGAAAATAAAATGTGGTTTTGTGATCTCCAGGGGAGCTGGAGGGGAAAGTTTAATAGGCAATGTTAGGAATTTTGCCAGGTGCTTCACAAGTCAGAGGATGAGTGAAGTGGAAGACTTCGCAGCATGTCCAATGTGGGATGGATATTTTTTTTTAATGTCTTTGACTGGAGGTTGCTCCAGTACTACCTTAAGAAATTGCTACCTAGCATCCTGATAGACACAGCTTCAGCTGTGTTTCCTGAGCCAAGAAAATTGAAGACATTTCTATGTACCACCTTGGTTTTTTCACTCAAAAAGTGTAGTGTTAATTTCAGTGTACCATTTCACACAAAAATTATTCATAGCTTTAGAATTTTTGAGTTTAGCAGCACTTTGGAGCTACAAGCACATTATAAAGACTTTATTGAAATGTTCTCAGATAAACAAATGTGGGCCTCAGCTCAGTGAATTTACACAATGTTCAAGTACACAACTGAACTCAACCTTTGAATTTTAATTTTCATCTAACTCAAATTCTTGCATTCTTCAAAACATAAAAGGAAGACTTTATAAAGTCATGAGTGACGCTAATTGGGGTGTGATTTTTTTTCAGGATCCACTTCCTGGTTAGAAATAACATATTAAGAGACTTTTTTCCAAATGTCTCTTAGATTGTGTTCAGGAGTCTTTATTAAAAGTTAATGCTTATTTTTTAAAACAGATTAACTTCTGAAGTCTGAAATATCTATTTTAATTTATTTGACTTTTATTAATCAAGATAACTATAGAAATATGGATTAAGTACATATACACTAACCTTCTCTCACTCACATTTTTAAGTTACTTTTCTGAAAGACAAGCAAAGATTATGTGTACTTGATCTTTAAACTTTTATTATTTCAAAAATGTAAAGATGATAACACATGATATTTGAGGTCTTAGGAGTGAGAATCTCTCATATGGCCAGGGGAATTATTGAAATTCAGTTCAAAAATAATTCTGGGCTTATTCATATGGCCAAATTATTTTGTCTTCTTTTTGCATCATAATTTTGATTGCTACATTCCAGTTTCTTTTTTGGCTCTGAAAACTATCCAGAAATGTTTTGGTTATTGAGTACCATAATAATTGTGTCATGAGATAATTGCTCTAGCAGTCAAGTAGTCAAGTTCCCAATCACGATACAATGCCTCTGGACAAGTGAGCTTTCATGTGTGTGATTGCAGGTTAACTTGGTGTGTTCACTTATTAATATTTTTAACAAAATTATCCTTTAAAAAAGTGGAGGAGTGGGGAGAAAAATGCTGCTCTGAGACTCCTTTGCTGGCTTAAATTTACTTCTCCAAGTCTAAGTAAGGAGTGCTTTTTTTTCAAGTGACATCATATATAAGATGAATTTTCCACTTTTCACATTCAGCTTGTTTTTCCCAAGGGGTCAGATAGGTGGAAGAGGAATGGACATGACTGCTGAGTATGCTTTAGATCTTTGAATTTATCAGATTGATCAAGGTGAAAGATTTATTTTTTTTTTCATTTTCTAATTTTTCAGTATTTTGTTTAAGCAAAAAAAGAAAAAAAGGCCCCAAACTCTAATCAATGATGGTAGAACTTTCTCCAAAATGTCTCACTATCAAATATGTGTTATGAAATACTTTGGTGTTAGATTAATCACAGAATGGAAGAGAATTTAAGAAAACAATTCAAATGTTTTACTGTCTCTTTGTGTGTGATAGTCAACTCTATTTTAGGAAGTCCCTTTTAAGCTCTGGGAATGTAAAACAATTACCTTTCAAACCACTGAAGTGCAACCTGAATATAGTTAACACCTCATCTGGCTTCCAGGTGTAAATTAACCTTGTATACAGGCCATTAGGAATACTTAATGATCTTTTATTTGTGAATCATCAACATTCCAAAATTTGACTAAGTGTAATAAAAAATAAGCAATGCAGGGGAATTTTTATCATTCTTGAATGCAATTAGGAAACAAGGCATTATTTTTCTGATTTTATTATAATATGCAACATAATTTCCCCTGATCCCCAAGTCAATGAATTTCTGCATTAATTCCTCTTTAGAAGCGCACTCTAATAATAAAGGAATCAGTACCCACCCACCTACCATCACTTCAAATGCACATCCAACAATAGGAAATTCAGGGGCTCCCAAATATTCCCCCATCAGCCCACAGGTCTTCTGTTGGCAAGGAGACAGCAGAGGACACAGAAGAGCATGTCAGGAAGGGAGACAGAGTCTTAAAAGCTCTGTGGTGATGTCCCACCAAGGTAATTCTTTAGTAGAATGCTTGAACAATACATGGATTTGACATTAGCTCTGTCTATTAACTTCTCTGGTGGCTTAGACAGTAAAGAATCTGCCTGTAATATAGAAGAATTGGGTTCGATCCCTGGGTCAGGAAGATCTCCTGGAGAAGGGAATGGCTACCAACTCCATATTCTTGTCTGGAGAATTCAACAGACAGAGGAGCCTGGTTGGCTACTGGCCACGGGTTGCAAAGAGTTGGACACAACTGAGTGACTAACACTTCCAGTTTGCTTTTCTATTAACTGACAACAACAAAAATCTTTTTCTTTCTTTTCCTCTCTCCTCACTTTTCCCCCTCTTCCTCTTTCTCTCCTTCCTCTGTTCATTCCTCATCTGTCTCTTTCTGATTTTGGTTTCCTTTTCTGTCTGGGTCCTCTACTATCCCTCTTCCCTTGTCCTCTCTCCCTGCACTCTCCCTTTGAGAGCACACTATGTACATGATCCCAGTTCTCCTTCTCCATCCCTGATCTCCTTTCACGTCCAATCCATTGTTCACCGCTGCCTGCAGGACACTTTCAGCTATGGTTCTTTAAATCCTGTGGATTCCATTTCTTGTTTATTGAACTNGTGCAGTGGGAAAGGATGATCTTTTCAATAAATGGTGCTGAGTTAATTGGATATTCATATAGAAAAAATGAAATGTTGACCTTTCTCTCATATATGTTAAAAAAAAAAAAAAAACGAGTGGTGCATGGAGCTAAATGTGGAAGCTAAAACAAGCGAAGGGACACATACACAGAATCATTAACTGCAAAGAAAAGTACTAGTTAACCAGACTGTATTAAAATTAAGAAATATAAAAAGTGAAAATGCTTGCCACAGAATGAAAGATTTTTGCAGTGCATCAGTCCATCAGGTCTCAAAGTGTCAGACACGACTGAGTGACTGAACAACAACTTACTGACTCAGGAGAGGTATAAAATAATTAAGAAACTCCTACAAAATAATAGGAAAAAACAAGTAACCTAATAGAAAAATGAGCAAAGGACTTTAACTAGTACTTGATAAGAGGATCTATAAATGGCCAATAAACACATGAGGAGATGCTAAATCTTGCTAGACACTAAGAACAGCATACTGAACCCTCAGTGACATACCACTACACATCCACCAGGATGGCTAACATTTTAGAACCCACACAATACCGTGAGCCCAAAGAAAGCCAGCGCCAAACAGCCTGGGGTGGAGGGGGTGGGGAGCTTCCATTCACTCTTCCTCCCTGAGCCTCCACAGTCATTCTCCAAGCAGCAGTCAGATTATACTTTACGAAATGCTTGTCACTGTCTCAGTTCCTGCACTGGTTTTCCACTCTACGGAGGATGAATTTCAGACTTCATAAAGTCCTTCCCACATACCTCTCAGTCTTCATCTCTTTCTCTTCCTCCCTCATTTAGCCCCAGCTTTCGTGACCCTCTTAGGATTGATTCATGGCTTTTATATTTGGTGATTTCTTTTCTGGAAAGCACATCTTTTCATGGCTATTCCCTTTCTTTTAGGATTCAGATCTCAGATTTCCTCTGAGAATCATTTGCTTATTGTGAAATATAAAACAGCTTTCTCCCACCAGTCCTGGTCATTGTTACCATAGCACCAGACTGACATATGTATTTGCTGTTGAATGTCTGGATCTTCTCTCTAGAACATAAGCTCTAAGCTATCTTTTTCATGGTTGTATCCCCAGGTCCAAGTACAATGCCTGTCACATAGTATATGCTTAAATGTATTACTTCCTTTTGGAAGGGTGATTGGAAACTCTCCTTATTCCCCTGGTTGATTTTGGCTTTGTTACTTATTTATTTTTCCCAATGATACTCCTCAGCCAGCCAGCAGGATTTGATTTAGGTGAGGGGATATTAAGAGGTATGTGTGGCAGGAAACCAGAGCTTAAAGNATATGCTTAAATGTATTACTTCCTTTTGGAAGGGTGATTGGAAACTCTCCTTATTCCCCTGGTTGATTTTGGCTTTGTTACTTATTTATTTTTCCCAATGATACTCCTCAGCCAGCCAGCAGGATTTGATTTAGGTGAGGGGATATTAAGAGGTATGTGTGGCAGGAAACCAGAGCTCAAAGTGGTCATTGGAAAAATGGAGAGGAGATATGCTTGTTCTAGAGAGAAATTGTTTTGTTTTGTTTTGTTTTCCTGAGGAAAGAGAGAAGTATCTTTAAGTGGATTTTGGAGACCTCTGCTGTCTGAGGTGCCATCTAACCCTCTCTCCCTTCTCAGAAACCATCAGTAAAGTCTGCATGACTTGTGAAGCACTAGTAGGTTTTGGGAGAAAGGAGGATTGTTCACCATGTTCTGGTACAGGGTTCGTACACAAGGCAAGGTAGAGAGTCTCAGCATTGTGAAAACAGGCTTTGACTCATGGCATGAAATATAGATGCTGAAAACCTGGAAGACTGATCGAAGATGCCAGATTCACATCTTTTCATCACGTGATAGAGAACTTCTTTCTCTTAGTGTGTGTGCAGCAAATCCAGGAAAGGATTCTGATCAGCTTCCCTTGGGTTATGTGCCCATCTCTGAGTTAATCACTGTGTTGTGGGAAATGGATCATAGACTGGACCCAAGGACTATGAAGTAGAATCTGTTAACAGAAGGCAGGACTCACAAAAGGTACTGGGCAATCAAACCATAGATTTCATAGTCTCCCAGAGTCCTCTTTGATGGGTCAGAAGATCTAGGAAACAGAGTATTAATAGGACAGAGGACCAAGCAGTATCTTATCAACATCCTTCTAAAATCCTTGGAATTCTCAGAATTAACCTTAAGGCATAATTGCAGCTTGGGGATGAATTTGCACATTATGTAGTTGTAAAGGATCAGGACAAAGAGGATGCTGAGTAGAGCTAGAAAGACCTGGGTTTAGATCGGTGTTTTATACTCTGTGACCTTGTGTGAGTTTTATATCTTGGGACCTGAGCCCTTTCAGTTGTGAAGGATTTTTGCATGGATGAAGAAATGTGAGTTATAAAAAAAGATTATGCAGATACAATGTATGAAGCTTTTACCCTTGGTCCCCAATCACCAAGGCTTAACCTTTCTGAGGCATAGCCTTTCAGTGTCTCTAGGATCATGGAACTGCAACTCCCAAGGTTAAGTTTAGATGCTAAGTGTAGATCTAGACACAGAAAACTGGTTAGTTGGCAATCTTGGGATCCAGAGTGTGAAATAAAGGTGAGTTCCCTGCTTGCTACCGGGAAAGAGATGGGTTAGCAGAGCAATGAAATTACCAAAAGTCAGGATGGGGGCAGCTTCCCTAAACCCTAGGTTGCCTAGGATCGTCTATAAGCAGTCAGGTAGTTCCTGCCCTGACCCTGAAGAAACTCTCAGTTTAGGGCTTGGTTCTCTGGAGGTTTAAAGAGAACTATTGATCATATAGGATCTTATTTTATAATTACAGTGTTGCTATCACTTTTCAATACAATTACAAATCTTCAAGAATAAAAATATAACTACCATTTATTCATTAAAACTAAATTAGAAACAGCATGTGTAGATGAGAACCAGAATTCCAGAGTTAAATGTCAGTTTACTGCTAAACACCTGTGTGACAAGGGCAAGTTACTTATTCTTTCTGTGCCTCAATTTTTTCCTCTATAAAATGGGGAGAATTATAATATCTAGTTCACAGGGTTATTTCAAGAGACAAAAGTTTTTTTAATAGTGTGTAGTAAGCCCTGGATGCATGCTATTAATAGCTATTAACAGAGCAGCACTTATGATGTGACAGGTGCTATGCTATGTTTACATCATCTGAATTATTGTTTAACTGCTGAATCATGTCTGACTCTTTTTCATCCTCTTGTACTGTAACCCACCAGTCTCCTCTGTCCCTGGGATTCTCCAGGCAAGAACACTGGAGTATTTTATAGATGACATATCTGAGAGGTAGAGCTCTCTGCCCAAGGTGATACATACATCTAGAATACAATGGATCAGAGGTTGGAATCCTTGTTCATGTGTTGAGAGCTCCCATTTTCAGTGACATCTTATGGTTACCTGCTTGCCTGTGGAGTTCCCACCTTCAGTGCTGGGCATCCAGATGCTCCCTTACAGAGCCAGGTGTCCGGAGCAGATTGATCCTCCTGGAGTCTCCAGGTTTGATTTCAGCCTTAGCACAAGCCTCTGGTTTTTCCCAGGGCTAACTCACATAGGGTTTCACAATACAGTGCTGAGTGCAGAGGTTGTGTTGATCCATTTTTTTTCCCTCCTTGTCATTTAAGGTCAGAATTGGATACAGCTTGTGAAATATATATTGTTCACAGCCTTTTTCTGTTCACTGAACTTTCCAATTAGTGTCCACTTAAATGGATGCCAGGGAGAATTTCTTACAAGCCATGGTGTCATGTTGAATTGTGGTGATTATGAAGGCTACAGTGACAGGGAAGACATAAGGGTTTTTTTCCTCTCCTCATATAGCTTGATTAAAAACTGGCTGTGAAAAATAACTGTTAAGAATTCCCTGATAGAAAAGGACATTAAGGCTTTTTTTCTTTTTTGCCATGTTGTTGTTAAAAGTCCTTCTAATTTAAATGTTCCATTTCCCTGAGTTTTGTTTTAAAGATTATAGTTGTATATAGCACCCTCGGGGTAATGTTTTATTGATTATCAAATGTCTCCCGTGCATTTCTGCTCTCTGTCAATTTAGGTAAAGAACAAAATAGTGTGGGTTTTCTATCTTTCATTCCAAATGTCATTTGCTGTGAGCTATTTTCTTGTACTCAGTTGCTTTCTTTTCCTTTTGTTTATCTTATTTTGCATACACTTTCACTTTTTTTTAACAAAATTGTTTATAATGTGAGATTATGCTGTGTTCTGAGGTTGAATTTGTACATTAGGAGTGATATTTTATTTTGTGACAGAAAGATTAGGGTATTTTTTACCTCTTTTATTCTCCTTCAAAAAAATAAAATAAAAAAGAAATGCCCCAGTCAATGAATAATTTAAGTCCTTGAATTCTGAAGAACATATTTGAGTATTTCATGGTATAGGCATCTTTCTTTTATGTTTCCTTCCCCAAGGCAGGAGAGGTACCAGGTATTACAATATGAACTCAATCAGTCATGTCCTTTCCCCAGGCTCTGTGGTGATGAGAGTCTCACCTCTAAGAGGATTTAATTCTTGGACAGGAAGGGAATTCAAGGAAGCCCCTGTCACCCTTATTTAATCTCCATTGTACTTTATGTAAGTCTAGGAGTTTGGACTTACAGCTTCTCTTGCACTAAAATCAAAAGGGTAGGTTTTCCTATGAAAGTACAGATGTCTCTGGAGTTCATTCAAGGATGACTGGGTGGGTTGAGATCAGGGCAGGTAGAACAGGCTCTCTGGGTAGTTCCCTGGCAACCCTACTAATGGCTCAGTGGTAAGCATGAAGGGAATGGAATGTTTCTAACTGTTTTGGTTCTGTTTTTTGGCTCAGCTTTCTCCAGATCTATTGTAGCACTTCTGGCTATTTCAGTTTTTTAAAAAACAGCATGTGAATACTGAAGAAAAGTGATGATTTTGCTTATCAACAATTTGCAGCATATTGGTAGCAGAGGATAATTTATGCTGAATTGTATCTGCTCCCAAATTTCAGGGCCATTTCAGAGTGTGGTAAGTCACTCAGTTCAGTTCAATTCAGTCGCTCAGTCATGTCCTACTCTTTGCGACCCCATGAACTGCAGCACGCCAATCCTCCCTGTCCATCACCAACTGCCGGAGTCCACCCAAACCCATGTCCATCGAGTCGGTGATGCCATCCAACCATGTCATCCTCTGTCTTCCCCTTCTCCTCCTGCCCTCAATCTTTCCCAGCATCAGGGTCTTTTCAAATGAGTCAGCTCTCCACATCAAGTGGCCAAAGTATTGGAGTTTCAGCTTCAACACCAGTCCTTCCAATGCACACTCAGGAGTGATCTCCTTTAGGATGGACTGGTTGGATCTCCTCACAGTNTCTTTCCCAGCATCAGGGTCTTTTCAAATGAGTCAGCTCTCCACATCAAGTGGCCAAAGTATTGGAGTTTCAGCTTCAACACCAGTCCTTCCAATGCACACTCAGGAGTGATCTCCTTTAGGATGGACTGGTTGGATCTCCTCACAGTCCAAGGGACTCTCAAGAGTCTTTTCCAACACCATAGTTGAAAAGCATCAATTCTTTGGCACTCAGCTTTCCTTATAGTCCAACTCTCACATCCATACCTGACTGCTGGAAAAACCATAGCCTTGACTAGACAGACCTTTGTTAGCAAAGTGTCTTTGCTTTTTAATATGCTGTCTAGGTTAGTCGTAACTTTCCTTCCAAGGAGTGTCTTTTAATTTCATGGCTGCAATCACCTCTGCAGTGATTTTGGAGCCCAGAAAAATAAAATCACCCACTGTTTCCTCATCTATCTGCCATGCAGTGATGGGACCGGATGCCATGATCTTAGTTTTCTGAATGTTGAGCTTTAAGCCAACTTTTTCATTCTCCGCTTTCACTTTCATCAAGAGGCTCTTTAGTTCCTCTTCACTTTCTGCCATAAGGGTGGTATCATCTGCATATCTGAGGTTATTGATATTTCTCCCGGCAATCTTGATTCCAGCTTGTGCTTCTTCCAGCCCAGGGTTTCCAATGATGTACTCTGCATATAAGTTAAATTATCAGGGTGACAATATACAGCCTTGACTTACTCCTTTACCTATTTGGAACCAGTCTGTTGTTCCATGTCCAGTTCTAACTGTTGCAACTCTAACTGTATGCAAGTCACTAGCATAGCTAATTTGCCTTTTAGAAATGAATTGGGTTTCTTTGTAAGTTGGTTGTTTCAAATTCAGGAAGATCGTAATCTGTACAAAGCATTATTAAGAATACTAGTATAATTCCTAGGCTAGCCCACTAACATCTATTGAACTTACAATGCAATTGTGTGATATAGTTGTACTGCTAAAACCAATACCCATTTGGAAATGTGTTTGGGGTTTCAGTTACCTCTACTGTGGCCCTGGTTTTAGTAACTAGTATTTTTTCCTCCACCCCACCACCTCCATCACTTTCAGCCTACCACATAGAGACATTTACTTCTCCATCTCATGTCTCAGAACTCCTTCATTTAGTCTTTCTTTGTTCTTTCACATGTTCAGTGTGCCATCTTTCTATCAATTCAAAGCCCTGATTTTTGCTAGTGTCTCTACTTAAAATTGCCCCCTTCATTCTCATCTCGCTGACTCCCCTTTGTCCTTCACTGTGTGTGTCACCTCTGCAAGGGTTCTTGCTTCTCACATTTCAGTTTGTCTTAAACCTATCCGTATTCAAACTGCCCAGGATTTCTGGGTATAGGGAGCCCAAAGAAGAGAAGACAGCCAGTGAAACTTCCATACTCACATAGAAAGGCAAATGCTGTTCCCACTGGCTTTTGCTGGTACTTGTCTCTGATGAGCACTGGCCCTCAAGAGATGTGAGAAGATGCTCTTCTACTCTCCTGACAATGATGCTGAGATTCCTCCAGGGACTTCCATGTGTCTTTGAAGAACCAGTGCTAAGCTTAGTCACAGCTAAGCCCTATTCTCAGCTCCCAGGATTTCAGAGCTTAGTGCTCAGCCTTTCAGTTCACATGGATAGTTTCCTCCCAAAGAAACAGGAGGCCACACAAACACTGGCTCCTGACTGATTTTGTCCTGCACCCCACAGATCCAGGCCACCCCTTCTCTTCTTTTCCAGAGATTCATATCTAACAGTTGAGCTATATATTAGTTTCTCAAGGCTGCTAAAATAAATAAACACAAAATGAGTGGCTTATAAAAGAGAAATGTTGCACAGTTATGAAAGATGGAAGTCTGAAAGCCTGTTAGAGCTCTGGAGAAGAATCCTTCCTTGCCTTTTGTAGCTTCTGGTTGTTGCTAGCAGTCCTCAGCATACCTTGGCTTCAGTTCAGTTCAGTCGCTCAGTCGTGTCCGACTCTTTGCAACCCATCCATGAATCGCAGCACGCCAGGCCTCCCTGTCCATCACCAACTCCTGGAGTTCACTCAGACTCAGGCCCATCGAGTCAGTGATCCAGCCATCTCATCCTCTTTTGTCCCCTTCTCCTCCTGCTCCAATTATTCCCAGCATCAGAGTCTTTTCCAATGAGTCAACCCTTCGCATGAGGTGGCCAGAGTATTGGAGTTTCAGCTTCAGCATCATTCCTTCCAAAGAAATCCCAGGACCAATCTCCTTCAGAATGGACTGGTTGGATCTCCTTGCAGTCCAAGGGACTCTCAAGAGTCTTCTCCAACACCACAGTTCAAAAGCATCAATTCTTCAGTGCTCAGCTTTCTTCACAGTCCAACTCTCACATCCATACGTGACCACTGGAAAAACCATAGCCTTGACTAGATGGACCTTAGTCGGCAAAGTAATGTCTCTGCTTTTGAATATGCTATCTAAATTGGTTATAACTTTCCTTCTTGGCTTATAGATGCTTTATACATCCCTGTCTCCATCTACACATTGCTTTCTGCCCTGTGTGTGTTAAAATTTCATTCTTATGAACATGCTAGTCATTTGGATTTCAGGGCATATCTTAATCCATTATGACCTCATCTTAACTTGATTACATCTGCAATAACCGTATTTCCACATAAGGTCAAATTTTCAAATTCTTAGTGGACACGACGAAGAAGGGNCATCCCTGTCTCCATCTACACATTGCTTTCTGCCCTGTGTGTGTTAAAATTTCATTCTTATGAACATGCTAGTCATTTGGATTTCAGGGCATATCTTAATCCATTATGACCTCATCTTAACTTGATTACATCTGCAATAACCGTATTTCCACATAAGGTCAAATTTTCAAATTCTTAGTGGACACGACGAAGAAGGGAATGGCACCCCACTCCAGTACTCTTGCCTGGAAAATCCCATGGACAGAGGAGCCTGGTACGCTGCAGTCCATGGGGTCACTAAGAGTCAGACATCACGGAGCGACTTCACTTTCACTTTTCACTTTCATGCATTGGAGAAGGAAATTGCAACCCACTCCAGTGTTCTTGTCTGGAGAATCCCAGGGATGGGGGAGCCTGGTGAGCTACCGTCCATGGGGTCGCACAGAGTCGGACACGACTGAAGCAACTTAGGAGCAGCAGCAGCAGTGGACATGAGTCTGGGGGAACACTACTCACCTCAGTAAAAGCAGTTTTCTCTTAAATGTTCAAAATCCAGACAGTCTTAGGATATCTCTTCCCTCACAAAATGGGGATAGCTTCCAACACTCCTAAAGAAGGATATTACTAATAGTTATTAGGTGACTCATTCTCAAAAAAGATTCCCCAACAGAACTGGGAGGTAGAAAAGTAAGTAGAGTGCAAAATTTAGGAGGTGTTCATTCTTTGTGTCTTTCAAGTACGGGGTTTTACTTATATGACCCTGAGAGCAGATGCCTCCTTAAATTTTGGGTACTCCCTCTCTTCTTGCCTCATCCAAATTTCAACCCTGTGCCCAAGACAATACAAGGATTGTACCCATGAAAATGGCAGAGGAGATGAGCAACATTCCTGGCATCTCTGTCAACAGAAAGAGAAAAACATCTATATTTTCTTCTATGGCACTGTACCCTGAGTCATAATAAATGGTGGAGTAGTTCCTCAGCACTGACTGAGTTGAGATCTCTTTATCTCATTCATTCCTCATGCATCTAAGCAAGTATTAATGTTGTTCCCATTCTATAGATGCAGAAACAGACAACTGCAATCCTCTTCCACCTCATGACACTTTGACTGCCACAGTTCCTGCCACAGCAGATTTCAACAAATGTTTGAGCCAGAAAACCTGGAATTTTTTTTTCTTGGACATATTTTTAACTTTCTCCATGACAGTGTAACACAGGACTCCCTGAGTGCACAGCAGGCGATGAGTTCTTCTGCTGTAACTTCATCCACACACTCATAACTCAGAGTGACTTGTTGCTGAAACTCATGTGCATATTCCCTCCTGATTTGTAGTTGCTGCCTTTTGCATCATCACAGATTTCTTTTAGGAGTTAAAGTTCACTTCAAAGTCAGAGTGAAGGCAAAAACTTTTCCAGGTGCAATGATGAGCCTTCAGAGATGTTGGTAATCAAGGCTGGCTGATGTTGGAGGGTCTCCTGTGGAGGCGTGGCTCACTTGCAGGGACAGGGCCACTGGCAGCAGCAGTCCTGGGAGGTGCCCCTTGGCATGAGCCCTCAGAAGGCCTGGATTTTTTTGAAGAGATTATTTGTTAGTCAGAATGGTTAGTTTGTATACTTGTCCACGCAGGCTGCTATACATGTCCACTCAGACTGGGTGACTTAAATAGCAAGAAATGCCCTTTCTCCTAGTCTGGAAGCTGGAAATCCAAGATCAAAGTGCTGGTCATTCAGTTTCTGGTGAGAGCTCTCTTCTTGGTTTCTCTCCCTGTCCTCCTATGGCCTTTCCTGGGTGCCAACACAGAGAGTGAACAAGGTATCTCTTCTTATAAGCACACTAATACTGTCGTGTCAGGTCCCCACCTTTAAAATCTTATTTAACTTTAGTTACTTCTTTATTTCAAATACAGCAACACTGGGGAATAGAGCTTCCACATGGGAGTTTTGGAGGCAATGCAAACATTGAGTTTATAATACTATGTGTCAGGTACTGTGACAGATAATGGCATGCAGAGATGAATTAGACATCACCCTGTCCTTAAGAGCTTAGGGCCCAGTGCAGCAGGTGGAAGAAAGAAGAAAGAACTGTTAGAGTTACCCCTGGAGCTTCTCCCAAACAAACAGATAGCCTCTCTAGCAACCCTTAAATTTCTCACTCTACAATTCAATAACCCCCGAAAAGTACTTCATTTTCTTAGCCCCAACTCATGCTAGTGCCCAAACCATAAAACATGCTGTTTTGCAAAACTCCCTCCTTGCCCAATAATTGAGCTGTGCCTAAGGGTCATATAGTAACTTCAAATTTTGCTATTTCCTTAATAAAAGTAAAGAGAGATTTTAGAACATCCTCCCTCTGAAATCCCTCTGCATTAATTAGACTTAATTGTGTAAAGCAGTTTGATGATTAATTTTAAAAAACTAATAAATTATTAATTTTATAATAAATAATATTTAATATATTCTAATGAGGACTCACGTTTATAAAGTATTCATTTTTTAAATACCATCTCTATAATTTATTACAGAATCTAACGAAAAAAATGCTACTTACAAGAAACTCCACCCTTGGATCATGGTTAATTGTAGTCTATATCCCTCGTTCACTTTTGCTGCGAAAGGACTGATAAGTATATTATATTGAACAAATCACAGAGAGAGAGGAAGTAGAACTTATTTCACACGCTAGAGAATCTTTCTCTTCAGATCTAGGAAGAGCTGGGGGCGGGGACAGTCTTCTTTTGTTACCACTTAGCTTCTGAAAATCACAAACTATTCCTTACACTGTAAGTTTTCTACAGCACAGTATGTCAGTAACTAGCACACTGCCTGGGCCAGAAGAGATGAGTAACAAACAGGTATTGAATGAACAAATAGATGCTGGGAGGGATTGGGGGCAGGAGGAGAAGGGAACAACAGAGGATGAGATGGCTGGATGGCATCACCAACTCGATGGATGTGAGTTTGAGTGAACTCCGGGAGTTGGTGATGGACAGGGAGGGCTGGTGTGCTGCAATTTATGGGGTCGCGAAGAGTCGGACACGACTGAGCGACTGAACTGAACTGAACAAATAGACAAATTGCCGATCTACTACCTAACTCTCTTATTTCTCTATCCTGATATTTCTCCAGTGTTGTTGGCTATGAAATTGGCTGCTCTCCCATAAGGAAAAGTAGGAGGCTTTAGAAAAGTACCTTAAACATAATTCCTTTTATCATATGGGAAGATCTAAAATGTGGGTTAATAAATACAGAATATGCATACTATAACTTAGATTGAAAATTAAACTTCTTCATGTAGAGTTAATCTTTTATTACACTGCAGACTGCTCATGTGTTCCCAGTAAAGTTCTAGAATTCTATCCTAGCATGCCTTCCCACAAAAAGGAGTTTCCCCCTAACTACTGGGCAGAAATGAAACTTTCTGGCAGAAAATGGTACACAAGAGAAAAGCAAGACTTTTTTTCTTTGTGGGGGAAGGGGAGGGCATAGAGAGGAGCTGGTTTAGATATTAACATAGTAGAATTTGTGAAGAACAAACAACTTTATTTCCTTCAAAATGTGCTTTCATACTTGGCAAATTCAACATATATTTAATCAGATCATTAAATATTTTGTATAAGGCATTCGAAAGATAATAATGTCCTTAAGGAATTTTCCTCAAGCGGTAAGTATTTGTAGGCAAACACATGTAGTTGCATCATGCTTTTTAATAATGGGATAGAATTTTCCTTCTCCCACTCCCAAGACTAGAAACATTTTAAGGAAGCCCACAAGATGGACTTTCCTTTAGACATAGCACCTACTGATGAGAAGACAGGCCAGAAACTAGAAGGGCAAAATTGTTTTGCCAATCAGTGCTGTTTCAATTTCAGCTTAAGTTGTTTGATACATAAAGTGCCTCAGTTACTGCAGGTGATTGATGGGGGTTGTTCTTCAAGTACTAAACTGTAAAACTATTTTATATAGCTGAAAGATATGGTAATTTTTCCCACTGATTTGGAAAAAAAAAAAAAGCTAGTTTAAAAAAATAAACTCTGAACTTGCAGAGTTATTTCTGTGGAAATGAAGAAAACAACTTAGGATATTAAGTATTAAAAAATTCACGCCCTGAATCTCGAAGCAATTGTAAAAATGTATTCATATTCCTAGGTGGTGCATTTTTCTTTCTTTCTCCTTTTTTTTTTTTCCTCTCTGTAATGAGATACACTGAGTTTATTTGGGTTAAGTAAGACTCTCCACTTTCAAATGTATGCTGGAAGGAAGCTCATCTTCTATGTTAATGTTAAAAAAGCAAGCAAAAGCAATTCTGTATTTTGAGAAAGCTCTCAGCGCTCCTGTGACTGGTTTAAAGAAGAAGAGGAGGATGAAGGCAGTGATTTGACTGGTGGTTACCCTAGCTTGCTGGGAAAGCAGACACAACCATTACTCCTTTGTCAAACATCCTGTCCATTGTTCCTGACCTTCTGCTCATTCCCAGGGTGGAATGCAGAACTCAGGAAAGCACTTGCACTATCTCACTATCTAGTATCATGTACCTTGGATGGCAAGAAGATCACATAGGTCAGTCCTAAAGGAAACATCCCTGAATACTCATTGGAAGGGCTGATGCTGAAGCCGAAGCTCCAATGCTTTGGCCACCTGATGTGAAGAACTGACTCATTGGAAAAGACCCTGATGCTGGAAAAGATTAGGGCAGGAGGAAAAGGGGGAAACAGAGGACAAGATGGTGGATGGCATCACTGACGCAAACTTTGGGAGATGGTGAAGGACTGGGAGACCTGGCATGCTGCAGTCCATAAGATCACAAAGAGTTGGGTGTGACTTAGAGACTGAACAACAGCAACAGCCTTATAAAAGCTGCCCTTAAAGATTAACTTTAGAGGAAACATTGAAGGGTTTATAGTGCTGAAATCTGTGACCATGCAAACATCTCAGGAACACTTTGTAAGTCTTTTTTTTTTTTTTTTTTATCCTAGACTCTGGGTAGGGCCAAAACAACAAAGAAGGTTTTCTCTCACTTCTTGTTGCATGTATTGAGTGTCTGTAATGAACAGAGTGTAGTGTGGTATGTTAGGAACTGAGATTACTAAGAGTTGATTTCTAATCTTCCAAGGAAAAGAGGGGCAGAGAATCATCTGTGATGTGTGTAAAGCAGGAAAAAGACCCTAGAGAGAGTTGGGGCTTGAGAAAGTGAAGGATGCTTGTCAACCCTTCAAATTCATTTGTTCACCAATATTGTGCTGGCCAAACCAATCAGTCAGTGACATGACTTTTGATCCCATTTGCAACCTTTGACAGAGGGGCATAGGCTGAATGGTCAGGCAGCCAACTTCAATAAAATGTGGTATGTGTTATAGTAAATGTAAGCATAATAAGATGAACTTCTGGGGAAGCAGGGAAGACACAATAGTTAGTTCTTCTTGGAGATATTGCCTGTGATCTCAGAAGAAAATGACATACGAATTTTGTTTCTGTTTTGAAACTAGTATTTATTGTGGCTGATGGTGTTGACCCTAGGCAAACATTATCACAGTTGATTAAAAGGAGGTTATTTGAGTGGTGGGAAGAAAGCCTGGAAAAAAGGTGGGAGTTTTCAAGGTGTGGAGAGAGACAGTTTTGAAGGCATGTTGCCAAAGACTTTAATGTCATTTGAGGCAGCGTTTGGTCACTCAGCAGTCTCGGGATGTTACATGGGGACAGAGATTGAGAAATGTAATATGTATTCAGAGAAACCATGTATCTAGCAAAAAGTTAAATTGTTATTAAAGATAAGCAGTGGTCTCTCTCATATCCAGAAAATGATATTGGGGAAATCAGGATTTCACTGAAGTTCAAGCATTTGTAGAAAAGAGTAAGGGTATAAAGAAATTTTAGCATTTTATAAATAAAAGACCGAAAAGTACAGTTATATTATCCCAAATTATAAGAATTTGTGTCCCCTATCCACTTTACTGTAAAGCTTCCTAATATTCCCAGGAGTTTTCCCTAAATATCTCTGAGGGTCCCCAGGAATATAAAAATGTTAATGAAGCATTTCTTACTCTCTCCCATGATGTTCCTACTAGGGTAGCAGAAGCTGATGCTCTCCTTGAGGATGAACACCATGATGACCACTCTTTCTGGTCCTCCATTGCTAACATCAGTGGATCCAGACATCTACCATTGAGAGCTCTGTATTCATTCCCTCCATGGGTGCCAGTTAATTTATCCCAGAAGCAATAGCTTCACAGGTGGTAAAGTCTCTTTCGGTTCAGAGCCCCTCACTCTGCCATGGCCCATGAAATGCACTCATATTACCAAAATTAATTGTGCTAGTAGGAATTGAATTTTCAGTGGTAAATGTGGGGGGAACTAGGACTCTCACCTTACCCATAGCTTTGATAAACAAACATACTCATGCTTCCAAACTCCTTCTGTCTTCTATGTTAGGTTCTCTGCTAGGCTTCCTGTTGCTCTTAGTTAGAATCTGCAGGTGGTGCGGTGGTAAAGAATCTGCCTTCCAGGGCATGAGATGCGAGTTTGATCCCTGGTTGGGAAGATCCCCTGGAGGAAATGGCAACCCAATCCACTATTCTTGCTGGAAAATCCCATGGACAGAGAAGCCTGGTGGGCTACAGTTCATGGGATGGCAAAGAGGTGGACACGACTGAGCACAGACGCACAGAGAGTATGCCTTGGGCCCTGCCCTTATCAGCTCAGTGGCTTACTTGAATATCTTTGATTGTCAATGGAAAGGGGTCATGGACTCATGGATTCAGCCCCCCTTTTCTCGTAAGCCTTATTTGTTCTTTATTCATTTGTTTTCACAAATAGTTACAAAGAACGTGGGAAGTTGCTAACCTGGCAGCACCCAGCTATTAAGTGAATGCATGTGAGCCTATTGGGAAAGGGATGATAAAGCTTCATGGGTGAGTGGAGTCTGAGCCTGGAGTGTGGTCTGTGCCCTATGACACTAGCCAGAGAAAGAAGAGAGTAAGGGACTTGAAAAGGTCAGCAGGAAGTCATGTGGCCTGGGAAGGAAGGGTCTGTGACCAGGATGATGAGATGTGATTGATACAGACAACAGACTGGAGAAGTAGCCCTGTTGGGTGGTGCTTATCCATCATAAGAGAAGTGGGCAGCATTCAGAAATGCATGCAGGATCACCTGAAATAAGAGGATAAGACTGACAGGAAAACTGGGAGGGCTCCTGAGTGATTTCCTTTCTGGTTTTCCCCAAGGTCAGTAATAATATATGAACATTTTGAAACTATTTCCATAAGTAGTTTTAATGATTATAATTCATAATTAGCTACATTTTAAAATAAGTTTTAAAGAAGTGGCAGTTTCCCTGTGGTTTTTTAAAAACTATGCTATTAATCAGCTATGTTTGAATATATTAGCTGTATTCTGAAGGGATGTTAGAAATTTATCCCACACCCAAGGATTTTCTTCTGTAAGTGCACATTGTGTTTGTCTTGGGTCTTTAGAATTTTAACTTTTTGGTAGGGGTTGATTAGCAAAGAAATTAATTACATCAGATTCTGTAATAAGCGGATTGAATATGATTTCATTACTACACCCACACTTGGTAAAATAGTGGACTTCGGAAGCTACCCACTTGTGTTGTGGACAGGGAGAAGGGAGGAGGAATCGAGTATTAGCAGAACAAGGTGCCCTGAAATATAACTGCAAACAACTGTTAAGATGACTACCACTCACGAGAGAGTTTCTCATCAGGTCTGCAGAGCACAGCAACAGGAAATCCAATATTTTCTTACATGGTATGTCTTGGTCCAGGCAGGTGGAGAACAGAAGAGTTGGCTCTAAGAAGGGAACTAGGGATGCAAACATCAGAACCACAGTCCCTGAGAATGGCTGCTAAGAGCAAGACATGAGCCAGGCCTTGAAGGATACCAAAGGAGATTCAGTGCATAACATAAAGTGAAAAGAATCTTGATAATTCCAGCTGAATGATAAGGTCAGGGCTTGAAAGAACCATGAACTCAACTCATCTGTAAAGCTCTCCATCAGTTTTAGAGGACTCATCATCAAGAACAGGGTAACTAGAGTGCATTCCACATCCTAAGCCTTGGGGGATTCCACTTTGCAGGACTGCAGTCACTGCTGCTTGACTACTAGGTACCCTCAGACTGAAGACAGAGAACACACTCTTTTGTGTCTCTTCTCTCGCTACATGCTTGTGCACCTGTAATGAAAAAAAAAGATGAATTAGTATAATAATAAGTAATATTTGAATGAAGACTATGCTAAATGTTTAAGATACATTGCCTCATTTAATTCTTAAATCCTAAAATCATTTGAGAGCTTCCCAGGTGGCACTAGTGGTAAAGTATCTGCCTGCAATGTAGGAGACATGGGTTCGATCCCTGAGTTGGGAAGATATTCTAAAGTAGGAAATGGCCACCCACTCCAGTATTCCTGCCTGGAAAGACCCTGGACAGAGGAGCCCAGTGAGCTATAGTCCATGGGGTTGCAAAGAGTTGTATATGACTGAGCACACACACACACAAAACCATTAGGAAACTGAAATATAAAAACTAAGATTTGGGTCTTTCTTGAAGGCTCTTAGTACTTGAGATTTCTATATATATAAATACCCTGTGCACCCCCTGAAAAATAGGGAAGCCAGTTTCTTATTCTACCCCCTCACAATCATGCAATTAAAAAGTTGCTTGACATTTGACACTTGAGAATTTCTTTCATGTTGATTTTAACTCATTAATAATTATTAAGAGGAATTTCTCTTGTATGGCTATGACTTTAGACATCTCCAGTGGGGAATGTTTGTGAGGGGGTGATACAGCATCATAAATGACTATATAGCCATCTGCTTCTAATATTAATAGATCTTGGTTTAAATCTAGTTTTTTTGTGTGTGTGTCATACCAGGTTTGTATCCTCAGGAAAGATTTATCTTCTCTAAGTCATATTTTCTTCATCTGTAAAATGGGGATAGTAAGTTGATACTTTGAGTATTAAACAAGACCAGCTATACAAGAAGACATGGTTCCTGTTTTATACAGCTGAGTCTAGTGGAGGTGGATATACAGCAAAACAACAAAACTGAAGCAGAAATGAAAGCCACACATTTAAAATATATCAATGAATTACAATGGTTTGTTGACAAAATAATGATTTGATTTGATATGGAAAGGTGGCAAGGGATATAATTCAAATTATTTTCCTATTTTATCTCAAGTACAATGGCAATTCTTTGAAGGCTTTTAAGAAAATGAGTATCATGTAATTTTCACTTTGAATTGATCATTTTGGCTACTGTGTGGAAGATGGAGGAGGGAGGAGGGCAAAACCAGGCAAAAGCAGGGAGGCCGGGTAAGTAATTTGAATGAAAAGAGAGATGTAACCGAATTCAAGTAATATTTTGGAGGTTGGATTGATCAGATATCATAATGGACTAGATACATGAGTTAAAGATGGGTGGTAAGATATTAAGGATAGCTCTTAGATTTCTGGCTATAGCAATTGAGGTTGGAAAGTCAAATGATGGAGCAGATTTGGTGTGGGAGGAGGGTGATCAAGAGTTCAGTTTTGCAGCTATTGAATTTTAGGAAAATTTGAGATATTTAAGCGTGTGTATAGAATAGGCAGTATACTGTCATGTCTGAGGTCTGTACTGAACATATACATTCAGGAAGCACCAGAATTGTATATATGGTTTCAAAGCCAAGAAAAAGGATGTGAGAAGGAGCATGTAGGGAAGTAGGTGGGAAAATGAGCCTAAAGATAATCCAAAATTAGAAAGTTCAGTTCAGTTCAGTCGCTGAGTTGTGTCTGACTTTGTGATCCCATGGACTGCAGCCCACCAGGGTTCCCTGTCCATTACCAACTCCCAGAGTTTACTCAAGCTCAGGTCCATTGAGTTGGTGATGCCATCCAACCATCTCATCCTCTGTCATCCCTTTCTTCTTCCACCTACAACCTTTCCTAGTATCAGGGTCTTTTCAAATGAGTCAGTTCTTTGCATCAGGTGGCCAAAGTATTGGAGTTTCGGCTTCAGCATCAGTCCTTCCAATGTATATTCAGGACTGATTTCCTTTAGGATGGACTGATTGGATCTCCTTGCTGTCCAAGGGACACTCAAGAGTCTTCTCCAACACCACAGTTCAAAAGCATCAATTCTTTGGTGCTCAGCCTTCTTTATAGTCCAACTTTCGCATCCATACATGACTACTGGAAAAACCATAGCCTTGACTAGATGGACATTTGTTGGCAAAGTAATGTTTCGCTTTTTTATATGCTGTCTAGGTTGGTCATAACTTTCCTTCCAAGGAGTAAGTGTCTTTTAATTTCATGGCTGCAGTCACCATCTGCAGTGATTTTGGAGCCCAAAAATGTAAAATGTGACACTGTTTCCACTGTTTCCCCATCTATTTCCCATGAAGTGATGGGACCGGATGCCATGATCTTCGTTTTCTGAATGTTGAGCTTTAAGCCAACATTTTTACTCTCCTCTTTCAGTTTCATCAAGAGGCTCTTTAGTTCCTCTTCACTTTCTGCCATAAGGGTGGTGTCATCTGCATATCTGAGCTTATTGATATTTCTCCAGGCAGTCTTGATTCCAGCTTGTGCTTCTTCCAGCCCAGTGTTTCTCATGATGTACTCTGCATAGAAGTTAAATAAACAGGGTGACAGTATACAGCCTTGACATACTCCTTTTCCTATTTGGAACCAGTCTGTTGATCCATGTCCAGTTCTAACTGTTGCTTCCTGACCTGCATACAGATTTCTCAAGAGGTAGGTCAGGTGATCTGGTAGGTGGAAAAATGAACCTAAAGATAATCCAATAGTATAAAATAGAGGAACTATTTTTTTTTTAAGTTGTGAGTGACAA
This sequence comes from Neotragus moschatus, assembly GCA_006410615.1. NCBI lineage: Eukaryota > Metazoa > Chordata > Mammalia > Artiodactyla > Bovidae > Neotragus > Neotragus moschatus. Next base: position 7,388 of record SJYA01000302.1, on the reverse strand, counting down.
AAATTGAAAGAAAATGAGGATTTATTATCTTTATGGTGCAATTTTATACTTCAATAGAAAGTTTAATTTTCTACTATTTCTTACCTAGTTATATCTTATTTGTCTAGTAAGGTGAACATTTCTGGGTTGAGATTATGATTCTTCTTCTTCTGCTGGTGCTTTATACTGTAACAGTCCAATAAATATTTTTTATTGATTTGAGAAAAGAGATAATAAAATAAAGATTCTAACTTACATCAGAATACTGAAAGTCATCTTACCTTTCATATCAAGTCCTTATATTCTTTTAATAGACTATTAGGAGGATTTTACCCAATCTCTTTACAAGAGAGAAGGAAATTTTTCATAGCAAAACCATTTTCTTCTTTGTCTGCTTAAATCAGATATCTTATTTGTTAGTAGATTAAGGCCATTCAATTGCAATAAAGACTCTAAATCATAGGTTGACAAAATAGGCAAGTATCTGATTATGTTACTGGACCTACTGAATGGCTAATCAAAACTGTACTCTTTACTTGATTACATTTAAAAGTGGTAACACTTCAGGTTTGTATCAGTTAATCATGAAATCAAAAAATGTATTAAAATACTTCATAGCCTTTATACCACCTGCCCACTAGTACAGTAATTACTGAAAGGCAAAAAGATGAGTAAGGAGGAGGATTATTTCTAAGAGGATTTTAGTTTTAATACTTAGTTAAATTATGGCCAAATGATTGTGGAGCTAGAGATCTACAGGAAAAAAATGACAAGAGGTTTAGTAGAAGATAACCACTGAGGTTTAAAAGTAAACAATAGAGGTGACTGTGTTTATCACCTGACTGTAGTGATGCTCGCCCCCCTGGTTTTTCACTTATTTTACTTGGGGAACTGGACATTCATGGAATGAGCCTTTTGACCAAAAACAAACCAAAACAGACAAGCAAACAAAAAACAAATCCCCAAATCCCATTCTTTGGATAACATGTATTGTATTGCTCTGTGCTATTTTTTGTAAACAAAGTGTGTATGTGTATTTTACTTTGATTTCTAATATTATAGAAAAAGTGTTGTTGTTGTTCATTCCCTAAGTCGTGCCCAACTCTTTGTGACCCCATGGACTGCAGCACACCAGGCTTCCCGGTCCTTCACTATCACCTGGAGTTTGCTCAAACTCATGTCCATTGAGTTGGTGATGCCATCCAACCATCTCATCCTCTGTTGTCCCCTTCTCCTCCTATCATCAATCCGTCCCAGTATCAGGGTCTTTTCAAATGAGTCAGCTTCACATCAGGTGGCCAAAGTATTGAAGCTTCAGCTTCAACATCAGTTCTCCCAAAGAATATTCAGGGTCAATTTCCTTTTGGATTGACTGGTTTGATATCCCTGCTGTCCAAGGAACTCTCAAGAGTTTTCTCCAGCACCACACTTTAAAAGCATCAATTCTTCAGTACTCAGCTGTCTTTATGATCCAACTCTCGCATCCATACATGACTACTGGAAACACCATAGCTTTGATTATACAGACCTTTGTTAGCAAAGTGATATCTCTGCTTTTTTGATATAAATTTATTTATTTTAATTGGAGGCTAATTACTTTACAATATTGTATTGGTTTTGCCANGAAAGAAGGGAAAACCGCCAAGGATATCAGCATTTAAGCACCCCATTGCTCAAATTTTGAATTTTGACATGAGGTAGAATAGTGCCTCCAGGTAAGGGGGTGGGAGGTGAGAGCAGGAAGAGCAACAAAAACATAATCTGAATTACTTGGAATACTTTTAGAGATATAATATCCATTTTCTCTATTCCTTATGGTTCGGGAAGGAGAAATGAGGAAAAGAATGGTAGTGGTGAGCAAATACTTCTGGTTAGAAAGCATTTGACACTTCGAGATAAGATGTGTGCTGATTTGCAAATATTGTTTGTGCCGGACCTCATTTGCATTCAGATGCATTCATGCTTCACTGAAGATCACTGGATGCGGGGCTGGGGGAGGAGGAGCAGTCCCTGCAGGCTGTGCTTCCCAGGCTCTGTGTCAGCTGATTTCCACTTGGGTTTGGTGAATGAGAGGTACTGGCAAGAGGTCAGAGGGAGAATAAAGGGGGAAAAGCCAGGGTATATCTACCCCCTTCTCTGACTCAGAAAATGGCTGTCTCAGTGTCTGAGTCTCTTCCATGGCTCTCATTCTCAAAGGTTTCACTTTTCTCCAGGTAACGCTGGCTGTTGGACTTCAGTAACCGGTCTCCTCCAGGCCCCCTGCTGCTAATCAGCAAGCTGTCTCACCATCCCCTCTCTGTCTTTCAGCTCTTTCATGACCTGAGGAATAAATCCCCTGTATTAAGCTTCCTCTGTTTTCAACAGTTAGCATCATTTTTAATTTTCCTGCTTCAAGCTACATGATATGCCATTACAGCTCTTACCCTCTGCATAAAATAAAGAAAACTGAAAAATGTAAGTAGGCCTTCTATACTATAGTTCATATTCATCCAATCACAAGATGGGAAAAACCAGCCAAAACTTCCTTAAGCAAAATCATATATTTAATGGCTCTTCTATAGATTGTAGGTTGGTTTGGAGGTCTCATGGCATGACCCGACTTCATCTCACTCGGTTGGATTCTTGTCTGTTTGTTTTGTTCCCTCTGAATTGACATCATTCTCAGTCTCAGTCTCACTTGATCATAATACAGGTTCCAAAAGAAGAATTTACTTGTCCAACAACTATCAGCCTCCTGGAGGTGGCCAGTCTTGATTGCTGAGTCAGCTCCCTTGGTTCTGCCCACTTCAGTGAAGTAGTCTATGACAGTAACAACGTGCTCCACTTCCTGTCCAGCCCGTAGAGTCAAGCTCCATCCAGTCCTGGTCCAGTTATTTTGCTTATTCTTATTGACATCAGCAGAGTGATGTTGGTGCTTTACTTTGAAGGTGTTGACGCTTCTCTTTGAAGGTGTTGACAGAGATTGTCATATGATTTGTGAAGTTCAAACAGAGCCTTAGGGAATGAAAAGAACTGCAATTCTTAATGGTCACTAATGGTTTATAATGAACACATATCCTATCGGGCAGTAAAGTAAGTAAATAAGTATTTGTTTTGAAATATAAATAGAGGCTTTGGTAGTTATCAATCCCTAGTAGAAATCGAAGCCACCTTTAAACCTCAATGTAACGTGAATTCATGAAAGGAAAGTCCACATATCTAGAAGCAGAAAAACTAGGCAATAAGACTGATAACATTTTAGGGGGCATTAAATAGTACTCTTCTGTTCCTTTTTTGAGTTTTGAATAAATTTATGTAAATAGGCGAAACAGTCAGAAAGATAGAGAATGAAATATCGTTGTTATTATTGGAAAGACAGGAGTGGTCTTTCCAAAACAGACACACTGAGGACTATTGCTTTATACTCTTGAGTCCCAAAATAGGGAATGAGATGGGCTTTCAGAACTTCTAGAAAGTAAGTCCTCATCTGACCCTTGTGTTGGTGTCCCCTGAAACAGGAACAGAGAAGAATGCTAGTTAATCCAGAGATAGGAGGAAGGTGAGCAGACCCAACTGCTTTTCAGTTTCACTAATGTGATATCAGCCTTCCATTTGGGAATGAATAGAAATTGCCAAGTGGGTAATTGCTTTTACTTTCTGGGTTCAGGCTGAAATGCTGAGGTAGAAATGAAAAGATCCCTCTCCAAAACACCTGTGAAATGGTGTAATATTTTTTGATCTAAGAAAGGTTCACCATTGGATAAAAGCTTCATAAATATAACACATTAAAATGTGAAACATGTAGCAAATGATTCCTAAAAAATCAACATAATGACTATCACTTAAGTGGGAATTCAATATCAAATCCTTAGTGGACTTAGCACAAAAATTACTCTGGATAATAGACCAAGCCATAAGTATTATTGTCCGGTGATTGTAAGAAACACAAACAACCTTTTACTTTCGCAACCCTATTCTGGAAGCATGGAATATCAATCAAAAGAAATTATTTTCACATTAAATATTACTATTATCCCACAGGGAGTTTAATGTGATTTTACATGGCTAATGACACTGAAACCTATATTTATGAAATAGAGGAACAAGGCTATTGGTTGGGTAAGTAAAACAAAAACCAGAGAGGAAGAATCCTTAGGATCCTACTTTCTTCCACTGGGATAATGAACAGTGATTAAGTCATTACCCTTTCAACTAAGAATTTTAATTTCTTCTCAGGGATTTCTGAAATATGTTTTAATCCCTGGGAATGATTGCCATAAAATTAAAGATGCTGGGTGGAAAGACAGGGTGTATTTTGCAGTGAATATGCTAAATTTTCAACATAGCTCAGATCCCATTGCTTATGAAGCCTTATCTACATTTAAGAATAGCTCTAATTTGTGTTAGCCTTACTGTTATTGGCAGTCTTTTTAGAATAACTTTTTATTTTGGAATAACCTCAAACTTAGAGAAATTTTAAGATAAAACAACTGCGATGTAACATTTACCCATGTACTTTGATTGTTAGGATTTTGCTGCATTTGTTTTTGCTCTCTCTCCCCCTCCTCTTCATATTTATTTATCTACACCTATATTTGTATTTCTCTATGTACATTTTTGGTGTGATTTTAAAGTTGTAAAATATGATGCCTCCTTATGCTAAATATTTTAGTGCACGTTCCTTAAGAAAAAGAACACGTCTTACATAACCACAGAGGAATTATCAAAATTGGAAAATTTACTTTGATACAATATTGTTATCCACTCTATGGATCTTATTCAAAATTTGGTAGTTGTTCAGCTACTGTCTTTTTATCATTAGCCTTTTCATTCTGACTCTTCCAGACTTTAGACAAAGTGCAGATACAGAAAGCAAGAAGGACTGCTTAGTGAGACATTGATAGCCTTTCCTATATTTGGATTGCTTGTTCTCATGCGTAAACATAAACTTTGACCCTGAAAGTAAGTCTCTCTACACTTGCTTTCAGAGATGCTTTCCTAGCATCTCTTCTAAGTTACAGCTAATGTTAAATAGAAGACCAACCAATTTCTGACCTCCCCTGTGCACGGTCCTGCAAGTACTTCCCAGCAAACATTCCATCCTTATGAGAGGATCCTGCCATTATTCTTTTCCAATCTTGTCTAGTTCCCCAGTGGTATCAGCCCTTCAAGCTACAACATCTTAGTGCCATTGTTGGTCCTTGTCTTTTGTTGCTTCCTGTGGATGACCTTGAGAGACTTCACTGGGCTGTGTGATCTCATGGAATTTGGATGAAANCTGACCTCCCCTGTGCACGGTCCTGCAAGTACTTCCCAGCAAACATTCCATCCTTATGAGAGGATCCTGCCATTATCCTTTTCCAATCTTGTCTAGTTCCCCAGTGGTATCAGCCCTTCAAGCTACAACATCTTAGTGCCATTGTTGGTCCTTGTCTTTTGTTGCTTCCTGTGGATGACCTTGAGAGACTTCACTGGGCTGTGTGATCTCATGGAATTTGGATGAAACCTGATGCTGTGGTGTCTTCTTAATTTTCTTTCCAACATACACTACGTTTCCACAATCAATCTTGTCTTCCTACTCAATCCTCCATCTTCTTCAAAGCACTGCTAGCCCACTAGTGATCCAAGCCAGGCCTTTGGGCTCAGAGCTCCTGACTGACTCTGAAACGTTCACCATCTAAATTTATCCTACCAGGATGAGGCTGTTCTCCTTCATCTTCTCAGGCTTGTGATGCTGATCACTGGGGACTAGCTTATGCCTCTGCACATTGTAGAAAATATATAAAAATTCATGTGTACACATACACAAACACTAACACATATGCCCTGTGAATAGATTTAACTGAGCCTCTCATACTGCCGGGGATTCCCTTGTGGCTCAGCTGATAAATTCACCTGCAATGCGGGAGACCTGGCTTCAATCCCTGGGTTGGGAAGATCCCTTGGAGAAGGGAATGGCTACCCACTCCAATATTCTGGCCTGGAAAATTCCATGGACTGTATAGTCCATGGAGTCGCAAAGAGTCGGACATGACTGAGCAACTTTCACTTCACTCATATTGCCAGAAGCAGAACCTTATCTTATTCTCCATGTGAGGCAGGACATTGAGTCACGATCAGGCAGCTGGTTTAATTTTCTTGCAGATAGCCACCTCCAATCTCACTATATAAATATATATATATATGCTGCTAAGTCACATCAGTCGTGTCCATGTCTGTGCGACCCCATAGACAGCAGCCCACCAGGCTCCCCCGTCCCTGGGATTCTCCAGGCAAAAACACTGGAGTGGGATGCCATTTCCTTCTCCAAAGCATGAAAGTGAAAAGTGAAAGTGAAGTCACTCAGTGGTGTCCAACTCTCAGTGACCCCATGGACTGCAGCCTACCAGGCTCCTTTGGCCCATGGGACCCTCCAGGCAAGAGTACTGGAGTGGGGTGCCATTGCCCTCTCCAAATATATATATCTATATATAATTAAGCTATCATTTGATGGCAAGATAGAGTGAGTCAACTGCTAGTAGAACAGGAAGATTAGCTTGTGAATCACAGAACTTGGAAAACTGGGTGCTCAGTGCTTCTTTGTTGAATAAATAACACTTAAATATGCTAGAGCTAGCTCCAAGAAATTAGCTAAAGCATCTTAAACAAAATGCCTGCCTGCAATTTTGGTAAGATTCTTCTGAATGACCCTTGTTGGGTTAGCAAAAGTCCGAGAGATAACAGAGAGTTAAGCTTTCAGTGTTCATAAGAACACAAATTACAGCATTTTTTATTAAAGTCATATAATTATAACTATTAAAAAACTAAAGACATATTGACCACTAATTACCTACATTCACATGTTTAGAAAGGGATTTTTCAGTGAGTACTACAGCTTGGCCCGGATAAACACTTTCATTTCCATATACTTATTTTAAATTGCTACTTAAATGCCACTCAGTCTGGTTTTCTTCCTAGAAGTCAGGGGTCTCACCTGTCATTATTTTTCTCCCCCAACTCAGGGCAACTTGTTATACTTACTTTATTACTTAGTGCTTTTATTATATAATTTTCAGGTGTACAGCATTATAATCTGTATGTACTATGCAATGATCACCATCACAAATGTGATTTCCACCCATCACTATACAATTGACTTCTTCACCCATTTCGCCTACCCCCAACCCTCATCCCCTCTGGTAACCACTAATCTGTTCCCTGTATCTATGAATTTGTTATTGTTTCATTTTGTTTGTTCCATTGTTTCATTTCTTTGCTTTTATAGTCTACCTATGAGTGAAATAATACAATATTTGCCTTTTTCCAGTTGACATTTCACTTAGCATACTACGTTTCAGGTCCATCCATGCAGTCACAAATGGCAGAATTTTATTCTTTTTGATAGCTGAGTAGTATTTCATAGCGGGTGTGTGTGTGTGTGTGTGTGTGTG
>SJYA01000301.1:64924-84412 GCA_006410615.1 Neotragus moschatus | reverse complement strand
GCTCAGACGCTTAGTCGTGTCAGACTGTCTGCGACTACTGGAGTGGGTTGCTATTTCCTCCTGCAGAGGATCTTCCCAAACCAGGGATAGAACCCTTGTCTCCTATATTTCCTGTGTTAGCAGGAGGATTCTTTACGCCTAGCGCCACCTGAGGAGCCCCAAATCATACTATATTCTGCTTGTGCTTAGTTGCTCAGTTGTGTCTGACTCTTTGAGATGCCATGGGCTGTAGCCAGCCAGGCTCCTCCTCGGGAGCTTGTTAAAAGGCAGAGTTTGAGTCAGTAAGTCTGGGGGTGGGGCTTGAGCTTCCGCAGTTGTACTGTTAGCTCTCAGGTGATGGGGTTGTTTCTTGTTCAGGGAACACACTCACAGTAGCAGGAACCCGGAACACACAGTCCAAACTCATTAGAATGTCATTAGAAATGCCATCAGCTGGTCTCTGTTACTTCTTTAGTTATCTGTGATCTAGACATAACATAAATTTGCGGGTTCCCCAAACACGCCATGTGGTTTTGCTGGTTGGGGTACGTGCTGCTTCTTTCGCCAAGAGTGCTCTGCTCTTTCTCTTCCCATCCTGGCATTGCTAGGAATTGTTAAGACTTGGTCTGAGGCTAAACCTCCCCTAAGAAGTTAANCCCCAAACACGCCATGTGGTTTTGCTGGTTGGGGTACGTGCTGCTTCTTTCGCCAAGAGTGCTCTGCTCTTTCTCTTCCCATCCTGGCATTGCTAGGAATTGTTAAGACTTGGTCTGAGGCTAAACCTCCCCTAAGAAGTTAAGAAAAAATGACCTTCCTTCTGCCACATCCATTCTCCGCGCCCCCCTCGACCCACCCATGCAAGCAGACTGAGATGCCCCAATCCAATGGGAGCACCTGTTATCTGTGCCCTTCCTGAATTCTAACAGAATGCACTTGAAAGGTTTCACTACGCTGCTGGTAATATGTTATCACGGACATGTTAACATGTCTGCCTCCCAACTGAAATCAGTGTCTGTGGCAAGAAGGGAGGAAGAAGCTTGAGGGGCAGAGGGAGAGTTCAGGCCTAGCCAGGCCAGGGACAGCCTGGCTGAGCCCCAGGGAGCTCTGGAGCTGGCCTTTATGCCCACACAGCAGTCAGTCACTGGACATGGGCACACCCTTGGGTGGGGCTCTCTACTGCTGAGCAGGCCCTAGACAGCTGATGGCTATCTGCCCACAGCACTCCTAAACCTTGCTGCAACAGCCTTTCCCGTCAGAGGAATCCAGACAGAGCATCCCAGAATTCACCTAAATATTTCCCCCCTTTTCCTAGGACTCCAGCTCCCTGAGGGCAGAGGTGTGGTTAATTAATCATTATATTCTAAGGTCCAGGAAGAAAGGTGGAGCTCTTAAACTATGGGATCAGTGAACAGGATCTGCAAATGGCAGACAGACCAGTGTGGTTTTCCTGAGGAGGGTGCACAAGATAGTCAGTCCTTTGGGACATGGGAAGAAAATTATAAGGAAATTCTGCTTATATATATATATATATTTTAAAAATTTCTTACATTTACAATTTTATTACTGTATGGATCCTTAAACAATATATTTTTTAAAAAGTTTTGTGTTGCCTGTTTTCAACCTTTATAAAATGGAATTACATTGTAGTATGTATTCCTTCCTGTCTCATTTCTTTTTTTTAATATAAATTTATTTATTTTAATTGTAGGCTAACTACTTTACAATATTGTATTGGTTTAGCCATACATCAACATGAATCCGCCACGGGTACTTATATATTTTAAACCTCTTCCTTTGGTTCTATTTTTGTGTTTTAGAACATACATATGGTAGTACAGTATTACATAAGTGTTTCGTAAATAAACATGAATGGGGAGATGCTCAAGCATCTTTTGGTAGAGGTACATGATCAATAGTTATAAGGAGACCAGTTGGCATTTTTAGTAAAGTTTTACTGGAAAGAATATTGAAAGAATACTGAAACTCTAGATTATTGCAGGATGGGGCCTCATAGTTAGCAGGAGTTGTTTCTCAGGTGCTGTGAGAGGGACAGCTGCTTGCTTTTCCAATATCCATTCTTCCCTTCTTCCTTAGTAATAGCTAGGTGCATGGATGCCTAGAATAAAGACTCCGTTTTCCAGCCCTTCTTGCAGGTTATTAGGGCCATTTCAGTCTGGGCAGTGGGATGTTATGTGCCGCTTCCAGGGAGCAGCCTTAAAGGGAGGGGTCGTGTTCTCTTCCTTTCCTTCTTCGGCTGGCTGGGATGTGGATAAGATGGCTGGAGTCTGAGCAGCTATCATGCACTATACAGTGAGATCTATTGAAGATGTTATAGCAGGAGCTTAAACGGAGGAGGCCAGCTCCCTGCCAGTGACATGAAGCCATCAAACCAGTTTTGGATTCTTGCTTCTATATCCTTTTACAAGGAAGAGAAATAAGCTTCTATCTTATTTAAGCCATTGTTAGCTGTGAATCGGAAAGAGTTTCTTTTTACTCACGGATGAACGCAGTTCTAACTGATTTGGATAGATCTGTAATCTAGCAATCCCCCAGATGGTTTCCATTTTGGATTATGTGCCACTTCTTCCAGGAGGTGCTTTGCATCCCCCCTCCCCAACTCCCATCTGAGTTATTTCAGTTAAAGAGCTAAAGTTCACGACTGTGAGAAGATCACTGAAGCATCTAGGCATTGATGAAACTGTGGGTAACCAAGAAGGGGACACCTGAGCTTGGGCTGGGCTGGGTCACTGTGTAGGGGTTCAAATGACACTTCTGAAAATTTGGGTGTTAAAAAGAAAAATGTTCTTTACAGCTATGTTTGTGTGTATTTTCCCATTTCTTCAGAGACTTGACTTGTATAAATAATCCTTGAGTCTTTTTTTTGTTTTTAAACTTTTAGAACTTTTTCTAAGTAAATACTCTAATTACTTAGCTAAGTGATAAATGTTTTCCTGGCTCTGTCTAACTTTATTACATAGTACTGAGAACAATCACTTAGATTCTACAACACCCTTAATAAAGAATTAATTGAGTACATCTTTTTGACTAGAGTAATTTATTTAGAGTCAGAATTTTTGAAGGAAGTAATTTTTATTTGTGCTCACCACAAAGTAATTAGTGACAGTCTTTTTACTTAAAAGAAGGGTTTTGAAAGAGTCTTTTTTTTTTTTAAAGGTATCATTTATTATGGAAGAACATATGAGAGGAACCCTTTGTCCAGGACAATAGTCTTTTAGCCTTGTTAGTGTCTTATTCTGTATAAATGCGCCTAATTGTTACAGTTGCTAAACAGAACCCATCCTTCTGAGTGGGATCATTTAGCTGTGAGGAGGCATAATAGCAGTTGCATCCAAAATTTGCAGCAATTTTACATATTCTTTCTGCAGAATTTTTTTTTTCTTGTTGCCAAAAGCACGGAGGAAGTGCCGCTGTTTTCCCCATTGTCAGGGGCAGCTGCCTGTCTGGGCCGAGTCTGCGTACCCACCAACCAGGCAGATGGTGGATGGGAGCCGAGGCATGTCTTCTGTGTGCAGAACCCACTTCGCTGGCTTCAGGGAGTGCAGCTGCCATGCTCTCGGGATGGTGACAGCGAGGGAGACAGCGTCTGCATTTCAGGAGCCCTTGTCTAGAGACATGTGCACTGAAAGGGTGCTTGGGATCTTTGGAGCATTGAATAGGCACTTGCATATTCAAACTGCCAGAGCTGTGTGAAAATATGAATTCTGTTAATTAGAATTTTGGATAGGAATCAGGCAGGAGGTATGTTGCAAGGCCGAGGGGAAACCGTGCCGTCAGATCTGCATGTTAGTGTGTTCCTGCTGGAGAGGCCGGCCCAGGGCCCTGCAGCTGGCTTGATGTCCCCAGGTTTCTAAGACACGAGTCACTCCTCTTCCTCCACTTGTATGATCCTTCATGCTAGTCAGACCCTTCTGAAGTCAGGCTATGGCAAAGATGCAGTTGTCTGGGGGAGGGATGGAGGAAGGGGAAGGAATTTTCATTCTGCATGGGGTGGAGGAAACTTGCATGGCCCTGCTGGTGTGACCTGGGCCTCCAAAGAGAGTGGTTCAATGAGGAAATCAGCCTGAGGACCATGACCCTGTGTTTCCTTACTGTCAAGTCCAGGCCACNGCAAAGATGCAGTTGTCTGGGGGAGGGATGGAGGAAGGGGAAGGAATTTTCATTCTGCATGGGGTGGAGGAAACTTGCATGGCCCTGCTGGTGTGACCTGGGCCTCCAAAGAGAGTGGTTCAATGAGGAAATCAGCCTGAGGACCATGACCCTGTGTTTCCTTACTGTCAAGTCCAGGCCACAAGGCATACCTTCAGCTCTGTTCTTCCTTCTGTATCCTCCTTTCTGTCCCAGCCACCGTCCCCAAAAGTAGACCTTCAGCTTTAGCCCAGATATATTCCAACAACAGCTTTATTGAGTTTAATTCAGTGATAAGTTAATTATATTTTTATGCCATACAATTTGCTCATTCAAAGAATACAATTCAGTTGTTTTTATTATATTAACAGACATGTGCAACCGTTACCAGACTCCACTGTAGAAGAGTTCATCACCTCTACCCTTTAGCGATTATTTCCTATGGTTCTCAGCCCTCCCTCGGCTTGAAGCAATCACTAATCTACTTTCTGTCTCTGAAGATCCGGATATTATGTGTGAGTAGTTTGGGGGTATGATGGAGAGTGTATGTGTGTGGGTCTGTGCGTAGGGTGAGGTCAAGAAGAGAGGACAGGGAAAACTTCCAGAACAGATGAGAAGCTAGCCCTGGCATGTAAAGGCATTCAGCTTAATGGTCTTCTCTTGAAATCAAAGCAGTACATTTCTACTGTTATCCCAAGCTGATATAGTACCCATCACTAAGTCTTTGTCAATCTTAATAGTTTACATAGTCAGAATATGTTGAGAAAAGTGAATTATATGTTTTACACCGTGCCTGGAGCAGGTTCCATAATTTTGTTTGGTTTATCAATATTGCATATGTTTCACTCACATTTTGGAACTGAAGAATAACAGGCTGGCCAGTCAATCCTAAAGTGGTAAGAGTGTTAACTCATATTTGAGGAGATCATGATAGAATTTGCATCTGATAAGTCTTAAAACAGGGCTTTAATACCTCTTGAAGTTTTGGTATTTTGTCATTTACTTCAGTTCAGTTCAGTCACTCAGTCGTATCCAACTCTTTGCTACCCCATGAACTGCAGCACACCAGACCTCCCTGTCCATCACCAACTGCTGGTGTCCACCCAAACCCATGTCTATTGAGTCGGTGATGCCATCCAACCATCTCATCCTCTGTCGTTCCCTTCTCCTCCTGCCTTCAATTTTTNACTGACTCGATGGGTGTGAGTGTGAGTGAACTTCGGGAGTTGGTCATGGACAGGGAGGCCTGGTGTGCTGCGATTCATGGGGTCGCAAAGAGTCGGACATGACTGAGCGACTGAACTGAACTGAACACATAGGAGATACAACATATGTGCTAGACAGTCTTAATAGATACTTGCATAAATGGTAAATATGTGCACACAGCAGTCTTTAAATGTTGGTTTTCACACTGAGTATGAAAATTTTTCAGTGGTTAAGTTTATGACTGAAATATATAGTTAAGTGAACCAGCAATTCAATTTCTGTTTGGCTGAGGAAATGGCTCCCCCCTTTCTCATTAGCACATGCCTGTTTTGGAAGTGGCCAACAATTTTCACTGTGCTCACCCTGACCTAAATCATACACCCCACACTGTCTTGATTCCTGACAGATGGAACTGCGGTATGTGTGTGTTCATGTTGTGAGTGTATGTGAGAGAGACAGACAGACAAAAACAAAGATGAAGAAGCGAGAGAGTCTTTAAATCATTTTCAGATTTGTTGTCATTTTCCCATTGTATGTTTTTATTTTTTAAAACATATTTTAGTGCTATGAATGGCTGTGTCATTTTTGTTATTGTTGTTGAGCTACAAGGAAAACATTGGCAGTTTTGACAAGAATGTGAAGCCAGAAGAATTTCTTGAGGGAAATATTCTCATGTGTTTTGTAAGAACTTTCTCATTTTGTTTTCTTAGTAAAAGGACCCCACTCAATTAGCTATAAAGTGCCAATAAACATCTGTTATTTGAAGAAAAATACAGAATGAAGACTGTCTATGTAAAAATGCTCACCAGCAAATATTTGTTGAGTGTCTACTATGGGTGACGTATTGCATCAGGTGTTCTGAGGCATCATGATGAATCAATGAATAAGACACAGAAGTGTACACATGGTGTTTCCTTTGCATTGTTTCCAAAAGGATTTACAGTGAGAAATTCATGTAGTAACTGACTGTGTTTGTGACTTCTACAGTAGATACATAGAGTGATACAGATAGTCTCCAATTCAGAATGGATTCAGTTCCAAAACTCCATTTGAAAATTGTCTGATGACCAGAAAGCATTTCCCTATACCAAAAATTTTGTATAAGGTAGGTTTCTAAGCTTGTCTGTAAGAACTTCTTTAGCTTGTAGATTTAAGCCCAAATTAAGATATAAACTGAAATTATAATCAAGAGTACTTCATCTGCTTTTATAACATTTAAGGGACTCAATGACCAGACCTGCCCTAGGGTGTAAAGGAATCCCACTCAAATTTTGCAGGGCGCCTGCCTATATAAGCAGTTTGCATTACACAGAACTGGAGGGTCAGTGCTATTCCGATGGTCAGGTTTATCTGATTATGTGGAAAAAACTTCATACTGGCAACAGAGCATATACCTTTGCCACCTCAGCTCCATAGCCCACCCAGTCAGTTCAGCAGATCTTTGAAATGCTTTAGTCTGACTATTAATGATTCATCATTATTCCTTGAAAAAAGCCCTATGATGACTGATTTCATTTCCTCAAGGCTTCGAAGTTAGTTCATTCCCATTGTAATACACTTTGAAAGCACAATGCCCCATGCCACATGTGGGCAGACTTGTCCTCCAGACCCTGCACCCATCTGCTAGGTCTTGCTCCAGTGATATTTTGGCCATAGAGGAGTTAGAGCAAGGCTTCCCAAAGGGCTGTCATTAATATCTGCAGCTTCTTTTACTGGAAACTTGGCAGACATTCTTGTATGAGCCTAAAAGTATTAGGGAAGCAGACAGGATGATTAACTGAATATGGTGTGTGTTTCTGTCATCTTTCAGAGTCAGGGAATGTTCATGACTGGGTGAATATCCTTTCCTTTGCCCATGTGTTAGGAAGAGTTTTGTTTTTAAGATGTTTTAGAATTCCTCCCCCTCCCTGGTGGCTCAGATGGTAAAGCATCTGCCTGCAATGTGAGAGACCTGAGTTCGAGCCCAGGGTCAGGAAGAACCCCTGGAGAAGGAAATGGCAACCCACTCCAGTATTCTTGCCTGGAGAATCCCATGGACAGAGGAGCCTTGTGGGCTACAGTCTATGGGGTCGCAAAGAGTCGGACACGACTGAGTGACTTCATTTTCTTTCTTTCCACCACCCCTGCAGGCACATACTGAAGTAAAAATTACAAGACAGCAGAATTCCCTCACGTCTGTTGATTTATGTGTCCCTCGTGCTCTGCCTCCATCACTTCCGGGACGGGAGAGGCTGGATACCAAGGACCTTGAGCGTGTGATGGGTTATGTGTGCACCAAAAGATGTCAAGATCAAGTATATATCAGGAAATGGTTAGGTATTAGCTCTCCAAACTGAGTGGGAAATATGAATGGTCCCCATAAAACTTAAAACATAAAACATAAAGAGCAAAGTTTTGCTCTTTAGAGAAAAATTCCTTCCTCATACCCTGATAAAACTTCTTGCCAAAATAATGCAATATTAAAAATTTATACATCATCCTTAGAAAATAATCTGGAGGACTCTGTGTTAAAAACAAACCAAAAAGGTCATCCAGTCTTGATCCAGTGCCTGGCTGCTGCTGCTGCTGCTAAGTTGCTTCAGTTGTGTCCGACTCTGTGCAAATCCATAGACGGCAGCCCACCAGGCTCCCCCGTCCCTGGGATTCTCCAGGCAAGAACACTGGAGTGGGTTGCCATTTCCTTCTCCAATGCATGAAAGTGAAAAGTGAAAGTAAAGTTGCTCAGTCACGTCCAACTCTTCGCGATCCCAGGGACTGTAGCCTACCAGGCATATCCGTCCATGGGATATCCCAGGCAAGAGTACTGGAGTGGAGAGCTGCACAAATACAATCATTCCTGCCTCTCCCCCAAACTCCCCCTAAAAGGGTGGGAACAGAGCTCTTGTAAGAAAGGGTAGAATGACGCACGGTGCAGGTTACAGGGAATGACTCAGACAGCGGAGGCTCCCTGAGCCACAGAAAGTTCTGGGAAATAAACCTGCTAGACAGCATTATTAGAATGTTACAGTAATGACAGAATATATATGATAATGATATAGGAATCCACTTTAAACATACAGTCCTTTGAGTATCACAGGATGATACAATCTTTATCTTGTGGAAAGGACTTGCTTCCTTTCTCTCACCACCCCTCCCTGCTTTCTTTCCCTTCTGTATGTGTAGGGAAATTGTTTCAATCAGAGTTGAGTAAGCAGTGTCATGAAATACTTAAAAAAAAAAAATTAAGTGAATAGTAAAATCTGTTCTGGTTCATTTCTACGATGAAAGAAATGAACGGTTCTGGTAGCCATCAGACCACATACCATTATTTTATGACTTAGTTTAAAAATGCAGTTCAATGTAAAGGTCTAAGTGGTAAAGTAAATCTATCCTAAAATTTTTCATTGCATCTATATTACAAAACCCAGAATTTTTAATAAATCATAAAATTGGTAAAATAACTCACAAAGCAAGTTCTTGATTATGAATACTTCATTTTGAAGTTTTAGCATCTTGGATTTTTAAAGATAGAAATAATGCTTAATTTGAGAACAACTTCTATGTTGAATGCATATTTTGCAGTACTTGACAAAATTTCCAGCTAATACTGAGATATTTTTGATAATTATTCTTTATTTTGACTGCAGAATTTAACTGAATTGAAAAGAGGCTAATTTAATTAGTTCCTTTTCTAATAGACTTTTAAATAGAGCTGCCTACAGTGACAAAACTATGGTTTTCTGCTTTGCAGATTGATTCTCTTTAAATCTGATTGTTCATTCACTTGTTGATTCGTTCATCCATAACTCTTGGAATGACCTTAAATCAAAACCAGAGCAAAATATTTAGGTGAGTAAAAGTGATTTCTCTAAGAGCTGAATTCAAAAGCTCCACACGTTTATCCTTCCATCTGTCCAATCCACCTAAGGCTAGAACTTCAGAGTCCTTGATGACTATGTATTAATAGATTATACAGTCCTTAAACAGTCTTTTCTAAATATCACTGGTCTCAGTCAACCTTTGGTCGGTGCTGAAGAAAAGACTGGACTCTCTGACAAAGATTCAGAATACATTGCCGAATGAAAGCAGATCTTCTGACTTTGGCAACTAAGAGAACAGAGACGGTGAGTGAAGCCCGGTTTGGCAGCCTGAGAAGACATGGTAGGCTGTAGACCACAGACCTACAAGGAAATGGGTCCCAGGGATTTCTGCAGGCCCAGCCAGCAGTTCCTTTAGGAAACAGCCTGAATTTGTTCCAGCTTTGAACAAACAGTCTATTGTCTCCTGAGTTTCATACCCAGTGTGGTGATTTTCAAAACCAAAACTTTTTTTTCATCCTTTTTCAAATGATATGGTATGTAGAACCCTCGTGTATGAAGTAGCAAAAGAATCGATGCTTTGGTTGAAAGAAGGTGGAGAGCCTGCTACACGAGGGGTTTGGGACAAGACATTTCTTAAAGCTGCTCTGCCAGTCACTCACCACAGTCAAGAAGCTTAAGTAATTTTCTCATGGATTATTCCATTACCTGTACATCGACCAAATTAATTGCAAAATGTAGACTCAGGAAACCGATGGCATGGCCTATAATAATTCAATGAAGATCGGTGAATTGTGGAGATTACAAAAATAATAGTTTTATTTGCATTGTGGTTAGCGTAGTAGTTGGGCTTCCCTGGTGGCTCAGACTGCAAAGAGTCTGCTCACAATGCAGGATACCCAGATTTGATCCCTGGTTTGGGAAGATCCCCTGGAGAAGGAAATGGCAACCCACTCCAATATTCTTGCCTGGAAAATCCCACGGGCCGAGGAGCCTGGTGGGCTACAGTTCATGGGGTCACAAAGAGTTGGACACGACTGAGCGATTAACACTAGTAGTTAATTGACAGTGCAGCAAAGTCAGACTTCAAATATATGTGCTCAATCAGAAAAACAAAAGAAACAAAAATCTTAGAAATCCACCAAGAATTAAGTCAGCTTTATATGCAGTAAACTACAAAACTCTACTAAATGAGAGGAAAGGAAACCTAAATAAACCTTTATGGAATTTTCTTGAGGAATTTGTCAAGCTAGTTCTGAAATTCATCTGGAAAAGAAAATGTACAAGACATCCAGTGTGTCACCCTGTTGGGCATTAAATGTACAGTTAAGCTTTAGTAATTAAAACAGTTCCTGGCTTAGTAATAGATTAGTGGGAGAGAATAGGGAGTTCTGAAGCTGGCCCATGATTAATGGAGAGTCATACAAGATTTTGGATGGAAGTTTAAATCACTGTGGAAAAAAAGGGAATCTTCAATAAATTATGGGCAGATTACTGACTTTCCATTTGGAAAAATAAATAAATAAAATTAGAGTTTTTCCTCATACCAAAGTATGCAGTGAAAATAAACTCCAGATGGACCATGGATTTAATTGGAAAAACAAAGCTATCAAAGAAGGAGACTAAAAAAAGTAGAAAATGGCAAAGAAAACAAGACAGTGGAAAATCACTGCTCACCCTTACACTTCTTCACTCAGGGAAATGAAACTCCCCATTGGGTTTCCAGGAAAACCAATAATGTCCAGTAGTAGTGAAGACTGGGGAAACCATACACTCTCATTTATGAGTAGCGATGGTGTGAATTGGTATGGCCTTGCGGGGGAAAACACTTTTATTGAAGCTGTTGTAATTTAGAGAAGTTCCACTTAAAGACATTGGCCTCAAAGAAAGACTTGGGCGTGTGCCCAGAGTTTTACGTATAAGAATGTTCATTATTGCATTGTTTGTGACAGTGAAAAATTGTAAGTAGTAGGGGAGTGGCTACATAAACTAGGATACCACAGGCGATGCACATAGCAGGTACCCACACAGCAGTTAACAGGAATGAAGTAGATCTGGGTAGCCTGCCAAGGAAAGAGTTCCAAGACAGATTTTTAAGTGAATGAAACACGTTGAAGAACAATATGCATGGCATGACACCGTTTGTGTAAAAGATATCACTGTATAATTACATGTTTATGGACACGTATACCTTTTAGATGTATTTTTAAAGGTCTAGAAAGGTACCCAAGATTAATTATAGTGTTTTACCTCTGGTGGTTTAGTTGCTAAGTTACGTCTGACTCTTGTGACCCCATGGACTGTAGCCTGCCAGGCTGCTCTGTCCATGGGATTCTCTAGGCAAGAATAGTGGAGTGGGTTGCCATTTCCTTCTCCAGGGGATCTTCCTGACCCAGGAATTAAACTCAGGTCTCCTGCATTGCAGGCAGATTCTTTACTGATTGAGTTATGAGCTTGGGAGCCAAGAATAACGTTGCTTCAGTGGTGATAGTGATGGTGGGATGGGGCTGGTAGTCAAGGAAGACATTGTATTTTGGGTATGAAAGTGAAGTCGCTCAGTCGTGTCTGACTCTTTGTGACCCCGTGGACTGTAGCCCACCAAGCTCCTCCGTCCATGGNGAAATTCATCTGGAAAAGAAAATGTACAAGACATCCAGTGTGTCACCCTGTTGGGCATTAAATGTACAGTTAAGCTTTAGTAATTAAAACAGTTCCTGGCTTAGTAATAGATTAGTGGGAGAGAATAGGGAGTTCTGAAGCTGGCCCATGATTAATGGAGAGTCATACAAGATTTTGGATGGAAGTTTAAATCACTGTGGAAAAAAAGGGAATCTTCAATAAATTATGGGCAGATTACTGACTTTCCATTTGGAAAAATAAATAAATAAAATTAGAGTTTTTCCTCATACCAAAGTATGCAGTGAAAATAAACTCCAGATGGACCATGGATTTAATTGGAAAAACAAAGCTATCAAAGAAGGAGACTAAAAAAAGTAGAAAATGGCAAAGAAAACAAGACAGTGGAAAATCACTGCTCACCCTTACACTTCTTCACTCAGGGAAATGAAACTCCCCATTGGGTTTCCAGGAAAACCAATAATGTCCAGTAGTAGTGAAGACTGGGGAAACCATACACTCTCATTTATGAGTAGCGATGGTGTGAATTGGTATGGCCTTTCGGGGGAAAACACTTTTATTGAAGCTGTTGTAATTTAGAGAAGTTCCACTTAAAGACATTGGCCTCAAAGAAAGACTTGGGCGTGTGCCCAGAGTTTTACGTATAAGAATGTTCATTATTGCATTGTTTGTGACAGTGAAAAATTGTAAGTAGTAGGGGAGTGGCTACATAAACTAGGATACCACAGGCGATGCACATAGCAGGTACCCACACAGCAGTTAACAGGAATGAAGTAGATCTGGGTAGCCTGCCAAGGAAAGAGTTCCAAGACAGATTTTTAAGTGAATGAAACACGTTGAAGAACAATATGCATGGCATGACACCGTTTGTGTAAAAGATATCACTGTATAATTACATGTTTATGGACACGTATACCTTTTAGATGTATTTTTAAAGGTCTAGAAAGGTACCCAAGATTAATTATAGTGTTTTACCTCTGGTGGTTTAGTTGCTAAGTTACGTCTGACTCTTGTGACCCCATGGACTGTAGCCTGCCAGGCTGCTCTGTCCATGGGATTCTCTAGGCAAGAATAGTGGAGTGGGTTGCCATTTCCTTCTCCAGGGGATCTTCCTGACCCAGGAATTAAACTCAGGTCTCCTGCATTGCAGGCAGATTCTTTACTGATTGAGTTATGAGCTTGGGAGCCAAGAATAACGTTGCTTCAGTGGTGATAGTGATGGTGGGATGGGGCTGGTAGTCAAGGAAGACATTGTATTTTGGGTATGAAAGTGAAGTCGCTCAGTCGTATCTGACTCTTTGTGACCCTGTGGACTGTAGCCCACCAAGCTCCTCCGTCCATGGCATTCTCCAGGCAAGGATACTGGAGTGGGTTGCCATTTCCTTCTCCAGGGGATCTTCCCCTGCATTGCAGGCAGAAGCTTTAACCTCTGAGCCACCAGGGAAGCCCTGGTGGGTATTATTTTGGGTATTATTATGTATATTATTTGGCATAATAAATTCAACAAGAATATGTTTATTGCTCATGCACTTAAGCATAATTTATTTTTAAAAAAACAAGGGAAAGGGCTTTCCTGGTGGCTCAGTGATAAAGAATCCTCCTGCCAATGCGGGAGACATGAGTTAGATCCCTGATCCCAGAAGATCCCACAGGCTGGGGAGCAACTAAGCATCTGCTCCACAGCCGCTGAGCCTGTGTTCTGGAGCCAGAGAGCCTCCACTGCTGAGCCCATGAGCCTGGAGACTGTGCTACGCAACAAGAGAAGCCACAGCACTGAGAAGTCCAAGCACTACAACCACAGATAGCCCCTGCTTGCTGAAACTAGAAAAAAGCCTGGACCTCAACGAAGACCCTGCCCAGCCACACACCCTCCCAATTAATTAATTAAATGAACGAGGACAAGTATTAACTACTTTTTGTTACTTGATCAATTCAGAAAGCTACACGTTTGAAAACTGAAATGAAGTCTAGTTGAAAGAAAAAGTGTTAAAAGCCAGGTAGTGACACAAGATCCAGGAACTAATTGTGCCACGTGGAGGAGGGCAGTGATTTTGGGTTGAGGCATAGATATCCGACAGTCCGCTCATCCCATGGTCCTCAAGTGAGGAGAATCCCGCAGGGATCTCAGAATAGACATCCTGGCCATTTATCCTCAAGGCAGAGAGTTCTGGTTAGCTCTGGACTTCCTTTAATGCTTCTGGGAGAGTGAGCTGAAAGGACTTGGGACACAGTTAAACTTTCCTACTTAGGCAACAAACTCACAGAGTACCTGTCTCCAGCAGGTACTCTGACAAGATAAATTGTCATCCCTTCTTTCTTTTTGCTTCCCTTATCTGCATGTTGCATGTTTCGAGAATAAGCAAATGTTTGAGAAATATTGTGTGATGTACTCTTGCATTATTTCAACTTATTTATTCACTCAGATGGCTGCATGTTGCACAACTTCCGAGGACATAGACACATTGAATGAGGCCCCAC
The DNA here is from genome assembly GCA_006410615.1 of Neotragus moschatus. Classification (NCBI taxonomy): domain Eukaryota; kingdom Metazoa; phylum Chordata; class Mammalia; order Artiodactyla; family Bovidae; genus Neotragus; species Neotragus moschatus. Next base: position 70,169 of record SJYA01000301.1, on the reverse strand, counting down.
ACCCACCCTATGTTGTGCAAATTGGGGGTCTTTGGTTTCTTGAGAGCNATACTGTTTGTCTTGAAATCAATGCCTCAAGGTAACTGAATTTCTTCTTATTCCTACCAATAGAGAAATACTTTAAACCCTGAGTTTAAGCATACTTCTATTGGCAGCTGTTGAATGAACCCTTGGGGATTATTATGGGAATGGCTTTGTCAGGCAGACAACAAAACAAATAATTCTCAGACGCAGAAACAAAGCTATGCTGTCCTTTTGGAGGATGAGTTTATGAGATACCAAAATGGTGGCTACTTGTGTAAGAATTTTGCAAAAGCTGATCTGGAGGTGTCCTGATTGCTAAAACTATGTGGAGAAGATTTAGTCCTGTGATTTATTGGAGTAACTAGATAAAAATGAACAGAAAAGATTGCTCCAAGAGGGGTGAGTATGTTGTTGGATGTAGTCCTGTCCTTGCTTACTGATTTTCTTTGCTTAATTAATTAATTCAGGAACCGTCTGATTGACTAATTGTATATCCTTAATTTTATAGTTGGCATTGCTGATGAGATGATGTATGTTGAATTACTGTAAGCAAAAACTTGCTTTGCTTTTGATTCCAATTCATCCTAATGAAACATGTTCATGTTTTACTGGGCTTGAGCTAAATCATTACATTAGTGGAACTGCCATCAGAGATGCTATAAACATTTCCGTTACACTAATTGCCATGATTTAGTCCAATTCTATGAAAAAACTAAAGAGCAAAATGACCCTCTTATAGATATTTTTTTCTTAGAACATAGAAAAAATACACCCATAATTGCCTGATGACACAGTTTTTAATCTACAAAAATAGAATTTTAAAATAAAATGATGGCTGTCGTTTGACATGAAGGCGGCATATTTGATTTTCAGATTGTTGTTATTTGTGTTCCTACAGCCATGAATTGCAGTTATTGTTTGCTGTTGTCTTTTGACCTGTGGAACCGTGTTGAAAACTTAAATAAGATCCAAAGACCAGGATTTGTATTGGGATAGGAATATCCCAGTATGCTACAGGGATTCTTCCTTAGATAGTTAGCACCTTTTTTGTGGACATACAGGAACCTTCTCCTAGGTGGGTCAATGGTGGAGAATCCTCCTGACAATGCAGGAGATGCAGGAGCTGTGGGTTCGATCCCTGGTTGGTGCTGTTGTTGTTTTCTTTCTGTTTGTGTGTGTGTTTTCTTATCTCTCTATTTCATGTTACAAGGTCTCCTCAGCTGTCTGATATGCTCAGTTATCTGCTCATATTTAAGAAGAAGAGGAGAAAACTTACTGGAAACTCTGAACAGTGAGATGGGCTTGACAACTGAGAACTGCCTCNTGTTGTTTTCTTTCTGTTTGTGTGTGTGTTTTCTTATCTCTCTATTTCATGTTACAAGGTCTCCTCAGCTGTCTGATATGCTCAGTTATCTGCTCATATTTAAGAAGAAGAGGAGAAAACTTACTGGAAACTCTGAACAGTGAGATGGGCTTGACAACTGAGAACTGCCTCTGGAGTAGGGGTTTCCAAACTTTCTCATCCATGGCTCCCCTAGAGTCTCAATCATTTGTTCATGTCATCCCTAGGGACAAAGAAATGCCTAGTAGTTTTACTTAGTAGGTAGTGAGGTCCAGAGAACTTACTAGTAGTTTGCATGATGGACAATAGAAATTGCTGTTTCCCTTGAAAGTTCAAAATAGGTTTGTCTGTTTGTTTGCTTGTTTATTAATTTGTTTATGTTAAATCTCTTTGCTGTGGTTGTGAGATTTAAGGGGGGAATGTTCTTGCCTGGAGAATCCCAGGGACAGAGGAGCCTGGTGGGCTGCTGTCTATGGGGTCGCACAGGGTNGCTTGTTTATTAATTTGTTTATGTTAAATCTCTTTGCTGTGGTTGTGAGATTTAAGGGGGGAATGTTCTTGCCTGGAGAATCCCAGGGACAGAGGAGCCTGGTGGGCTGCTGTCTATGGGGTCGCACAGGGTCGGACACGACTGAAGTGACTTAGCATAGCATAGCATAAGTTAGATATGCTTTTGCCATCTATCACATTTCCAATCACTTGTTCGCTCTCGAGAGTCTTCACATGTCAGGGTCTGATTGAGTGCCAAGATTTAAAAAATGGGAAGACAAAGTCTTTGACACCAAGTAGTTCACTGTTTAATGGGAGCTGAGGGGATCAACTAGGTTAATAATATGTAATCAAGCTCATGGAATGGATTGGTGGTTGCCAGAGGTGGGAATGCGGGAGGTGAAATAAATGGGTGAACTCTTTTTGTCTTTAGTTAATTTAAATCACTTGAGTATAAATGAGATGTGCACAGTGATAATCACACATTAGAGGTGTGTGTCAGGTTTAGTGGTAGTGTGAGGTAACAGTCATTGTTTGATGTGAGTCCTCGGATGGGCTTGTGAGAGGGGGCATTCAAAGCAGAGAGGAGTGTGTCATTTGGGCAACCTAGGCTACCTGGAGGTGTCTGGCCTTGGGTGGCTCCTTTACCCACTGGACCCCTGCCACTTTGCATTGTCCCAGGAATTCTCCCCTTCCTAGTCTCTCAAACTTGATTCCGTCCAGCTCTACACCTCTCCTGGCTTTGCTTCCTGACACCCTTTGTCCTTTGGATGTGATATTTTCCTTGACACTCCCAGGAGTACTCTTGGCTCTTTCTTTTGAGTTGCTCAATAGCCACCTGGCCACATGATTTTGGTCCTTCTTCTCCTACTGGGGAAGGTCAAGAACCCTGCCCCAGACTTCCATAACTCTCTGCTTTCCTGGGAGAGAAGACAAAGTTAGCACATTAACAAGGAAGCAGTGATCAGGGTGGGAGCTAGGTTCCTTACAGCAGTTCTCAAGGAGAGGCTAAGAGTGTTTCAGTGATGGGCCAAAGCCACAGGCCAGAGAGAGAACCATGGCTGGAAGCCAGGCATCCAGTCAGGTATCAGGGCCACAGACAAGGCACTCTGAATTCTGGAGAACAGTTTCCTTTTTAACTGGGGCTTCCCAGGTGGTGTAGTGGTAAAGAACCCGCTTGCAAAGGCAGGAGATGTGGATTTTGTCCCTGGGTCAGGAAGATCCCTGGAGTAGGCAATGGCAACCCACTCCAGTATTCTTGTCTGGATAATTCCATGGACAGAGGAGCCTGGCCTGCTAAATTAGTCAAGGGCGTTGCAAAGCTGGTGAAGACAGTTCAGTTCAGTCCCATTAATGTAACCTGTCTGCCTAGATTCAGAGATTCCAGTGCTTTGCAAATCTGCTTATATGTGAGAATTCCTCTGGGCATTCCTAGGAGGCACTCTAAGTGTTCATGCAAGTCAGTACTGGTTGTTACTCAGGGTCATGGCCCCAGGTTCCAGTACTCTGAGCTGGTCCGGTTGCTGTCACTCCTGCTTCAAGACTATGAGGAGAAGGAGAATGCTGCCATTGTGTTGCACCTTAGTAGAAGCTCTAATTCAGGTTAACTGACCCCCAGATGTGACAATTCTACAGCTCAAGAATTCGTAGAGCCTGAAACTGAAAACTGAATTGATTTAGAGTTGCTTTCTCTCCAAGAGAAATTATTGACACAAGCTGCCCAGAGTATGAATAAGACCTGGGGCCATGAGAGCCTCTACTGAGCACTCAGGGCTGCTAGACCTCTGCAGCCTCAGGCCACTGGCTGAGGTTCACGGTGGAGAAACCTTCTTCGCTTGTGCTGGATTATTTTTCAGGGGGCACCTTGTTCTTCTTGCACTGGGGCTCCTCCACCCTCTACTCCGGAGTCACGTCCCCAGCACTGCAGCCATATGATGTTGCTGTATTTGCCTGAACTCCCCAGCCTCTCAGCTTGTATGTGAATCAGTGGGTGCACAGTTTTATGGCAGATGGAGCCCAAGATACTGCCTGACTCACCAGTGAAATAGACAACTATTATATAGATACTTGTGTTTTAGGTTCAAGTTTCTACTGCAATGGCTTGCTTCCCTCCTTAGTAAAGGAATCAAAGAACACACAGGAGACTACTTTTTAAAGTAAAGGCACTTGAAATCACATCCCAATCCCATGGAGAATTTTCTATCAGTGCTACTCCTTCCCCTTTGCTTCTGTTCTCTTTCATATTCCGGCATGCCAGATCACAAAGGACCAGGGTCAGGTTCAAATTCCTTGTTTTCTCTGCTTCAGGTCCAGTTAAGAGAAAAGGATCTTGCATACTGAGTGCATATTCCATTTTCTCACTCAGAAGTTCTCTGGAAGCAGAGCCAAAACCCAGTAGCAGAAGGCAGTCAATTTATTCTAACATATGCTTCATGTAACTTGAGATGCTGAAAAACTCCAAGAGCTGCACTGAGTTGAACACAGTCAGCAAATCCCATGGTCACCCAATGTGTGTAATTTAGATGAATGGATTAGTCAACCTGGGACTAGGTACCTTCAGGCATGAATATGGGGGTGGGTTGCCAAGATACCTTCAAGAATGTCCTATGTGTCTACTGAAGCAGGGATCCAAAATTGGAAAAATGCAAATGGCTGTGGTATGTGCCCATCCTTTGATGGGCTCCTGCCAATTCAGCTGGCTCCCTTCTGAAGCCCAAGGCTGTGGCTTCCATGAAGTAAGGAAGCTGTGGAGCCGAGTAGTGATGAGAACAGGCAAACAGCATTCCCATTGCCCAGAGCTATTCTAAGTCCTTTGGAAGGAGTTGGTGTGCAGTCTAAATGGATAATAAGTTGATGAAGGGATGCGTGACATGGATAAGAACAGTCCTGATATGAGTTATGCCCTCTGAGTAGTCGAGAATCAATAGACCTACAAATGTTTCATTGGCTTCAACCTGCTCTAAATGATACAAGTTTGTTCTTTATTTAACTCCAAAAATGGAAACAGTGACAGAATTTATTTTCTTGATCTCCAAAATCACTGCGGATGGTGACTGCAGCCATGAAATTAAAAGACGCTTGCTCCTTGGAAGAAAAGCTTTGACAAACCTAGATAATATATTTAAAAGCAGAGACATCACTTTGCCAACAAAGGTCCATATAGCCAAACTATGGTAAAGAAAGCTGAGAGCTGAAGAATTGATGCTTCCGAACTGTGGTGCCAGAGAAGACACTTGAGAGTCCCTTGGGCTGCAAAGAGATCAAAACAGTCAATCCTAAAGGAAATCAACCCTAAATGTTCATTGGAAAGATTGATGCTGAAACTGAAGCTCTAATAAATACTTTGGCCACCTGATACAAAGAGCCAACTCATTGGAAAAGACCCTGATG
>SJYA01000301.1:47052-64219 GCA_006410615.1 Neotragus moschatus | reverse complement strand
TGAGAGCTGAAGAATTGATGCTTCTGAACTGTGGTGCCAGAGAAGACACTTGAGAGTCCCTCGGGCTGCAAAGAGATCAAAACAGTCAATCCTAAAGGAAATCAACCCTAAATATTCATTGGAAAGATTGATGCTGAAACTGAAGCTCTAATAAATACTTTGGCCACCTGATACAAAGAGCCAACTCATTGGAAAAGACCCTGATGATGGGAAAGATTGAGGGCAAAAGGAGAAAAGGGCAACAGAAGATGAGATGGTTTGGATGGCATCATCAGCTCAATGGACATGAGTCTGAGCAAACTCCGGAAGATTGTGAGGACAGGGAAGCCTGGTGTGCTGCAGTCCATGGGGCTGCAAAGAGTCAGACATGACTTAGCGACTGAACAACAAAACTTGTAGGACATGGGCACCTATCTGGAGCAGATATTCTCAGATATTCTCAAGTACAAAACTCTATTTTACCCATCCTTAAAATTACATACAGGCTAGAAAGGAGAGTTCCCATTGAGGATTCTGCCTGCTTTCCTTTCATTTTTCTGCTCCAGGTTTTTAAGTACATGCGGTAGAATCTACTCTGCCCTAACTCCAGGGAGAGACTTGTAGATTTCTTCCAAGGAATGTTTTGATTTCCTTTTAAGTCAAAGATTTGACATAAAAATCATCACAGTTCTGAGGTGTTTTCCTTTGGGGAGAGAATTCAATTTCACCATTATGAACCCTGGGTATCAGCAGGTGTTCCCACCCATTCTTTCTGTCCTTCATTCCACGTCCATGAATGGGGAATGTCCGCTCAGACCCTGGTGTTGTGTGGATGAATTCCACCCTTCTTCTTTGGAGGTGTTTCCTATGGAGGGCTGTTAACACCATCATTCAGGGCACTCCACAAAACAAGTCAGAAAAATGAAGGAGATAAAAGAAAAATGATTCATGTCAGAAGTCTATCTTCAAAATACAATCTTTGAGGAAAGAGAATTGCCTGTGGTCAAACTCTGTTCTATAGGAGTACAGAATTTCAGTGTTATTCATCCCATATTCTGTGGAAAGGGCTGAAAAGGAAGAGTCCTTGATGATTCTTTTGCTTGAATTACTGCCTTAAAATGGCAACTATAATAAATATCAGCAAATTCCTTGCAGGGATAAGTGACCGGTCAGTTACTTTCTAAATCAGGGCCCACACGTGGAGATAGCTTATTTACTGCAAGTAATCATTTATTTGTGCAGTTTCCATTTTGCAATGCAATGTGGTATTAACACTGGCCAGTGATGCAAGGTACCTCTTCTTCCTTTGACAGAAATTGTTGAAACTGATTTCAAAAAACTCTTAGTGGAATTCTACTACCATCACATGTGTATTAGGACCTAAAGAATCAAAGATTTGAAAAGTTATGGTCCCTGTCCACTAACAGCTGACAACTTGGAGGGAGATGGATGTTTTATGCAGATGGTTTTCTATCATGTGGCAAATACAGCTCTGGATGTACACCAGGGCCCGGGGAACACTTAGCTGGCCAGTATGAGTCAGGTAAGTCTCCTAGAAGAACAGGACCCATGTGGTAAATATCTCTGCCTGTACACTTGTTGGGGGGGGTAGTTTTTTAAACTCATGAAAATTATCAATGTCCAATTGACCAGTGCATAAATGCATAAAATAAAATGTGAAATAAGGTGAGTGTTACAGGGCAAGTGGCTCTGGGACTCCTCCCAACCAGGGTGGATTTAGGGTGGGAGAGATGTGAATGTATTTTATAGGCTGAGAGGAAGTCACGAAGAGCAAGAGATCAAGAGCAAGAAAGAGAAGAGAAGCCAGAGAGGGAATACACAAAGGGTCAGGACCTAGGAGAGCAAGGGATTAGGGTTGTGAGGACAAGTTATGGACTGGCCTTGAGCACGTGCAGGGTCGACTCTTCCGGACTGCTGGGAAGGGCGACTGTGGCTGTCACTGAACTGCGCCTGCATGTTAGTGTATGGGTATGCATGTGAGCACGTGTGTGTGTACTCAGTTGCTCAGTCATGTCCCTCTCTTTGCAACCCCATGGTCTGTAGCCTGACAGGCTCCTCTGTCCATGGGTTTCTCCAGATAAGAATACTGGAGTGGAATCCATTTCCTTCTCCAGGGGATCTTCTTGTCCCCACCCAGCAACAGAACCCCCATCTCTTGCATCTCTTGCATTAGCAGGCAGATTCTTTACCTCTCGGGCCATCTGGAAAGCCCATGTGAGCACACACAGGATGGTACATTAAGGCAGGTTGCATCTACTTGTTATACACTCTCTTATGTACTGAATGTTTGTGTCCCCTGCAAACTCATGTTGAAATCCTAACCAAACCCCATGCGATGGTATCAGAAGGTGGGACTTTGAGAGTAGAGCCCTCATGCATGGGATTAATGCCTTTATAAGAAAAGACAAAGAGAGCTTGCTTCTTGCTTTCTGCTCTTCAACATGTGAAGATACAAGGAAAAGACAACCACCTGCAAATCTTGGAGTGAGTGCTCACCAGACACACTTGACCTTGAACTTCCCAGCCTCCAGAACTGTGAGAAATAAATTGTTGTTTGAGCCTCTGAGCCTCAAGTAATGAGTTATGGCAGCCCCAGCTGACTGAGACTCTATCCGACACTCACTGAACAAATGTCTGTCAATTGTCTACTATGTAGCAAACACTCCTCTAAGAACTGGAGATAAGCGACGAACAGATTAGCTAAAGCCCCTGCCTTACGAGGGCAGAGCTGGACATGTGCCCTGCAGGAATGGGGGACCTAGTGACAGCTATAGATATGCGCTGATGAAGTTGTAGCACTGATCAGACAAAACTAACCATCTCATGATCTCGAACATCTACTAACTTGAAACAAGATTCATTGTCCTGGCCAGGACCTCTCTTTCTAAGGACTGCTGTCATCTACCCATGAGGATGGACCCAGGTGACCTGTTTATATTATATTGACCTTGACCATTTCCCTGGCATAGTCAATTCAACAGGATTGGGCACCTGGCCTAGGCTGAATCACTCAGAATTTTTTTTTTCTGAAAAATTGGAATTGATCCTGAGAGAGCTACTCTGTGTCTGCAATTGCTTTAATTAAAGATATGTAAATTCAGAAACTGTGAGTGTGGCCATGCTTGGCTCTGTGTATAGAGAAGTATCAAAAGGCAATCTATGGCAAAAAGGAGAATTAATTATGCCAGGAGTGCAGGGAGAGGCAGGGATGAAAGGCCATTTAGCCTGAGAGGGAGGGGGAGAGAAAAGGGAGGCGGGCCGAAGGGGGAGAGGGAAGAGGCGGAAGGAAGAGGGGAGAGGAAGACAAAGTTCATTTGTTTATCTTTCCCCCTCCCCTCACCCTGAGATTTATTTGTTTCCTACTCTGTGTTAGGTGCTGTTTAGACACTGGGGATACTGAGCTGTGGACAACATCTACCTCCTTGGAAGCTCGAATTCTAGAGGGAAGGTAGACCTGGGCTCTGGACAGCATTCTGAGTCCTGGGCCTGTCTGCTGTGCAGCCCTCTTCATTTTCTGCCCTGCGGTCTGTCTCACTTGTTTCTTATGATAATCCTCTCTTCCCTCACCAGTATGCCTTAGCTTGTTTGAGTGAGCATCACTTGTGCCAGAAGAATCTTGATCAAATACACATTTGTCAGTTTTCAGAAAGATTTGCACTTACCTGTAGCCTGAAATTAGAAAGAAATCTGCTCAGATGGTCCCAAGATTCGAGCTCCATTCTGCTTTATATCAATAACTACCTATGTGTGGATCATGATAAATCTGTACAGCCAGAACTACCAGCAACTTGTGGCAGTTAGCAAAGCAGGCTAATGATATTTATTTTATCATGTACCATGGATTGTGTGGTTTGATTAAAAAATGTTTTGTGGAATGCCTAATTCCTCATATTGATTTTCAGTCCTATTTTTCCTTTTGACTTGTATAGGGAACTTCTTCCCACCAGTACAAAGGACAGTTGTTCACATGTTGCCATGTTTGACTAACAGTCTACTTTCTGCTGAAATAGTCCACAGGAAATTCCAAACATTGTGACTTCACTCTCAAATGCTTAAGTATGCCTCTCTATACAAATAAGACATTTTCCTTCATAAGACCTTAGGCCTTATGGCTCTCCGGCAATAATTCCTTCATATCATTTCATATACTATCCACGTTCAGTTTTCCCCAATTGTCTTCTCAATTTGTTTAGTTATTTTATTCAAATAGAGAACCAAAAAGTCCACATATTGTATTAGATTGCACATCTTTTAAGTCTCTTTAAATCAATAACCAAGAGCAAATCACTACCATTTCATTCATGCCATTGACTTAAAGAGACTGTTTGTCCTGTAAAGTGATACACACTCTGAATTTGTCTGATGTCTTCCTCTTTACAACATTGGGTTTGTTCCTGACTTTTGCTTTCTTTTATTTCTAAAAGCTTTAATTGGGTTGGAAATATTGGGTTGGCCAAAAAGTCCATTTGGGTTTTCTTATAACATCTTCTGGTAAAACCCAAATGAACTTTTTTTGGCCAATCCAATATTTTGGGTTTTACTATATTGTTCGTATAGTCAAAGCTATGGTTATTTCCGGTAGTCATATATGAATGTGAGAGTTGGACAATAAAGAAGGTTGAGCACTGNTGGGTTGGCCAAAAAGTCCATTTGGGTTTTCTTATAACATCTTCTGGTAAAACCCAAATGAACTTTTTTTGGCCAATCCAATATTTTGGGTTTTACTATATTGTTCGTATAGTCAAAGCTATGGTTATTTCCGGTAGTCATATATGAATGTGAGAGTTGGACAATAAAGAAGGTTGAGCACTGAAGAACTGATGCTTTTGAACTGTGATGTTGGAGAATACTCTTGAGAGTCCCTTGGACTGCAAGGAGATCAAACCAGTCAATCCTGAAATAAAGCAACCCTGAATACTCATTGGAAGGACTGAAGCTGAAGCTCCAAAACTTTGGCCACCTAATAGGAAGAGCCAACTCACTAGAAAAGACCCTGATGCTGGAAAAGATTGAAGGCAGAAGGAGAAGGGGATGACAGAGGATGAGATGATTGGATGGCATCACTGATTCAATGGACATGAGTTTGAGCAGACTCCGAGAGATAGTGAAGGACAGGGAAGCCTGACATGCTAAGCAGGACTCCATGGGGTCACAAAGAGTTGGATACAATTGAGTGACTGAACAACAGCTTCATGTCGCATTGCTTCAGGAGAACAAATACCTGCCTATTACAAAATGCCAAGATTGATCAATGGATTCAGCTGGTGTCAGCAGACCCATCCATTATAATATGTGGCTTTCGCCTTATAAGTAGAAGTAATCTGTCACAAATACCTAGTTCTTCATTGGTTCTTCACTCTTAGCACTGATTGCTGTTTGTTGCCTAAATCAATTATTACATTAAAGTTTACAAAATGATGATTTTATCATTGCATCTTTCTTTAACTATGCATTAACTGGAATTCTTCTTTAAAAAGATTTCCCTCATCAACTAGTGCTAATTGGTTACTCTGAAATATAGTTCATATGATGGAGACAGGATAAGAGCTTAAGATTGTCCTTTAATTCAAACTGTTCAGAGTAATAGTCCATTGTTTTTAGCATTGGTCACTGAAATTACTTCATCAGTAGTACTTGTGATATCGTTAAGAGAATGGTGACATACCCAATGCCTGGGTTAAAATTCTATAAAAAATGATATAAAATTCATTATATCAAGAATGGATTCGCATAAAGATTACATCTCTTTGTAATAATAGACAAGAGGGCTGTTAGTAGGTGCCTGAATGTGCTATTCATTTTGAAAAGTTTTGGAGGAAAAATCCTTGTTTTTACTCTTAAACTCAAAATTATTTGATTTTTTTTTCCTCTCCACTCTTAAATCACAAGATTTAAAAAATCAGTTTATGCTGTTCATAGTGTATACAACACCTGTATAGAAAGGAAGGGACACAGAAGTTAAGGTGGAAGAGTAGGGGTGTGGAAATGAAGATTTTTGGAAAATTTTCTGGTCCCCAAATGGTTCACAGTTTAACAAATAATTTCTAAGCAATGGGCCACATCAGTTCAGTTCAGTCTCAGTCGTGTCCTACTCTTTGCGACCCCATGAATCAATCCACTATTTCAAATACTTTACTTTGAAAGAGAGTTTAACTTAGAACGTTTCTTCAGCCATTAAGTGTAGTGTCAAAGTTATATAATAACAAAATCGTCTTATCTTGTTATTTAGACTTCTAGTTGCTACCTATGGAACATCCAGGGTTTGGCATTTCCTCTTATAAACGGTCGCTATCTTTTGCTATATGGAAGTGATGTGACAGTTTTTGTGATCCCAAGAGTCAAGATTTCATGGGAAATTTTCCTGTGGCAAAGGCTCTTTACATTCCAAGATGTTTGCCAGGAAGTTTATTTGTCTCCATGCATATTGCTGACAAGTGCCTTCTAATCAGATGACAGTTGTGACCTCTCGTGAAACCTCACCTCTTATCAAGCTTATTAAAGAGCTCTGCCACTATTTAATCAGTAGGGTTGTAGCAAACATCAAACATGACATGTCTAGTTGCAAGGAATGCTATTTACATTGAACACGATGGCTCAAGTGCAGAGAGCTATTCCCTGCCTTCCATACCATGTTCTAGGAAGTTCTGGGAAAACATGTCATGGCCTCCTCCTGAGTGTAGGGAAATGAACAGGAAATCATTCTCTCCTTTGGGAATTGTAAATAGGGCGCATGTGTTCAGTCTGGAAAAGTATTTCTTTTCTCTTCGACCAGTCATGACAGAAGGTATGGTCTGTTGAGTCAAGGCACAATACTGACAGGGAAGCAAAGGGTAGCTAGCCTTCTATCTTTTTTTAATTTTTTTGCAAATTTGATGGTCGAACTACATTCTTAGCTCTGGTACCCATTCTTACTTTTCTAAAGGCAGAAAAGAAATGTGGCTTGGTGATCTTAAAGATTTAGGAGCGTGTAAGTGTGGTAATTTTCATGGCAATATAGAAAAAAAAAAAGTTTTGTTGTATTCATATTGTAAATATCCTGGCAGAATATAGCTCCTAACTGGAGCCTAAGCCATATCCATGAATGCAAATCAGGAATGTTCAGCCAGTCCTAAAGCCCCACCATCAACCTCCTGTACAACCTCTGCCATTGCTGTGGTCTTCCAGAGGCAAAAGCCACAAGACACAGAGGTTTCAGTCATGGGTTCCAGAGTCACAATACCTGAGACTGAAATCTGACTTTACCACGTGAGGACTGTGACGCTGGCAATTACTCAGCTTTTCTCTATAGGTCAGATTCTTCGTCTCTGTAGAAAACAGCATAACAGTTATTAGTTACTGAGGGATTCAACTAAGACAACAGACATAAAGTGCCTAGAGCCTAATCCTTAGTGAGCACTAGATCAATGTCGGCTTTGCTTCTTTTTCCATTATTGCTATTGACTAGTGAGGGTGAACATGCCAAGAGCTGATCTACACAAGGTTTGTTTGGGCTTAAAATATGCAGCTAGCACTTCCTGAATGCATGGCTGCAGACAAATTGCTAAATCTTTCCACGCCTTAGTGTCCTCATCTGTCGAATGGAGATGATAATAGTACCTTTCTCACAGGGTTGTGCTGATGTGGTTGTCATTCAGTTGCTAAGTTGTGTGTGACTCTTTGTGGCCCCATGGACTATAGCACACCAGGCTCCTCTGTCCTCCACTGTCTCCCTGAGTTTGCCCAAACCAAACATGTCCATTGTGTCAGTGAAGCTATCTAACCATCTCCCCTCTGCCACTCCCTTCTCCTTTCAAGTCACTTTTTTCACTCTCTTCTTTCACCCTCATCAAGAGGCTGTTTAGTTCCTCTTCATTTTCTACCATTAGAGTGGTGTCATGTGCATATTTGAGATTGCTGCTCTTTATTTCTCCCAAAGACCTTGATTCCAGCTTGTGATTCATCCAGCATGGCATTTTGCATGATGTTCTCCACGTAGAAGTTAAACAAGCAGGGTGACAATATACAGCCTTCCCATGCTCCTTTTCCAGTTTTGAACCAGTCAGTTGTTCTATGTCTGGTTCTAACTGTGCTGATGATTAACTGATTAAAAATGTGTGAGGCCTTTAGAAGAGTTCTGACAGTATTGGCACAGAATAAACATTAGCTAGTCTGACTAGAATTTTTGTAGCAGTTGTGTGAAGAAGTAGGGCCAGAGGGGAGGAGATTCGGAAGATGGTACACAGATTAACATGTGCCTGGACTTGAAAGAGATGGATGCCAGGGGCATATGTCACAGACGTAATTTTCTCTGGGGCCCAAGTGACAAAGTCTAGCACAAAGGGGAGGGGCAACCCACCCCCTCCTCTTGCAGGAAGGAGAAGACTTTAGTGATTTGAACGCTGCAGAGAATATGGTGCTGGTTTGGTGCCCGGAAGCCTTCAGGGCACTGCTAATGACAGCAGCGCCTCTTGTGGGCAGTGGTGGCACCTGGCAACAAGGGGGTCATGACAGCAGCGTCCTGGCACTGAGAGGGGCTGAGCAGAATGGGGCTCAGAAAATGCCGGCTACCATGTGTCACAGGGAGGCACCATCTGGAGACTTCCAGAAGTCACTGGGATAGAGAGGTTCAGAGGTCTGAGGAAGCAGCCAGAGTTTATGAAGACACGCTGCCCTCCACTGTGGCTTTTCACCGTGAACTTCACCACCCACTCATCCCCTCACTCACTCAGCTCTTTAGCAAGGACTAGTCTATGTTTGGGAGCCATCTGAGTGCTTGCAAACTCACAAGAGTAACCAGGATTTGTTGGCCTGAGTATATGCGCGGTCGTGTCCACCTCTTTGTGACCGCACGGACTGTAGCCTGCCAGGCTACTCTGACCATGGAGTTTTCCAAGCAAGAATATTGGAGTGAGTTGCCATTTCCTACTTCAGGGGATCTTCCCCGCCAGGGATTGAACCTGTGTCTTTCTGCATCCCCTGCACTGGCAGGTGGATTCTTTACCACTGTGCAACCTGGGAAAACCCATTTGTTGGTTTCGTAGGTGGGAAGGAAGGCATATTGTAAGGAAACTTGCTTAATTATTTACAAACATCCAATCCACAACCTCAGAGGTTGGTAATGGAAGCAATGTAACCACATGGGGTAGGTGGATGAACCTCCAAGGATCTATCCATGTATCATCAAAGGTGCTCTGAGATGCCTTCAGTCACTCATGTAGCAAGGATGCTTTGAGTGCTTACTGTATGCCAGGCAGTATTCTAAGAGTCACTGTGTGCCAGACATATGCCTGCTCTCAGACCTTCATGGGCTATGGGAGATGCAGATTAACAAGCAACTAAAATATAGTGTGACATTCCTAGGCCACAGAATGTGTTCAGCTTTAGTGCATGTTTGCACGCATGCTTAGCTGTGTCCGACTCTCTGCGACCCCATGGACTGTAGCCCACCAGGCTCCTCTGTCCATGACATTTTCTAGGCAAGAATACTGGAGTGGGTTGCCATTTCCCCCTTCAGGGGATCTACCCAACCCAGGGATTGAACCCGTGTCCCTTGTCTCTCCTGCATTGGCACGAGGATTCTTTACCACTGGTACCACCTGGAGCTGCTGAACATTTTTCCACAGTCGTTGTACCAAGTTATACTCCAATCAACTGTGTCTGAGGGTTCCCATTGCTCTACATCCTTGTCCACACTTGGCATTTTCTATCTTTTTCAATTCTTGCCATTCTGGGGTGCTTGTAGTAGTATAGTATTATGGGTTTAATTTGCATTTCCCGAATGACTTAATGAAGTTGAGTGCATTTTCACATGCCTATTTGTACTTTGGATATCCTTTTTTTGTGAAATGTGCTTTTTTCAAGTAGCAAGTAGCTGCTTGCCTGGGCTATTCACTTAACCAGTGAAGGTCAGGAAGCCAGTGTGGCTAGGGCAGAGTGAGGGAGAGGGCAGTAGGAGAGCAAGCTAGAGAGGAAATGAGAGGAGTGCAGGGTCTGGTGGGTCAGGTAGGAATGTGGTTTATGTTCTGAGTGGGGAGCTTTGGGCAGAGAGCGGCAGAACCAGGCTTATGTTTTAACACAATCACTGTGCATGGCAGAATAATGACCCCCAAAGATGTCCATGATGTGGTCTGCAGAATTGTGAACATGTCATGTCAGGTGACCTTAAAATGGGGAGATTGTCCTGGATTATCTAGATGGGTCCAGAATAATCATGGTCCCCTTGTTGGTAGAAGGAGATGGTCGGGGGAGAACCAGAGAGGTGACAGTGTAAGGGCTCAGCCCACTATTTCTACTTTGAGAATGGAGGAAGGGAGCCCTGAGACAAGGAATGCAGGGGGTAGGGATGAGGCCAGGGTGAACTCTGGATGCTAGGAAAGGCAATGAAATGCACTCTTCCTGAGAGCCTTCAGAAGGAACACAGCTCTGTGGACACCTTGATTTGTAAACCAATGGGAATTCTATTTTTAGATTTTTAAGTCACCTCCATACTGTTCTCCATAGTGGCTATACCAATTTACATCCCCACCGACAATGTAGGAGGATTCCCTTTGCCCTACACCCTCTCCAGCGTTCATTGCTTGTGGACTTCTTGATGATGGCCATTCTGACCAGTGTGAGGTGATACCTCATTGTAATTTGCATTTCTCTAATAATCAGGCATGTCAAGCATATTATCCTGTGCTTTGGGGGCATCTGTATGTCTTCTTCGAAGAAATGTCTGTTTAGATCTTCTGCCCATTTTTTGATTGGGTGGTTTACTTTTTTGATACTGAGCTACATTAACTATTTGTATATTTTGGAGAGTAATCCCTTGTCAGTCACTTCATTTGAAAATGTTTTCTCCAATTCTGAGGACTGTCTTTTCATTTTGCTTGTGGTTTCGTTCGCTGTGCAAAAGTTTTTATGTTTAATTAGGTCATATTTATTTTTGTTTTTATTTTCATTACTCTAGAAAGTGGGTCCAAAAAGATATTGCTGCAGTTTATATCAAAATGTGTTCTGCCTATGTTTTCTGCTAAAAGTTTTATAGGTCATCAAGGCTGGTGCCCTGCCATAGAACTACCATATGATCCAGCAACCCCATTCTTGAGCATATATCCAGAAGAACCATAATTCCAAAACATACATGCACCCCAATGTTCATTGCAGCATTTTTTACAATAGCCAAGACATGGAAACAACATAAATGTCCATTGACAGAAGAATAGTTGAAGAGGATGTGGTATATATATTCAGTTCAGTTCAGTTGCTCAGTCGTGTCCGACTCTTTGCGACCCCATGAATCTCAGCATGCCAGGCCTCCCTGTCCATCACCAACTCCCGGAGTTCACTCAGACTCACGTCCATCGAGTCAGTGATGCCATCCAGCCATCTCATCCTCTGTCGTCCCCTTCTCCTCCTGCCCCCAATCCCTCCCAGCATCAGAGTCTTTTCCAATGAGTCAACTCTTCACATGAGGTGGCCAAAGTACTGGAGCTTCAGCTTTAGCATCATTCCTTCCAAAGAAATCCCAGGGCCGATCTCCTTTAGGATGTATTGATCTCCTTGCAGTCCAAGGGACTCTCAAGAGTCTTCTCCAACACCACAGTTCAAAAGCATCAATTCTTTGGTGCTCAGCTTTCTTCACGGTCCAACTCTCACATCCATAACCATTGGAATAACCATAGCCTGGATTAGATGGACCTTAGTCGGCAAAGTAATGTCTCTGCTTTTCAATAACCTATTTACTCAACATTTAAATAATGCCATTTGCAGCAACATGGATGGGCCTAGAAATGATCATACTCAGGGAAGTAAGACAGAGAAAGACAAATATATGATATCACTTATATGTGGAATCCAAAAGGATGATACAAATGAACTTATTTACAAAACAGACTCATAGCCTTCAAAAACAAACTTACGAGGAATTCCCCGGCTGTCCAGTAGTTAAGACTCAGCACTTCCACTGCAGGGGTTACAGTTTTGATCCCTCGTCAGGGAACTAAGATTCTGTGGTTGACCAAAAAAAGAGAGAGAGAAAGAAAAAATGGGAAAAGTTTAAAAACCAAAAGCAAGAAATCCTACAAAGGGGAAAGGTGAAGGGAGGGATAAACTAGGAGGCTGGGTTAACATGCACACTACTCTCTATAAGATAGATGATCGACAAGGACTTACTGTTTAGCATGGGGAACTATGCTAAATATTCTATAATAACCTATATGAGAAAAAAATCTGAAAAGGAATGAATGCATGTATAATTGATCCACTTTGTTGTACACCTGGAACTAATACAACATTGTAAAGCTGCTGCTGCTGCTAAGTCGCTTCAGTCATGTCTGACTCCGTGTGACCCGATAGAGGGCAGCCCACCAGGCTCCCCTGTCCCTGGGATCCTCCAGGCAAGAACACTGCAGTGGGTTGCCATTTCCTTCTCCAATGCATGAAAGTGAAAAGTGAAAGGGAAGTCGCTCAGTTGTGTCCAACTCTTTGCAACCCTATGGACTGCAGCCTACCAGGCTCCTCTGTCCATGGGATTTTCCAGGCAAGAGTACTGGAGTGGGGTGCTATCACCTTCTCCGAACACAACATTGTAAAGCAACCATATTCTAATATTAAATAAAAATTAAATAAAAAATAAGCCAGTGGGCTCCATTTCGGCAAACTGTGTTGTTTTAAGCATCTAAATTCATGGTAATTTGTTAACAACAGCAGCAGGAGATGAATCCAGTCACTATAGCTGCTGCATCAGGCATCGAGTCCGGGTGGTGGGCAAAGCAAGAAGACAGAGAATAGTTAAGGGCCACTGTGATAATCCCGGCAAGAGGTGATGGCAGCTTGGATCAGGGTGAATCAAAACTGTACATTATAAGGCAGAAAATAAACAAAACCACAGAGTAAAGCTAATACTTTAAAAAATTCCTACCATGTACCAGGATGTATGCTCAGCCATTTTCATTTTTTAAAATTGAATCCCCACAACAAAATAAGGTAGGTATACTATTGTCTGTGTACCATACGTGAGGATTGAAGGGGCTGTCCTCTGCTCACTGAAGACAAAAGGGCAGCCAAAATTCAAACTCAGCCTCTGATATACCAAATCTCTCTTGCTTTCCTTTTTGTTCTCCCCTAAGTCCTTAACAAAATTATGTATAAATGTTCTCGTTTAAGTGGTCCCAGCTGTGCCACCGAGCATTCTTGAAAGGGTGGGCTGGAGGTGAAGCCAGAATTGTAAGGACCTCTGGGGACAAATGAACCTCAGAACACAGGAATTAAGGCTATGGGCCGTGGCTCCCTTCCAAGAGGAATCGTGTCTCCATCATCAACTGCACAGAATCTGGGCTTGATTGAGCTAAAAAAGCCTTGGGACTCCCTGACCGTTGTAAACAACTAATTAGAATACAGGAAGATAGTTTCTGTGTTTGAAGTTGGTGCAAAGCGCTAACCTGGGCATCGCTTTTCTGTCCGAAATACAGCACTCCTCAGAGCGCTTGATTGTAAGAGGATAAACAGTGAAACAGGCTTCGCCTGTCTACTTTTCTGTGATAGTGTGAAGTTTGTCTGATCAAGGCTTATTCATGACACTGATTCTGCGGCCCTTTAGGAATCGGATTCATTCTACCTCTTTCGATCACACCACACATCTTGCATCTGTAGTTGGGCACCAGTGCTGGTACCGGCTGCTCAGCTCAGGGTATGTGGGGTTGTGTGGACAAGTTTGGCCTTCGAGGTAGAAGGTTGAGGGCCTACGCTGGCTCTTCTGATGCGCATCACCTGCAGCTGACCTCTCTCATTTTTTGCCTCTGCAGCCTCTCTGCAGACTGGGGCTAGTTGGGGCTTTGTTCCTAGTTTCTGATCCCACAAGCTGGTGAGATTCGTTGGCTTCCTGTGGATTTCCCTAGGCTTTCCCTGCTGGTGGATAACGTGGTGATTTTGTGATACACCCAGTCTCTAGGCTGGGCCTGAGTCTGGTTCATCCCCTCATTTTTCTAGTGTCATCTTCAGTCTGCGTCCTTCCAGAATAAGAGCATTCTCAGCAGCATCTTAGTTGTTGGGCTTTTTGTTTGTTTGTTTGTGCTTTTTCCTTTGGCTGTGCCAGGTCTCAGCTGCAGCCTGGGGATCTTTCGCTGTGGCATGCAAACTCTTCATTGCAGCATGTGGGATCTAGTTCCCCCACCAGGAATCCAACCCGGCCCCTCTGCACTGGGAGTGCAGAGTCTTAGCCACTGGATCACCAGAGAAGTCTCTCCTTAGTTGGTTTTTACAATTTCTCTGGAACAATCAAGCTCTCAGTGGTGTTTCCAGGATGGAAGGTCACTACCTCTTTCATGAAAACTGACTGCTGGGCTTAGGCCCTTCAATGGACATGTTTTATGTCACTCTCATAACAGTTCTGCATGGGTAGATATTACTGCTATTCCCAGCAGGGACCGTGGTAAGTGGGGAAGTCATCAGGTCTTCTAAGTCACATCCTTGATTTTATTATAGAAAAAGCAAAGCTTTCTCCAGGGAACTGGCATCATTTGACTGTGGTGTCAAATTACACAGAAGAAATACATTCTCCCTTCCTGGATAAGGTGCATAGAAAGACTGCTCTTCCAACTTCTTGCTGTAGGTAGGTACCTTGACAGAGAGAAGAAGGAAAAGTTAGCATGAAGTGGGAGTAAAATGGACATTTGTCTGCCAAGGAACCAGTGTCTCTAAGGAAAGGAATGCAGAAGGCTTCTGAGCTATGTATGGCAGGCATCCTCTGACCCATTAAGGGAGACTGACTAGAGAGTATATCAAATGGTGAGCACATTGCCTGTACATCTCATTTGCTTATTCACAAAATTAGGTAATTATATCCCAAAGGGAGAGAAACTGCCGCATTGAATATACAGGACGCATTCAATGTCACTACAGGTAGCAGATTGAGTTTAACAAGCCATATGGGTTGTAATTGTCTGAGTATGATTAATTCATAATGTTTGTTCATTTTATGCCTTATATTATGATGTGTTATTATTTCATTTAATTACAATATATGTCCTTTTTCTAGGCATGATCAAGAACCCTTAGGGATTTTGATATTCCCTCAGATAAGAACAAGCAATGTCTCCGGCTTTCTGGACTTAATCTGGGAGTTATTTCTTTGGGTGCAAGTTCCACGAAAAGAGCACTGTGAACTCGGAGCAGATGGCGCATCCGTCCATCACCAAGCTCCACTTGGAGCCTGAGGAAAACTTTATACCGAAGGTGGAAATAATGGCTTTCTGCTCAGTTTGTTGTAAATTCTAAATGGGGTGATGGAAGGCTGTAATGATCACTGTTGTTCAACGCCTCTGGGCTCCAACATCTGGCGAATGCCTTTCCTAACTGACAGCTGTTAGCCTTGGTATCACAGTGTGCTGCTCAGAGCTTTTGTTCTAAGTAGGCTGGGAAGCGGGCTTGAAGCAAGTATCACTAGTTCATGTATCAAGATGTTAAAGAGAGAGAAAACAATTTTATTTTCAGGATTAACTTCACTATGGTACAATTTAGTAAAAACAGAGCCTTTTGCATATTGTTATGGAAATGCTGCAGGCTCTTACGCTCAAAACCCAAGATTTTTGTCACATTTTTAGCACAAGAGTGTAAATTAATATTCTAAGTCATTTAGCCTCTGTCAGAGACAAATCCAAATTGCTAACAAGCACAAGATAAATTTAGGAAAATTGGCTTATGTCCTGAGATCAGGTTTGAAGATGAATCCATAAAACTTATACAACAGGAAAGAAAACAATTTGCATTCTGGAGATAACAGACGGAAGGGGTATCATTAAAAAGTATAGTACTTTGAATTGGAATAAGCCGTTTGTCTGTGGTTTTAAAGAATGGAATTTCATAAATAATCCAGACAAGGTGTTTGGTGTAAATATTTCCATTACTAAGATTATGCTGCTGCTGCTGCTAAGTCACTTCAGTCATGTCCAACTCTGTGTGACCCCATATATGGCAGCCCACCAGGCTCCCCTGTCCCTGGGAGTCTCCAGGCAAGAACACTGGAGTGGGTTGCCATTTCCTTCTCCAATGCATGAAAGTGAAAGGTGAAAGTGAAGTCGCTCAGTTGTATATGACTCTTAGCAACCTCATGGACTGCAGCCTACCAGGCTCCTCCATCCATGGGATATTCCAGGCAAGATTATACTAAGATACTTCAAATCTAGGCTTTCTATGACTAATATCATTTAAATAGGAACAAAATAAACTTTGAAAAGAAAATGATCACAAGGTTTTTAAAATTTTTAATTTTTAAATCATTTTTTAATAATTAAAAAGTCTTTTTAATCACTTTACCTAGATTTATCTCTTTGCACATTNCAAGATTATACTAAGATACTTCAAATCTAGGCTTTCTATGACTAATATCATTTAAATAGGAACAAAATAAACTTTGAAAAGAAAATGATCACAAGGTTTTTAAAATTTTTAATTTTTAAATCATTTTTTAATAATTAAAAAGTCTTTTTAATCACTTTACCTAGATTTATCTCTTTGCACATTTTAAAAAGACTGCTACTATATTTAAAGACCAAGGAATTTTTTTTTTTTTTTTTAGAAATGAAAGCTACTCTGATAAGAATCAGAGAAAGGGAAAGAGAGATATAGAGACAGAGAGAGATTGAGAGGGAGGCAGGCTTGGGTCTTTTGGCTATGAATCTGCCATTTCAAGAACCAGAGTGGTTGGTAGAGTTATGATATGAAAGGATTCATTCTACAACTATATACTTCCTGTGTGAAAATACACGAGAAGCTTTTTGTTTTTTGACTTTTTATTTTGTATTGGGATATAGCCCAGTTAACAATACTGGGCTATCAGTTCAGTTCAGTCACTCAGTCGTGTCCGTCTCTTTGCGACCCCATGAATTGCAGCACGCCAGGCCACCCTGTCCATCACCAAATCCCAGAGTTCACTCAAACTCAAGTCCATCGAGTTGGTGATGCCATCCAACCATCTCATCCTCTGTTGTCCCCTTCTCTTTCTGCCCTCAATCTTCCCCAGCATCAGGGTCTTTTCCAGTGAGTCAACTCTTTGCATGAGGTAGCCAAAGTACTGAGTTTCAGCTTCAGCATCAGTCCTTCCAATGAACACCCAGGGCTGATCTCCTTTAGGATGGACTGGTTGGATCTCCTTGCAGTCCAAGGGACTCTCAAGAGTCTTCTCCAACACCACAGTTCAAAAGCATCA
>SJYA01000301.1:16356-41358 GCA_006410615.1 Neotragus moschatus | reverse complement strand
TTTGGTGTTATGGTCTTTCACGGAGCTAATGATGGATGTGAGATGAATCACAAGTGCATCATGGCAGAAAATAAAGAATGCTACCTGGGAGTCAGAGCAGGAACTCTGCCACTGATGGGCAGTGTGACCCCCATCAAGTCATACAGCTTCTCTGGGACTCATTTTCCTCGATGATAACATGAGAGCATTAGAGTAATCATGGCCAAGGTCTCCAGGTTATAACATATGAGGAAATGGGCCTCACTACTTGCATGCCATTGTTCTTATTCATGTGCAAACACCCTTCATTTTGAGACCTCGACTAACAAGTATAATTTGATATAGCTGGGAAACAGGCAAACGGCTCTACCTAGTAAGTGTTCCTTTTCATAGACGGTCTAGGATTTGCCATTTGGAGAAAGTCTGGGGCGGCCTGGACGTCTGCCAGTTCTCCTGAAAAAGGGTTGCAGTGTGGTTATGCCAAGAACGCTGCATGTCGATCTGGACTCAATACTGTGTCTCTTGTTATTGTCTGCTCCTGCCAACTGCTGCTTTCTGCTCCAGCTGTTTGGAAGCCAGACCTGGCACTATGAGGTCTGCCTTGGCATGCTGTGTGCATGTGTGTGTGCCAGTGTGTCTGAGACTCAGTGTGACGTGATGAAAAGAAGCAAAGGCAGCAGCCACGTGTGGACCTTTATCTTCTTCACTTGCTCACTGCAGAGCCAAATTCTAAAGGTACTTCTCCCCATGTGACCCAGACCTGTCCTAGTCCCTTCCCAACGCCTTTGGCTATGTTGAGACCACAAAACAACCAGTGATGACAAAGCAAAGCGGCTGTAGTCTGGTCAGTGGTCTCTCCAGGCTGGTGGCGCAGCGTATGTAATGGTAGAAATCTCTCCATGTCCACGGGACTATAGGGACATCTCCTGCCTGCGGCTCTTTTGCATTTTGTCTCTTTGGTGAGCCACAGGGATTGAGACATTCATGGTTTTACAGTATACTTGTGGCCCATCTCAGGTTGGGTGGCCTCTGAGTGTTTTCATGGGCAATGCTTCCGTGTATTTGGGCAGAGCCCAGTAACAGGGCCAGTTTGGAGCATGTGTGGAGGAGCTGCTTGTAGATTAGTGATCCAAGTCACTCAGTGATCAGCCTGTCTTCCAGTTGCTGCTGCAGGCTGATCGGCAACAGGGAAGATGGACTTTACAGCCCACGGCTTTTCAGCGGGCAACTGAAACAGGGATGGCCTCAGGTAGTCAAAGAGAGAAATATGTATGAGCAATAATATGACCCATGAAACTGTGAGGTAGGTTAGGTTTTTTCCTATTTTAAAAAATCATTTCCTTTCTATTCCTGTTTGCTTTAAAAAAAAAAAAAAAAAACAACCTCTGCAGATGGTGATTGCAGCCATGAAATTAAAAGACACTTACTCCTTGGAAGGAAAGTTATGACCAACCTAGACAGCATATTAAAAAGCAGAGACATTACTTTGCCAAACAAAGATCCATCTAGTCAAGGCTATGATTTTTCCAGTGGTCATGTATGGATGTGAGAGTTGGACTGTGAAGAAAGCTGAGCACTGAAGAATTGATGCTTTTGAACTGTGGTGTTGGAGAAGACTCTCGAGAGTCCCTTGGACTGCAAGGAGATCCAACCAGTCCATCTTAAAGGAGATCAGTCCTGGGTGTTCTTTGGAAGGAATGATGCTAAAGCTGAAGCTCCAGTACTTTGGCCACCTCATGCGAAGAGTTGACTCATTGGAAAAGACTCTGATGCTGGGAGGGATTGGGGGCAGGAGGAAGGAGAAGGAGACGACAGAGGATGAGATGGCTGGATGGCGTCACGGACTTGATGGACGTGAGTCTGAGTGAACTCCAGGAGATGGTGATGGACAAGGAGGCCTGATGTGCTGCAATACATGGGGTCACAAGGAGTCGGACATGACTGAGAGACTGAACTGAACTGAACTGAGGGATAGATTGAAGGTAGAAGGAGAAGAGGGCAAAGGCGGATGAGATGGTTGGATGGCATCACTGGTTCAATGGACGTGAACTTGGGCAAACTCCAGGAGATGGTAAGAAACAGGGAAGCCTGGAGTGCTTCAGCAGTCCATGCGGTCTCAAAGAGTTGGACATGACTTGGAGATGGAACAACAATCTTGGTACCACCTTATAAACTCTCAGACTTCCTAGTTACCTTGATGGTTGTTTGAGCAAAGCTGTAATAGNGTTCAATGGACGTGAACTTGGGCAAACTCCAGGAGATGGTAAGAAACAGGGAAGCCTGGAGTGCTTCAGCAGTCCATGCGGTCTCAAAGAGTTGGACATGACTTGGAGATGGAACAACAATCTTGGTACCACCTTATAAACTCTCAGACTTCCTAGTTACCTTGATGGTTGTTTGAGCAAAGCTGTAATAGCAATCCATTCTTTCAGTCACTGTGCCCAGGTAGCCACTGGAAACACGTGACGAGAAAGAAAGAGACAAAATACAAGAGACAAAAATCCAGAAGAGCAGAAGGTAGAAAATGCCTGCAGAGTTCTATGGATCACGGAGACTTATACTATTACATATGCTGGGCCACCAGCTTGATAAGAACGCTGACCAGCTACACATGAGTTGGATACCCAACTCCTGCCCTCAGAGAACTTACCTTTTAACAAGGATGACTCTAACTGACCACAGTGAAGTGTGTTAAGATTTATGGGAGGGGATACCAGGAAGTAAATAAGAACATAGTGGGATTATGAGTAGAGATTTTACTTGGTTCTACTGGTCACTTAGCAATGCTCTGGGCGTTAAGATGTGTACGTAACATGCAGGAGATAAGGAGCTGCCACCAGAGACCTCACAGTCTGGCTGCGGAGACCACATTCACACAGGAAACAGAACCACAGAGGGCCGGAGTGGGAGGTACCACTTCTCCACGGCGTTTCACAGAGACAGTGTTTGGGATGCCTGTAGTAGTCAATTTGCACTATCCAGGATTTGGCTTACCCGTTTGATTCTAAAATATAAAATGGAACTTGTGGGGCTGTGTGACTAGTTCAGACTTGTATCATTTTATAGCAACATTTTTATAGATGTTCAGCATTTCTCAACTACATGTTAGGTTCACTGAGGGCAGAAATCATTAATTTTACTGCACTGTGTTTCTTGTAATCTCCAGCCCGTTTTTGTCTATACAGTAGGCACTCACTGAATATCCATGAAGTAAGCACAGGGCATTATAATTTCGTATTGTTTTAGCGCAATTCCAGAGCACAAGAAAGATAAGAGGCCACCATTACCCAGAGAGTTGGAAGTTCTAGATCCATCCCTTGCTGTTCCGATGACGTTTGTTTCTACAAATATACTAAGTGCATTCACGACCTTCCTTCACCCCATCTAGAATGAGGCCCTGTGAGGGTAACTCCTTCTGCTTGTAACATTTTCAGTAGCAGGGCAATCTCTTGAGTGTTTGCGGGGATGGAGAATGACAGCAGACAGATGGGCCCGTTGACAAGTGTGTCCCCTTGTGGTACACCTGTCACGACTGAATTATTCTGTCATTTGTGCTGTCGCCAGATCAGGCTGATCCAAGAAGTGGAAGGAAGAGCATTTCTAGTGACTCTTAATCACAGAGGGAAGTGGCTCTGTGACATGTGTGCTTTCTGACAGGGACTGGCTTTATTATCTTCTAAGGGTAGAGAGCAGTGCATGGTGTATCAGCATCTGAGTAAGTGACCTGCTTTGATGGTGACAGTGGAACCCTGCGTTGGGATTCATTTTGTTTAACTGGTGTCTCTTATCTTATTTTGGCCCACTTACATTTAAGGAGCCCAGTCTCAGGAATTGTACTGGACCCCAGGCTTCACTGGCTAACCGTGTGACCTTCATGTTACAGGCACTTTCCTCTATCGGTACTTAGGACCTTCACCTGCCTACCTCCAGCTAACCCTGAGAGTGGGGCAATATACTGTCCGTGAGCAAAATGTATCCACCCTACATGGTCGGGTCATCCTTTGAGGACAGTTTGCCTAGGATTCCAGGACACTCGTGAGCTCAAGGAGCCTCTGGGAGGAAAGAGCTCCCATAGCTGTACTTCTGGCATCAGATTTGCCTGTTATGTAAGCCTCTGGCACTTGACTGGAAAATTGCCTGTTGGGATTCCAACCCCAGAGACTGTGATGGCCTTGAGAAATGGGGGATGGAATGCATTAGGGCAGTTTTTAAGTCAATTCCAGAAAAAGTGATTTACTAGACATATTTAGAACCACATTTTATTTTTAAACTGGAGAAATACAGTTGTTTTCCCATTGTTCATTGCACTTCACATTTGGCTAAAATTTTTCTAAATTATCCCAATAATTTCATTTGACTAATTTTTAACCCTGAATATTCATTGGAAGGACTGATGCTGAAGCTGAAGCTCCAATACTTCATTGGAAAAGACCCTGATGCTGGGAAAGACTGAAGGCAATAGGAGAAAGGAATGGCAGAGGATGAGCTGGTTAGATATCATCACTGACTCAATGGACATCAGTTTGAGCAAACTCGGGCAGATAATGAAGGACAAGGAACCCTGGTGTCCTGCAGTTCACAGGGTCACAAAGAGTCCAACACGACTTAGTGACTGAACAACAATAATTTTCAACAAATAGACTTTCTGTAAGTTGTGAAGGTGATGTTGCCAGTGCATGAAAGCTGTTTTGTTCATTAATTCAACAAATATTTAAGTAGCTACCATGTTTTAGGAGTCTGGAGATGAAAAGTCCCAATTCTGACTTTTGGAAATTCAATTCTCATACTAACAGGACAGTAAAAAGCTATTCATCGGTAAAGAGTAATTCATTGATCAGAGCATCTCACTATCTGCTTGATGTTGGTGCGTGAGATGTGAGTATGAGTGTGTGTGTGTGTGTGTGTGCACGCATCTGGGAGTACCTAAACATTACATTTTAGGGCTAAGTTCTCCCACTCTTTGAATTCTATATGTAATTATGAATAAATACTAAAAACATAAAAACGAAGCTACCCATACATACCTCACAGGATTCTCCTGGCTTAGGGACACTCATTAATGGCAGCAGGGAATTTACTATTTGCTTCTATTCTTGTGGTCAAGTACTAGATGCTAAAGTCGCTGTTACGTGTTTTTTCAATTATAATCGAGACTGAAAATTAGCAATGGGCTTCCCTGATAGCTCAGTTGGAAAAGGATCCACCTGCAGTGCAGGAGACTCCGGTTCAATTCCTTGGTTGGGAAGATCCCCTGGAGAAGGAATAGGCTACCCACTCCAGTATTCTTGGGCTTCCCTTGTGGCTCAGCTGGTAAAGAATCTGCCTGCAACTTTAGGGACTTTTTTTTGTCACAGCACCACCTACTTTAGACTTTGCAGCCATATACCTGAATTTTGAAAGGCAAGTAAACCAAAGAGTTTATAATAATTTGAAGCAGATGCCTCAATCCGAAATGCTGTTGCTGTTGCTACTACTGCTGCTGCTGCTGCTAAGTCCCTTCAGTCGTGTCGGACTCTGTGCGACCCCATAGACGGCAGCCCACCAGGCTACCCCGTCCCTGGGATCCTCCAGGCAAGAACACTGGAGTGGGCTGCCATTTCCTTCTCCAATGCATGAAAGTGAAAAGTGAAAGTGAAGTCGCTCAGTCGTGTCCGGCTAGTAGCGACCCATGGACTGAAGCCTACCAAGCTCCTCAGTCCATGAGATTTTCTAGGCAAGAGTACTGGAGTGGGGTGCCATTGCCTTCTCCTGTACTACTAACTGCTATTACTAAACTCCATGACAATAAATCCCATGTATCATCTAGAATGAAATCCTTTAGGGTTAATAGAATCTCCCAGCACTTGCCAAGCCCTGAGTCTGTCAGCTATTGGCAAGGCAAGCAACCTTCCTGAGAGAGCAAGAGCAAGGAAATACACAGGAAAAGTACACTGGAGAAATGATGACTCAGGAATGCTGGTTTGCATGAGGATATAATTGATAAGATGACTTAATTATAAGTAGAATATATATGTATATAAACATACAGATAACAGTATGTTATCTATAGACATAATATGTCTATTATGCTTAGCAAAACAATGTAATGTGTTTATATTATGTAATTATAATGTATATTCTCATAGTATATTATGTGTATTATATATACTACATATTATATACATATATTTGGGCTTCCCAGATGGCTCAGTGGTAAAGAATTTGCCTGCCAAGCAGGAGATGGGGGTTTGATCCCTGGGTTGGGAAGATCCCCTGGAGAAAGAAAAGGCTACCCACTTCAGTATTCTTGCCTGGGAAATTCCAAAGACAGAGGAGCCTGGTGGGCTATAGTCAATGGGATCATAAAGAGCTGGACAAATTTAGTGACTAAATCCCACTTACAAATAGAGCCATTCTTTATAGCCATTCTACTGTCCAATCACAGAAAGATGTTTGTCATGTAAATTAAAAAATCGAGACTAGTAAGATAATTATTTTTAAATAGTCTAATGTTTTAGTGCTTTACAAGTACTGATGTACATTTCAGAAACTCCACTAGCCTGAATAATACTTCAAATTAGGCCTTGCCAGAAAGCAACTTGGACTGTGTTCAAAATTGACATGTATATAAATCATGGGTCTAGTTATACAAAGGGGAGAGTACATGGTGCACTCCTTAAATAAGTAAGAGTGGCTGGCCTGCCTAAGTCTTTTCTCTTTGTCTCTGTTTCCTCCCTCGTTCCTGCCCCTCTTCCTCCACCTCCCCACCTCCAATTATCAACACACTTTGAAACTAGACAGCAGCAGGGTACTTAAATAATGCTGTATACTCCTGCCACAGCACCTGGGGCCTGCCTAGAATCACAGCTTGGCCAGTTCCTTGGGCTCCTTAGACAGTCAAGGGAGGGATGCTCAGGCCCAGAACCAGTGGAGAGGAGGGGGCTTCCCAGTTCAATCTCCCACACTTCGGTTGTGTCTGACTTTATGGACTGTAGCCCGCCAGGCTCCACTGCCCATGGGATTCTCCAGGTAGGAATACTGGAGTGGGTTGCTGTGCCCTTCTCCAGCAGATCTTTCCAATTCAGGGATCGAACCCACATCTCTTATGTCTCTTGGCTGGCAGGTTCTTTAACATAGTGCCACCTGAAAGCCCATGTGTTGAAGACAAGTATTTAATTACTTCTTAAAAAAAAAAATCCAAAATCTTCTCTTTCCTAATTTAACCATTAATGTGCCCAAGATTTTCTTCCATTATATGTAAATAAAATGTCTGTCTGCCTTGAGGTTTCTCACCTGGTGTGTTTGCTTGATTTCAGAGGTATAAGGGTAGGTTAACTGCCTTCATGACCTTGACTTGGTTCCTTGGTGTTTTATTTCTTATATTCTAAAATGTAATTATGATTGAAGATTAATCTCAGAGTCTAAACCAAATATGTATCTGAACAAAGGATAGTTTTTATAGCCACCCATTTTAAAGATCATGTCATTTCAAACATGAAATGAGGACTGAGTCTGTATTCTGTTTGTGTTTGCTGACACTTGAGCTTCTGGATTTCTGAGGGCTGGTTGGTGAAGTCAGGGTCTAAATCCCAACATGTAGACATGTGTTGGGGACATTCTGGCTGTATCACTGCTCTGGATGCACAGCTGATTTTCTTATGGGAAACTGTTATTCTGCAAAATAGCACTCTGCAAATATATGCTACATAACCCACTCTTTATTCTATATAAGAAAAAAATAGCTTTGGGGTTTGAACTGAATCTTTTGAATCTTTTTCTGATTATGCTGTTTCAGATGTAAGCTCTTTAAAATTTGGAAATATTTTGATTTTGGAAATGTTCTTGATTCAGAATTGGTCAGATCCTGGATATGCCTGAGAAATGATCTACTGGTTTTAAATCAGAAAGTCTGAGGCACTATAAAGAGGATCTTGCATGTATGCACACTAAGTCCCTCCAGTCGTGTGCAGCTCTTTGTGACCCTATGGACCGTAGCCCACCAGACTCCTCTGTTCATGGGATTCTCCAGGCAAGAATACTGGAGTAGGTTGCCATGCCTTCCTCCAGGGAATCTTCCTGACCCAGGAATCAAATCTGAATATCTCTTGTGTCTCCTGCATTGGCCAGAGGGTTCTTTATCACTAACGCCTCTTGGGAAGCCCAAAGAAAATCTTAGGGCACATCTATATCTTAGGTCTAAAGTAAATCATATCGGGACCTTAACAAAGTGGTTAATCGGGGACTTCCCTGATAGTTCAGTGGTTAAAACTCTTTGTTTCCAATGCAGAGGACACGGGTGTCCTGGTGGGGAAACTAAGATCTCACGTGCTGTAGAAAAAAAAAAAAAAAAGAAGTGAGGGCAGTTAATCAACCAGGAAAAAAATTGTGCCTCTAATGTTGAAAAAATTTAATAATCTTTTCTCTTTTCCAAATAGGGACAGTTAGAATTTATGAATATTTTGTCTTTGGGTTAAATACAAATGTGTTTTCTTCTGACAGAGGTAAATACAGAATCATTCTTCCAAAGAGTTTGGGTACCAGGTTGAGAACTTTAAATGAACTTAGCCAAAACTGCATAATGGAATAAAGAGAGATAACAGATGATCACTAGTGAACAGGGAGAGGGTTGGGAGGATTCTAGTAGATAAGACAGCAGATGCTAGTTAAATCAGGCCCCAGACAGGGGGAAAAAAATGCTAAGCAAGACTGCTATAGGGGGTCCTGGAACTAGGGAAGCATCTTCAGGGCCTTTTCTCTGTGGGTGATAATCTATCTTTTCGCTTCCCCACATTCTTTTCTCCTTAGCATTTATTGAGGATAGGAGGAGGAGCATACTTGAGTCAGTAAATGAAAAATCACTAACTTTTACACATCCCAGCTCATTAAAGCAGAGATTCTCAACCCTGACAGCCCTTGTGATCTCCTTCAAAACATTTTATTAATACATTTTCCTGTCCAGTCATGACTTTCATAGGTAATAGAATCTACTTACACATGAAATTTTTTAAAAACCTAGAATGTCAAGTTATAATATAAAAGAAAAATAAAAGACACTTAAAATAGTCTCTTTTTTAATATGTAAATGCTTGTGAACAACTGTGTAAGAATCCAGACCTAATCCCCTTGCCTGTGGCAGCTACACAGGCAGGTGACCCCAGAGAACTTAATGTGCTGGGATCTGCAACACTCAGAGCAGCATTGACGGTCATGGACTGACATCCTGAAACAGTGACTACTCTTGGTAAAGTCTCCAACAAAGCTAAGGACCATCTTCCCATAGTCAACTAGAAAATTCAGAGCCTAATAAAGTCGTGCGAAGTGCAAACAAATCTTCTGCAATTATACATGTAGAATGGAAGAAGTTCTAGGCTTCAAATGAGATGGCATTCATATATGTGATGTGCAGTGGATCATTTAAAAGCCACGAAGGATGCGGCTGGGAGGCTGATTCCTTGCTGTCTGGCAATGCTTATTCATTACAGGACATCCAGCCTCCTCAGCCCTGCCCACTAAGTGTATGCAGTAAAAGCGAAAGTGTTAACCGCTCAGTCGTGTCTGTCTCTTTGGGATGCCATGACTGTAGCCTGCCAGCCTGCTCTGTCCATGGAATTTTCCAGGCAAGAATACTGGAGTGGGTTGCCATGCCCTCTTTCAGGGGATCTTCCTGACCCGGGGATCGAACCCACGTCTCTTGCATTGCAGGAGGATTCTTTCCTGTCTGAGCCACGGGTACTCCTCTCCTATAGTTATTTTGACAACAAAAGCACCCCCCCCACAAATTTCCAAAACATCTCCTATGGGGCAGTTCCAGACCCCTGGGGAACCTCTGCACTCAGGAACCATTGCACTATATGTTCAACGAAGGCCCAGGAGATGGTGAGCTGGGAGGATGCTGCAGAAAACAGAACAAGGAGGGTGCAAAAGCCACTGAGGAGGCCAGCACTGGCTGTGTGGGTCTGGGGCCCAGAAGCTGTCACAGTGGTGGGATTGCTATAGTCCCGTCTGAGCACCCTGCTGGGGCGGATGTGTGCTCTGCCACCATCCATCACTCTCCTGTGTACTCATTTGCGCCCTACAGGGAACCCTTGCTTGTTCTTTATCTGCTTTTTCCCCCCACTAGTCTGCCAGTTGTGGTTATTGGATACACTGGGGCAGGGCACATGCAGCGCCTCCTCTTGAAGTTTTCATCAGGAGGATTACTTGCGGGAGTAGCATGGCACCCAGGATTCTGACTGTAAGCTCCTCTTAGGATGGCCTTCTGTTCTCAGATTAACATAAATGAAGAACACTGAATCTTTCTCTTTGAAAGAGGAATATGAATTTGCCAGCCAAGGCATCCGCTTGCCTCACTTCCTCCTACCTATGGCCACTGGTACACAGCATTCTAACGTGAAGTGGGGCCTTTTCTTCCCTTGATAAGCTTTCTACATGTTCTTGTTCAAAGCAGTTTTGGGGGGATTTTTTTCTTTGTTTTTTTGTTTCATTTTCCCCAGAGTCAAACCAGTCAGGAAGCTGAAAATGAGCCACGGAGACCAAGAGTCGTCAGTTTTGTCTGAATCTGTGCCTTTTCTTCCTTTCTCCCTTTGTTGTGACTGACAGAACCCAAGTCTCTGCCTGCCATTAACTTTGCAGTGACCTTCACAAGGCTATAAGATCTGAAAAAGGCCCATGTAACTCATATAAGATGAGTGGTTGTGGGAGACAAGTGTTCCTTCTGCAAAGTAGGAGCCTGAGGTTACCTATGAGGCCAAGGCTGGTTTTCCTGGGATGCCTCCCCACTGTTACTGCGGAAAGTGGCGGACACTCCCACGGCCTCTGGTCTTTCTCTAGATTGTGTTTCCTCAGCAGCCAAGGTCAAAATTCACCAAACCCATACCTTTCCCTTTATGACCACTTTTCTCATACTTCTAAGCAAGATAATGAATTAATCCCCTCCCATTTAAAAATAATATTCTTTAAAAGAAAATCTTGTCCTGCTATCACAAGAATTATTTTGACTCATTCAGATGGCATTTCTTAAGGAAATGCAGTAACTGGGTATTTTTACTCAGTAAAAATGGATTGTGTGGGCTCAGCTGGAGAGAGATGTTCACTGGTTATAGCGATTTTGCAGAACAATCAGAGTTTTCTAATTGACACTTTAATTTTTGTAGTCTTATCTTTCTCTAAGTACAACAGTATAAATATGTATATTTACTTACATATACATGTAATAATAAATATTACATGTAAATATATTTACAGTATAATAAATGAAACAAAACATATATTTATTTATTATTTAATATTTATTATTTATTAAATAAATTAAATTATAGTATAGTATAATNGGCGGACACTCCCACGGCCTCTGGTCTTTCTCTAGATTGTGTTTCCTCAGCAGCCAAGGTCAAAATTCACCAAACCTATACCTTTCCCTTTATGACCACTTTTCTCATACTTCTAAGCAAGATAATGAATTAATCCCCTCCCATTTAAAAATAATATTCTTTAAAAGAAAATCTTGTCCTGCTATCACAAGAATTATTTTGACTCATTCAGATGGCATTTCTTAAGGAAATGCAGTAACTGGGTATTTTTACTCAGTAAAAATGGATTGTGTGGGCTCAGCTGGAGAGAGATGTTCACTGGTTATAGCGATTTTGCAGAACAATCAGAGTTTTCTAATTGACACTTTAATTTTTGTAGTCTTATCTTTCTCTAAGTACAACAGTATAAATATGTATATTTACTTACATATACATGTAATAATAAATATTACATGTAAATATATTTACAGTATAATAAATGAAACAAAACATATATTTATTTATTATTTAATATTTATTATTTATTAAATAAATTAAATTATAGTATAGTATAATAAATACTATAAATAAATTATAGTATAATAAATATGTACATTTCCCTAAGTACAACAGTATAAATGAATATTCTCTTAAAAAATGAAAGTGGATGAACTGACATTTGTAAGTATTTTTCTGTTCCATAAGTGATTATTTTCATACCTTCAGATTGTTTGAACTGATAAACTAGATACAGTAAGTCTCCTACATACGAATTCAAGTTGCAGACTTTCAAAGATTCAAGCCTGTATATCTATGTCTAGTCACATAAGTTAGTTCACATGTCTGGCATACAGTGTCACATACACGCATCCTCTATAAGTTGTTGTATCTTGTGTATTCCATAAGTACTAGGGCTTCCCAGGTGGCTCAGAGGTTAAAGCATCTGCCTGCAATGCGGGAGACCTGGGTTCGATCCCTGGGTCGGGAAGATCCCGTGGAGAAGGCATTTCCTTGAAGGCAACCCACTCCAGTATTCTTGCCTGGAGAATCCCATGGACAGAGGAGCCCAGTGGGCTACAGTCCATGGGGTCGCAAAGAGTCGGACACGACTGAGCGACTTGACTTTCACTTTCATACAGTATTGTACATTAGTACAGTATCTTTATTGTAAGCCCAGGATGTCATCTATGACAAGAAAAAAGAGTTACTACCCAGACATGACTGGATCATTTTTTCAAGAAGGTTGATATCCCAGGGTCAGAAAGATCCCCTAGAGTAGGAAATGGCAGCCAACTCCAGTATTCTTGCCTGGAAAATTCCATGGACACAGAAGCCTGGTGGGCTACAGTCCGTGGAGCCGCAAAGAGTCGGACACGGCTATGACAGAACACAGCACGGCACAGATACACACACACAGTACACACACATCCCGCAAGGATGAGAACCCATGCCATCAACATCAGGCATGAGTGAAATTTCAGCTTAACCCTCCATCTCCTATTGCTGACGATCCTTCACGCCTGCCATCTCCCACCTCCTCTCCCTCCTTCAGTCAGCAACTCTTCTTGCCAGTGGCTTGATGCTGGCCTATTTATACCAGCTGTCATACTGTATGACTATAATTTCAAGGTATTGTACTATAAGATTAAAAATATTTTCTTTATTTCTTGTGTTTGTTTTTTATGTGTTATTTGTGCGAAAAGCATTATAAACCTATTATAATAAGTAAGTCCTATATAGCCAGTGGCCTAAGCTGGGTACCTAGGCTAACTTTGTTGGAACTGTGAACAAATTGGACTTACAATGTGCTCTTGGAATAGATTTGTTCCTATGTAGGGCTTTGCTTATATACAGCATGGCAAAATAGCAAATGGATATAGATTATTCTTCTAAAAACATATACTATCAAACCTGCCATCTCTGGGCATCATATGTAAAAACTTGGGCTCCCCTGTGTTGCTCTTCAGGCAGACATGAAACTTTTCTTTATCCTACATGTGTGATGTCTAACTGGGAACACGTATTTATCTTGTTTTTAAATTGCATCTTTGGTTCATAATTTTACTAATGAGATAATTAGCCATCCTTTTATTTTGAGTAGTTTTGATTACAGTCTCCAAATCCATCTAGAAGAGCTTTACTTATCCTTTTTCATCTTGAAAGCCTGCTTACCCTGCATCAAGTATGTGGTTTGGAAATTCATAGTACGTGCCGTAAAGAAACAAGAGAACAAACATTTTTGGTAATTCTTTGGCTGACTTCTTAAAGCTATTGCTCATGTTTTCACCACCACAATAGGAAATTAGGGCAGAAAAACAAAAAGAATCAGGCGTTAACATCAGACATTTATTAAAAATGCCTAAAGATTCAGACATTTTGTTCTTCAAAAATTAATCCATAAGCCTTCATAACAGTGCAATAAGAAAAAATACTAAGCAGAAATAGTGTAAACAGCAGACAAGTTTTCTTAGGCCTCAGAAGTTACCTGAGCAACTACACTAGCCTGTTCCTGTTATCCATTGTTGGGTAATAAATGACCCCAGAATTCAGCCCTCTAACACAGCCTCCTTATCCTGTTTATAATGTTTCAGATCCCAAATTCCCAAGGGATTGGTCTGGGGAGTTCCCTTTTGGGGTCTCTCATTCAGTAACAATGAGATGTCATCCGGAGTCATAGCCATCTAAAGGTACAACTAGGAAGAGAAGACTCTTGAGAAGCCCTTGGATTGCAAGGAGATCAAACTGGTCAATCCTAAAGGAAATCAACCCTGAATATTCATTGGAAGGACTGATGCTAAAGCTGAAGCTTCAATACTTCGGCCACCTGATGTGAAGAGCCAACTTACTGGAAAAGACCCTGATGAGGGGAAACATTGAGGGCAGGAGGAGAAGGGGACAAAAGAGGATGGGATGGTTGGATGGCATCACCGACTCAATGGACGTGAACTTGAGCAAACTCCAGGATATGGTGAAGGACAAGGAAGCCTGGTGTACTGCAGTCCATGGAGTCACAAAGAGTCAGACATGACTTAGTGACTGAACAGTAAGGAGGGATGTCCAAGGAGACTCCTCTCGTGGTGGCAGCTCATGCTGGCTGTGGGCTGAGAGCTCAGCCAAGCTGTTGACCAGAGTGTCTGAAAGTGGTATCTCTACGTGCTGTGGGCTTTTTGCAGCATAGCAGCTGGATTTCAAGAAGGAATATCCAGAGAGGGAGTGTCCAGAGACTATTCAGGAGGCCAAGGTAGAATCTGTGAGACTTCCCTGGACCTGGCCTCAGAAGTCATCAGCACCATCTCTGCCACATTGTATTGGTTACAAGTCACCATCGCCAGCCCATACCCAAGGGAGAGGGACTCAGACTGCACTTCTAGATGGGATGAGCATCAGGGAATTTAAGGGTGTTGTTAATCTACTATGGTTGGTGCTGGAAATATGTTGAAGATATGAAATAACCCACATTCTTTAATACTTAATCAACTATTCAATTTAATTATGCTCTGAAGCATTAGCTTAGGAAAATGAAAAGATTTTATGAGTTTCTTTTTTAAATATGTAAATATTTGACAATGAATGCCAAGTTCTTTTTAATACCTTTAGTCACAAACTAGTGATCTACTGGCTGAACTTGCCTCAGGATGCTTTGTTTGACTTTCACAGTGTTTTCAAAAAGATGAGCCAACATTTAAAAATAGGACTTCATACAAAAGTCCAAATTTTCAGCTTTCTTGGAAAATGGAAAATTTGGGTCACAGAGGGCTTAAACTCCACTTGGCCAGTGCTTAGGCAGAACTGAGTAGTATCTGTCCCCTTAGAAGGCATCAACTGTGTCAAAATCTAGAATTAAATATCATTTTTTTCTCTGTGACTGCAAGGGTTTTTTTTTTTTCCTACGGTAGGACAATATGTTTCTATACTCAATCTTTAGTGAAAGTGAGAAAACAAAAGAAAAGAGAGTTGTATGTTTCCAGAAATGATAGAACACATTTTTATGCGTATAGAATAGAAGAATATTCTTACATGTTCAAATTGCCAGTGCCCTGTCCACTTCACTTATGCAGCTTACCTGCTTGATCTCTGTAGACATTTGAATTGCATCCCCTGCTTTAGTGACCAGAGGATAGATTGGCTTTGAATGCTTAGCAAGAGGCTCCTCAGAGTTTAGTGAGGACCCAGAATATGCAGATATGAGAGCAAGGCTTTAAGACACTGGCACTCTAATGTTTACTCTGCCGTTGTGGGATTATGGAATAAGACAGAGCACATCTGTAATAGATTAAAGACAGCTACAAATTCTTTGTCATTTTGCCCAAGGAGAGGTGGATTCTTTTTCTCCACACCCTTACATCTATCTGTGTCTATGTCCACTTTAATTAACAGGACATGGATTCATGGATCCCAACTTTACTCACTGGGTTATAATCATTTGCTATCATTTATTTGGTGCCCAGTTGTCCCGTTTTGCCAGGAGGGAGACCCTTCAATTGAATCCTCTGTCTGACTCCCTTTAAAGGGAAGAGATAAAAGCACGGTGCTGTAGCCAGATTGTTGAAGTAATTGGTCCATATTCTAACTCCATCACTTAATTGTAAAACCTTGGGCAAGTTACTTAACCTTTGTCTACCTCAGCTTCCATATGAAGTATGTTCATATGAAAAATGAACATAATGATAGTGTGACTTCACAGGGTCATTGTGAGGATTAAATAAAAAGCAGACATGAAAACCTGGACCAGTTCTTTACATGAAGTGCTCAGTATGTTAGTGGTGTTATCTTTTTAAATTTTTTGCTTTTCACTGGAAATGGTGGGCTGAAATTTTTTTCTTCGCAAAGCTGTTCTGAGGGTTACACTGGGTAATGTGAGTATGGTACATAAGAGATACCTCAAAATGTTAACTACCTTGCCTGTCCCCTCTGCAAAGAGGAGGAGTAAATAAAAATTCTGTTAGAGAGGAGTGTTTAAGCGCTGTCTCATTGTTGGGAGTCCTTATTTTATTCCTAAAACAGCTCCTCAAAGTGAAAGCGAAGACAGAATTTCCTTAAATCTCCAGTCTGTATGTAGGTGCACGGCTGATGGTGGAAAACCTAGTGCCTTAGGAAAAGCATTCTTCCTGCTCTTTCTCCTCCCCATGCCTCCTCCTTAAACACAGTAATTCATTTGCTTTTTCCTGTGGTATGCATATGAAGTCATTTCAGAATTAATGTACCAAGACCACTGACAACAAAATATTTTATTAAAGGTGTGTAGCCAAACTGTGCGTATACCTATTTCCCCCTATATTTGTTTTTCTTTGCAATCAAAAGAAAATATGGATACAATCGACTGCATTCCTGAAAAGAAAAAATTTGCCTGACAGAAAATGAAATAAAGTCAAAAGACAAAAGAGAGACTTCCCTGGTGATCCTGTGCCTAAAACACCATGCTTCCATTGCAAGGGCAATGGTTCTATCCCTGCTCAGGGAACTAGATCCCACATGGCTACAACTAAGAGTTTGAATGTCGTAACTAACAGGCTCAGCCAAATAAACAAATAAAAATAAGTAAATATTTTTTCAAAAGAAAAAAAATTGGCAGAAAATATTTTTAACAAGTGGAGGCTGTATTTTATTGAAAACTAAAGTAAGGATTTTTTTGTTTTAAAAAAAAGCAAGGATAATTCACCATATAGAATCAGGAGCCCAGAGGGTAGAGTTAAGAGTCATAGTAAATTTTACACAGGAAGTAGAACTGGACTCAGACTGGAAAAGTGTGCCCAACTAGATGGCAGAATTACTTTTGAACAATGATTTCTGTGTGCCTCCATTTTCTTTCTTTTTGAACAGGAGTGTTTATAGGAGTTATATCTGTCTTACCATTATATGGGCTAAGTAACTTTCTCTGAAATTCATGTGTTCAATGCATGAACTGTGAACTTCCAGATGTTCAAGCTGGTTTTAGAAAGGGCAGAGGAAGCAGAGATCAAATTCCCAACATCTGCTGGATCATAAAAAAAGCAAGAGAGTTCAGAAAAATATCTATTTCTGCTTTCTCGACTATGCCAAAATCTTTGACTATGTGGATCACAATAAACTGTGGAATATTCTGAAAGAGATAGGAATACCAGACCACCTGACCTGCCTCTTGAGAAACCTGTATGGTTAATAAATACCAGAGTAAGCAATAGTCTTTCAACTTGGCCTACTTTTGTACTCTCAATCTTTGAAGAAGCTCTTGTAATTGAATAAGGAAGAATAAATAAATGATTAATGGTTTAAAAATAAAAATAATAATAAAAAAAAAGAACTGGACATGGAACAACAGACTGGTTCTAAATAGGAAAAGGAGTACATCAAGGCTGTATATTGTCACCCTGCTTATTTAACTTATACACAGAGTACATCATGAGAAATGCTGGGCTGGAAAAAGCACAAGCTGCAATCAAGATTGCCTGGAGAAATATCAATAACCTCAGATATGCAGATGACACCACCCTTATGGCAGAAAGCAAAGAAGAACTGAAGACCTCTTGATGAAAGTGAAAGAGGAGAGTGAAAAAGATGGCCTAAAGCTCAACATTCAGGAAACTAAGCATCCGGTCCCATCACTTTATGGGAAATAGATGGGGACACAGTGGAAAGAGTGGCTGACTTTCTTTTTCTGGGCTCCCAAATCACTGCAGATGGTGACTGCAGCCATGAAATTAAAAGATGCTTACTCCTTGGAAGGAAAGTTATGACCAACCTAGATAGCATATTGAAAAGCAGAGACATTACTTTGTCAGCAAAGATCTGTCTAGTCAAGGCTGTGGTTTTTCCAATGGTCATGTATGGATGTGAGAGTTGGACTGCGAAGAAAGCTGAGTGCTGAAGAATTGATACTTTTGAACTGTGGTGTTGGAGAAGACTCTTGAGAGTCCCTTGAACTGCAAGGAGATCCAACCAGTCCATTCTAGAGGAGATCAGTCCTGGGTGTTCATTGGAAGGACTGANCTTTAGTGACCAGAGGATAGATTGGCTTTGAATGCTTAGCAAGAGGCTCCTCAGAGTTTAGTGAGGACCCAGAATATGCAGATATGAGAGCAAGGCTTTAAGACACTGGCACTCTAATGTTTACTCTGCCGTTGTGGGATTATGGAATAAGACAGAGCACATCTGTAATAGATTAAAGACAGCTACAAATTCTTTGTCATTTTGCCCAAGGAGAGGTGGATTCTTTTTCTCCACACCCTTACATCTATCTGTGTCTATGTCCACTTTAATTAACAGGACATGGATTCATGGATCCCAACTTTACTCACTGGGTTATAATCATTTGCTATCATTTATTTGGTGCCCAGTTGTCCCGTTTTGCCAGGAGGGAGACCCTTCAATTGAATCCTCTGTCTGACTCCCTTTAAAGGGAAGAGATAAAAGCACGGTGCTGTAGCC
The DNA here is from genome assembly GCA_006410615.1 of Neotragus moschatus. Classification (NCBI taxonomy): domain Eukaryota; kingdom Metazoa; phylum Chordata; class Mammalia; order Artiodactyla; family Bovidae; genus Neotragus; species Neotragus moschatus. The sequence continues at coordinate 22,708 of SJYA01000301.1, read as the reverse complement.
AGATTGTTGAAGTAATTGGTCCATATTCTAACTCCATCACTTAATTGTAAAACCTTGGGCAAGTTACTTAACCTTTGTCTACCTCAGCTTCCATATGAAGTATGTTCATATGAAAAATGAACATAATGATAGTGTGACTTCACAGGGTCATTGTGAGGATTAAATAAAAAGCAGACATGAAAACCTGGACCAGTTCTTTACATGAAGTGCTCAGTATGTTAGTGGTGTTATCTTTTTAAATTTTTTGCTTTTCACTGGAAATGGTGGGCTGAAATTTTTTTCTTCGCAAAGCTGTTCTGAGGGTTACACTGGGTAATGTGAGTATGGTACATAAGAGATACCTCAAAATGTTAACTACCTTGCCTGTCCCCTCTGCAAAGAGGAGGAGTAAATAAAAATTCTGTTAGAGAGGAGTGTTTAAGCGCTGTCTCATTGTTGGGAGTCCTTATTTTATTCCTAAAACAGCTCCTCAAAGTGAAAGCGAAGACAGAATTTCCTTAAATCTCCAGTCTGTATGTAGGTGCACGGCTGATGGTGGAAAACCTAGTGCCTTAGGAAAAGCATTCTTCCTGCTCTTTCTCCTCCCCATGCCTCCTCCTTAAACACAGTAATTCATTTGCTTTTTCCTGTGGTATGCATATGAAGTCATTTCAGAATTAATGTACCAAGACCACTGACAACAAAATATTTTATTAAAGGTGTGTAGCCAAACTGTGCATATACCTATTTCCCCCTATATTTGTTTTTCTTTGCAATCAAAAGAAAATATGGATACAATCGACTGCATTCCTGAAAAGAAAAAATTTGCCTGACAGAAAATGAAATAAAGTCAAAAGACAAAAGAGAGACTTCCCTGGTGATCCTGTGCCTAAAACACCATGCTTCCATTGCAAGGGCAATGGTTCTATCCCTGCTCAGGGAACTAGATCCCACATGGCTACAACTAAGAGTTTGAATGTCGTAACTAACAGGCTCAGCCAAATAAACAAATAAAAATAAGTAAATATTTTTTCAAAAGAAAAAAAATTGGCAGAAAATATTTTTAACAAGTGGAGGCTGTATTTTATTGAAAACTAAAGTAAGGATATTTTTTGTTTTAAAAAAAAGCAAGGATAATTCACCATATAGAATCAGGAGCCCAGAGGGTAGAGTTAAGAGTCATAGTAAATTTTACACAGGAAGTAGAACTGGACTCAGACTGGAAAAGTGTGCCCAACTAGATGGCAGAATTACTTTTGAACAATGATTTCTGTGTGCCTCCATTTTCTTTCTTTTTGAACAGGAGTGTTTATAGGAGTTATATCTGTCTTACCATTATATGGGCTAAGTAACTTTCTCTGAAATTCATGTGTTCAATGCATGAACTGTGAACTTCCAGATGTTCAAGCTGGTTTTAGAAAGGGCAGAGGAAGCAGAGATCAAATTCCCAACATCTGCTGGATCATAAAAAAAGCAAGAGAGTTCAGAAAAATATCTATTTCTGCTTTCTCGACTATGCCAAAATCTTTGACTATGTGGATCACAATAAGCTGTGGAATATTCTGAAAGAGATAGGAATACCAGACCACCTGACCTGCCTCTTGAGAAACCTGTATGGTTAATAAATACCAGAGTAAGCAATAGTCTTTCAACTTGGCCTACTTTTGTACTCTCAATCTTTGAAGAAGCTCTTGTAATTGAATAAGGAAGAATAAATAAATGATTAATGGTTTAAAAATAAAAATAATAATAAAAAAAAAGAACTGGACATGGAACAACAGACTGGTTCTAAATAGGAAAAGGAGTACATCAAGGCTGTATATTGTCACCCTGCTTATTTAACTTATACACAGAGTACATCATGAGAAATGCTGGGCTGGAAAAAGCACAAGCTGCAATCAAGATTGCCTGGAGAAATATCAATAACCTCAGATATGCAGATGACACCACCCTTATGGCAGAAAGCAAAGAAGAACTGAAGACCTCTTGATGAAAGTGAAAGAGGAGAGTGAAAAAGTTGGCCTAAAGCTCAACATTCAGGAAACTAAGCATCCGGTCCCATCACTTTATGGGAAATAGATGGGGACACAGTGGAAAGAGTGGCTGACTTTCTTTTTCTGGGCTCCCAAATCACTGCAGATGGTGACTGCAGCCATGAAATTAAAAGATGCTTACTCCTTGGAAGGAAAGTTATGACCAACCTAGATAGCATATTGAAAAGCAGAGACATTACTTTGTCAGCAAAGATCTGTCTAGTCAAGGCTGTGGTTTTTCCAATGGTCATGTATGGATGTGAGAGTTGGACTGCGAAGAAAGCTGAGTGCTGAAGAATTGATACTTTTGAACTGTGGTGTTGGAGAAGACTCTTGAGAGTCCCTTGAACTGCAAGGAGATCCAACCAGTCCATTCTAGAGGAGATCAGTCCTGGGTGTTCATTGGAAGGACTGATGTTGAAGCTGAAACTCTAGTACTTTGGCCACCTGATGTAAAGAGCTGACTCATTTGAAAAGACCCTGATACTGGGGAAAATTGAAGGCAGGAGAAGGGGACAACAGAGGATGAGATGGTTCGATGGCATCACTGACTCAATGGACATGGGTTTGGGTGTACTCTGACAGTTGGTGATGGACAGGGAAGCTGGTGCGCTGTGGTTCATGGGGTCGCAAAGAGTTGGACATGACTGAGTGGCTGAACTGAACTGAAGATCAAGAGACATTTCACATGGGGAACTGTACTTGAGGAACTTCAAAGGGCTTCCTCTCTTTGGTCATGTGCTTTCATTTCTCTTGGGTAAATATCTAGAAGTGGGGTGATTTGATCACATAGTAAGTGTATGTTTAACTTTGGAAGAATCTTAACTTCCTGGGAAATATTTCCAAGAATTTGCTTTAGGTAATGAGATCCTGGATCTCAGGCCTGAGCTCAGTGCTATCAAGGGATAAGACTCTGAGGGTCTCAGAGTAGGAGAGGGTGCATTTTTAATGTGTGAGAAATGTGAATTATTGGGCCAGAGATTGGACTGTGATATGATAGATTATATTTCCCCCAAAATAGCTTCAACAGTAATCCCCCTTCCACATGCTCTACCAGAATTTACTACTCCTCAAAGTTGAAAAGTTTTAGTTACTCTGTCGTGTCTGACTCTTTGTGACCCCATGGACAGAAGAGCTGAGTGGGCTACAGGCAAGAAAACTGGAGTGAGTTGCCATTTTCTTCTTCAAGAGGTCTTCCTGACACAGGGATCAAACCCAGGTCTTGTGCAATGAAGGCAGATTCTTTACTGTCTGAGCCACCAGGAGTGCCCACTCCTCATAAAAAAGAAGAATCTGTTTCCCCTTTCCTCGAACCCAGGTGTGCCTTTGTGACTGCCTCAGTTACCAGGGTTTGGTGGAAGTGACACTATGTGATTTCCAAGCTATAAAAGGTGATGCGGCTCCTGCCTGATCTCTCAGGACACTTGCCTTTTGAACCCAGCCACTAGATGGGAAGCTCAGGTCGCTTGCAATGGTTCAGATGGAGAAGAAGGTGGAGAAGAACGGAGCCTCCAGTACTCCACTCAGACTGAGCTCCTAGAAGACAGTCAGTACCACTTGTCACCATGTGAATGAGCCATCTTGGGATGTGAGCCTCCAGCCCTCAATGGAGTCATCACAGCTGCTCCCACATGGAGCAGATGTGAACCTTCCCAATTGTGTAGTGAAAGGGAAAGTCGCTCAGTCATGTCTAATTCTTTGCGACCCCATGGACTATACAGTCCATGGAATTCTCCAGGCCAGAATACTGGAGTAGTTAGCCTTTCTCTTCTCCAGGGTATCTTCCCAACCCAGGGATCAAACCCAGGTCTCGCACACTGCAGGCAGATTCTTTACCAACTGAGCCACAGGGAAGCCCAAGAGTACTAGAGTGCGTAGCCTATCCCTTCTCCAGTGGATCTTCCCCACCCAGAATTCAAACCAGGGCCTCCTGCATTGCAGGCAGATTCTTTACCAACTGAGCTATCAGGGAAGCCCTCAACTGGGTGAAGCCCACAATTGGACAGTGAAGCCCTGCCCAATTTGCAGAACCTTGAGCAGATTAAATGATTTTATTCAGCTTTATTTGTTTTAAGTCACTGAATTTCCTTTGGGCACTGCTTTTAAATTTTTAATTTTTTATTCAGAAAGAATTGATACGTAATAAGCTGTATATATTTAAAGTGTCCAGTTTGACAAGTTGTAACATATTGTACCATTGTATACCTGAACCATTGTATACCTGACCCACTGTATACCTGTAGAGCCCTCAGGCTTTATCTACAATTAGATAATGACCACATCTGTTACTCCTAAAAGAAAGTTGTTTCTTTCTTTTGTGCTCCTCCATAATCTCTCCCTCTGCTCTCCCATCCCAACCAACCAAACACTGATCAGCTTCCTGTTGCTTTAGACTTGTTTACTTTTTCTAGACTTTTAAAATGGACTCATATAATATGTATTGGTTTTTGTCTGTCTTCAGTCACTCAGCATTATTATTTTGAAATTCATTCATGTTATTTGATCTACTAAGTGTTGATTCCTTTTTATTTTTTATTACTCGAATAGTAATATATTGTATGAATCTACCACAAATTCTTTATCCATTCACATGTGGTAGGACATTTTCATTGTTTCCAGTTTTTACTGATTAAAAGCTAAAGCTGCGATGAACATTTATAGTTCTTTGCATTGCTTATGCTTTCATTTCTCTGGAGTAAGTAGGTTGGAATAGAATGGCTGGATGGTTCGGTTCAGTTCAGTCGCTCAGTCATGTCCGACTCTTTGCGACCCCATGAATTTCAGCACGCCAGGCCTCCCTGTCCATCACCAACTCCCGGAGTTCACTCAGACTCCCGCCCATCGAGTCAGTGATGCCATCCAGCCATCTCATCCTCTGTCGTCCCCTTCTCCTCCTGCCCCCAATCCCTCCCAGCATCAGAGTCTTTTCTAGTGAGTCAACTCTTCACATGAGGCGGCCAAAGTATTGGAGTTTCAGCTTTAGCATCATGGTAGTGTATGTTTAATATGTTAAGGAGTTACCAACTGTCTTCCACTGCTTTTCAAAGAATATATACCATTTTATTCCCAGTAGCCATGAGAAAATAAGAATTCTAATTGCTCTAATTCTGTGTCAACACTTAGTATAGTCAGTTTTAAATTTTTAGACATTTCAGTATTTATGTAGTCTAATCCATTAAGTTTTGGAGTGATTTGTTATGTAGCAATAAATAGCAGGTGGCTCAGTCTTGAATAATCCCCCTGCCAGTGCAGGAGATGCAGGAGACTTGGCTTGCTTCTCTGGGTCGGGAATATACCCAGGGGGAAGGAAATGGCAACCCACTTCAGTATTCTTCTATAATCCATGGACAGAAGAGCCTGGTGGGCTACAGTCTCAGGCGTCACAAAGAATTGGACATGACTGAACAACTAAAAAACAACAACAACAACAAAAATAAATAACTGGCATGGGATGAAAAAACAACTCCCCCAAGTTGAACATAAATGTAAGCCATTTTTAAATGCATAAAAACTGTATTTGTTGATGTCCTTTCATATCTAGAAGCATTAAAACGTGTAACTGAGGAAGAGAGCTCTGTGCCCAAAATTCAAATATTACAGAGTTTATACCCTTAATCTTTAATGAGTCATTGAAAGTTTTGAGATATAGCAAGATGTTAGAATGATGACATCTATTAACTTTCAAACATTGTCAGTTCAGTTCAGTTCAGTTCAGTGGCTCAGTCGTGTCTGACACTTTGCTACACACCAGGCCTCCCTGTCCATCACCAACTCCCAGAGTTTACTCAAACTCACGTCCATTTAGTCACTGATGCTATCCAACCATCTCATCCTCTGTCGTTCGCTTCTCCTCCCACCTTCAATCTTTCCTAGCATCAGGGTCTTTTCCAATGAGTCAGTTCTTCACATCAGGTGGCCAAAGTACTAGAGTTTCAGCTTCAGCATCAGTACTTCCAATGAATATTCAGGACTGATTTCCTTTAGGATGGACTTGTTGGGCCTCCTTGCTGTCCAAGGGACTCTGAAGAGTCTTCTCCAACACCACAGTTCAAAAGCATCAGTTCTTCAGCACTCAGCTTTCTTTATAGTCCAACTCTCATATCCATACATGACCACTGGAAAAACCTATAGCTTTGACTAGATGGACCTTTGTTGACAAAGCAGTGTCTCTGCTTTTAAATATGCTGTCTAGGTTGGTCATAGCTTTTCTTCCAAGGAGCAAGTATCTTTTTATTTCATAGCTGCAGTCACCATCTGCACTGATTTTGGAGCCCAAGAAAATAAAGTCTCTCACTCTTTCCACCGTTTCCCCATCTATTTGCCATGAAGTGATGGGACCA
>SJYA01000301.1:0-12730 GCA_006410615.1 Neotragus moschatus | reverse complement strand
TGGATGGAAGGAGAGCTTTTCCCCCTTGTGCTTGCTGTGGGAGGGATCCCCAGGCATAGCTGCCTGTGCTGCTGATGCTTATGTAAGTTTTCCCTTTGGCTTCTTTATTAACATCTCACACGCTCTTCTGCCCTCTGCCTTCTTAGGACTGAACCATGAGTCAAGTGTGGGGCAGCGCAGGAGACAGCTTCAACTCACCACAGACACAGAGCTGTGGTCATTCTCACACACCTCCTCTTCTGTCATGGGGTCAGGCTCAATCTGCCTGGATCCTTCTCGAAGGATGAGGTATTACCCAAAATGTTCCCCTCCTCACTTTTAAGACAAAAACANCTCACACGCTCTTCTGCCCTCTGCCTTCTTAGGACTGAACCATGAGTCAAGTGTGGGGCAGCGCAGGAGACAGCTCCAACTTACCACAGACACAGAGCTGTGGTCATTCTCACACACCTCCTCTTCTGTCATGGGGTCAGGCTCAATCTGCCTGGATCCTTCTCGAAGGATGAGGTATTACCCAAAATGTTCCCCTCCTCACTTTTAAGACAAAAACATGTCAGGCAGGGTTGCCCCAGCTATTTGTCAAATATGCCCAGACATGTTTGACTCTCAGCAGGTTCTTAACCACAGATTGAACTGATATAACCTCCACCCCCACCTGGTGATGAATCAGAGTGACTCTACCGCACTATTGTAATCTCTGTTCAACTGGCTGTTCAATGTTCTTGTTTTATGATAGATTTTTAAATTGATGTATAGCCTAATTTTCTTGTTTCCTCAGAGTAGACCAACCCAAACAACTTCCTCTCTCTCTGCCCCAAACCCTTTTCTCTCATGGTTTTTGTTTCTCTTACTTTCTCTTCACTTGGATGGTTTTCTCGTCCTTTCCACATTTCAGCAGCACGCAATAAAAATGTGACTATATGGAGACACTAAGTAAACACCATGGGAACGAGTAAAAATCATGGCTTCTACATGTTTTCCTCTCTCGATTCCGCTGCTTAAATTGAAAATGTAAACATCTTGACCAGAAACTTTTCAGTTGGTTATCTTTAGCCCTTCGTGATTAAAACTGTAAGCTCAACATGCTTTCCCAAGTGCCCTTGGAAAGAGAGCTATTCTATTATGTCCGNGTTTCCATTCTTCTACTCTTTCCCTGGGGCTCAGCCTCGTGAATGGCAAGTCAAAGGGGAACAGCAGATCTAATTCTTTTGAGGTGTGTGTTCCCAGGAGAGCACAGGGCCTTGTTCTACATCCTTACACATTCACCAAGTTCAGAGTCATCTCAGCAATGAGGTTCTACGAAGCAAAAGCCAAGGCTTTTGAAACTCAGTAGCCTTTTCTCTCCTTGCCCCTCAGTCTCCAAGACAACAAATGGTCTGGACCGAATAAGGGAAAGATAGGACACAAGAAGGGGTTCATATCTCACGGTCTCATCTCACGTCAGAAGGACAGGGTATCTGTTGTTCCTGCCATTATATCAGAATTCATTCCCTGAGATTTTGGAATTGGCCTTGTGAAGATGCCTCTCCTGGGGCTGGCTTTTCAAATGGAAGAAATATCAAAATTCCCGAAAGAGAAAACTCACGAACCTTTTAAGCATACATTTTTGAAAGGAAACTAGATCATGTAGCCACCTTCATTTTCACTTTCTGAAGTGTGGCGTGGCCGTACCCCACCATGTGGGTGAGTGGCAGGTAAAGCTGGTAGAAGATGGCAGCACATGCTGCCTATGGAGCTGACGACACCCCCAGCACCTGCCGCCCGGCTCCATGCCCAAGAACAGCTGCATGCCAGTTCCCTAACTTAAATGAAGAAGGAGCAGTGGGAGAGGGAGAAGAAGGTGTTTGCCTATTCGTAATGGTTTTTGAAGGATGAATAGGAGTTCGCCAGACAGACACGGGAAGGAAAGACATAAAGCTAAGCAGCCCTGCCCCCAATGTTTTACCACAGGACTCAAAACAGGAATACAAAGAGAGGCCCCAGTGCTATATATTTTAATTCTTAAGAGTTATAAATCAAGCTCTTCAACTCTTTGCAAGCCCAAGACTATACAGTCCATGGAATTTTCCAGGTCAGAATACTGGAGTGGGTAGACTTTCCCTTCTCCAGGGGATCTTCCTGACCCAGGAATCAAACCAGTGTCTCCTGCATTGCAGCTGGATACTCTACCAGCTGAGCTACCAGGAAATCCCCCATAAATCAAGCTGCTGCTGCTGCTTCTAAGTCGCTTCAGTCGTGTCTGACTCTGTGCTACCCCATAGACAGAAGCCCACCAGGCTCCCCCGTCCCTGGGATTCTCCAGGCAAGAACACTGGAGTGGGTTGCCATTTCCTTCTCCAGTGCATGAAAGTGAAAAGTGAAAGTGGAGTCGCTCAGTCGTGGCCGACTCTTAGCGACCCCGTGGACTGTAGCCCACCTGGCTCCTCCATCCATGGGATTTTCCAGGCAAGAGTACTGGAGTGGGGTGCCATTGCCTTCTTCACAAATCAAGCTAATAAGCTGTTAAAGAAAATATAATCCACTCAATTTATGATTACTGGGAAGACCAAGTTCAAATTTTGAATTCTAGCCCCCTGAGGGCTTAGGGTGAGCTGGTCCCCATGTCCTGGTGCTCCTTCCTAGGAGCCTCTTTCCTTCTTTCCCTGTCTTCCAGCTCTATCCTGTTACAAGGTCTTTGTGTGCCATGTGTGGACACTTTGGTTTTACCCTAGCCCTTCTTTAAGCAGTGCCTCATGACCGCCCTCCCATTAAGGGTGGTCAGGCTGATGGTATGGGCTGCCCTCTGGAGGAGGCACATGGGAAGAGATCCACAGTGGCCCTAGAAGCAGGCTTGGGTCCTTTGGACAGGCAACTCGGGAGCCCTGGGCACCAGGAGTGTGATCTAGAAGGGAAAAGTGTGACGTGTGAGCAGGCATGTAACCCACAGACTGCCTTCCTGGTGGAGGAGAGGGTCAGAGCAAGAGCCTCCTAACAAAACAAAACAAAACAAAACAAAACAAAACAACTTGACCGAAGTTGTGGAAGAACATGATGGCCAGGAGAAATGTTAAGAAATTCAATGTAGCCCAAACATGGATTATTTGTAGTAAGGGGCAGGAGATGAAAGTAGGGAAAGAACCAAGAGGGGAGGGATGGGGATGGTGGGAGGGAGGCTCAAGAGAGAATGAATTTTTGTGTACTTATAGCTGATTCATTTTGTTGTACAGCAGAAAGTAACACAATATTGTAAAACAATTATACTCCAATTAAAAAAATAGGATAAGATGGTAAAGGGCATGGTGGGTAGTATAGACTTTGTGGTGGGCAAGGGACATTTTTAAGCATGAGAATTTTGTTAATTATTTATGTTTTATTTTCTTCTTTTAACTGCACTGCACTACATGTGGGATCTTAGTTTCTCTATCAAGGATCGAACCTGAGCCCTTTGCATTGTAAGCTCCGAGTTCTAACCACTGGACCGCCAGGGGAGTCCCATGCTAAGTATTTCTCAGGAGGAAGAGACTAAAGACAAATGGACTCAAGACAGTGGGAAGAACTTGAAGGTTACTGTGACTTTTGGAAGTTAGAGGAGGTCTGACTGCCTGCATTGAGGAATAAATGGGAAAGAGCAGATTCAGGAGACATTTCTGGAGTATAATTGACAAGGTTTTGTAAGAGTCCAGCTTGGGGCTTCTTTGGTGGCTCAGATGGTAAAGAATCTGTCTGCATTGTGGGAGACCTGGGTTCGATCCCTGGGTTGAGAAGATCCCCTGGAGAAGGGAATGGCAACCCACTCCAATATTCTTGCCTGGAGAATTTCATGGACAGAGGAGCTTGGCACGCTATTGTCCATGGGGTTGCAAAGAGTCAGATATGGCTGAGTAACTAACACTTTCACTTTGACAGCTTGAAAGGTGCTCGTGCTCACAGTACATTGCCCTGTAAAGTCACATGTTGGACATGCTCAGTTTGAGGCTCTATGATCCTAACTCCAACTATCATGTGATTGACGATGACAATAGAAATTACAGCCACAGAGCTTTGAACTCTGTATCCCGCATGTAAATCTAGGAAAAAAGTGGTATGGGAGCATTTTGGAGAATTTCTTATAAAAGAAGTTTGCCTTTTCAACGCCTCCATTTTGTAGGTGCCTGATTCCAAGAGGAAGCTTTAGAACAAGCAATTTCATTTTGAGGTCTGCTTCTGTTATTCATATAAGAAACCTAGGCCTTCCTCTTTGGGAAAATGTAGTCATGTAGTGGATACAAATTATAATTATTTTTTTGAGCAGTAGTAGTGAATTTGGTGTGGTAGCATGTCCTTTGCAGAGATCTTTAAAGGTGAAAATGTCTCCATAGGCCTCTTTTTTAGTGTTGGCCCACCACTCTGATATTTTAGGAGAGGCTGCAAGCAGTTGAGGTTTGTTGGCTCTTTCAGTGTCCTCACAAAGAGTAAGTTTTTCACAATATAAATTTGAGATGACTGAAAATTTCCTGCGTTGTATATAACTTGTGAAACCAAAGCCGGACTAGAAATGGATTCCCAAGAACTTAAGGTTAGAAATTTCAAATTTAACAAGCTATTGTAAATTGACCATTGAGAAGTGGACTTGCTACATATTCTAGCTAGTGCTCTGAACTGCTCATTTTTCAAGGGGCTTATTTCCCCCAATAACATTTTCTTGTTTTTTTTCCTTACCTTTCTGCTTGTAGCAATAAGATGGCATGTTGTTATTTTTCAAGTTGCAGGGATTAATGCTCATTTTCTGGTTAATTAAAATCTTTTAAATAAAAACACTCCAAGTTCAGAGCATTATTGTACTCATTACCATTTCTGCAGTATCTTTGCAGCTCAGCTATTATGCCAGGCTGCAGTCATTTCAATACAGCCCTTTTATTGTTTGTCTTTATTGAAGACTTTGTGCTCATTACTGGATTGTCTCCTGACAGCCCAGAACACTCCCCCAGACTCTCCTCCTGCACTCTGTGAAACCTGTTTTGCATTTGCAAGTGTTTGGGCCTTCCAGGATCAGATAAGTGACTGTATTCAAGGAGAATTAAAAATTTGGAGGGGGTGGTTGTATAATCTCTTAACATAGAAACTCCACTTGGTCTTTAAATATCCCTCCATATGTCATATTTTTAGTGTCAAAAGCCTTATTGGATTAGAATTGTTTTAATTCTAGGGTGAAAAAAAAAGTGGTAAAAATAATTATACTTAGAATGCATCAATGATATTTATGTATTCATCTTAAAAATACAATATACTATGAGTCTGAGATATCTACTACTTACTTTTGGAGATGCTCCCCCAGTGGACTGTGCCTGCTTCGTTATATATTGAGAGAGCTTTCGCTCTGCAAACGCTCACTGTTTGCAGATGGAAGTTCCTACTCCTCTCATCTCTGTCCATTCTCTGCTGGACAGAGCACCTCTCTATCGTATTTAATAGGCCGTTACCATCTCTCAGGGCACTTGTCTAGGCCTGTTCAGTATGAGTGGGAGGATTCATTCTGACATGCTTGTAGTCCACTCCAACTTTGGTGACTTGAAGAAGTAGCTTACACTAGACAGAAAAACCATTTCATGCTCAGATTATTCTTAGCAAGAGGCTACATCTACTTTTGAAGAAAAATGAATTTAGAGTATCTCTATGGGTTTGCTAATAGCAAAGAGCTTGAAATACACACACACACACACACACACACACACACACCATGTGTCGTAGATTTGAAGTGGGGCAGGTCACCTGCCCTTGAATTTGTATTCTGCCTCCCTCGATGGCTGAAGAGGGGCTCCTACACAGATACTTTCTGTCGGATTGTACTTGAACCTGCAGGCCCTCCACCTACATGTCTGCAAGTGTGCTGCTGGCCAGGGCTTCCAGGAGCTCTGCTGACTCCTGGAGGCCCCTCTCTGGCTCTCCTCCAATCAAGCTGTCACCTCCATGGAGCGTCTTAGGTGCGGCTCGACTGGAAGGCGGGAGATGGTCATGTTGCTGCGGGAGAATCAGTGGCGGCCTGGCCCATATTTTGACCATCTCTAAATTCCTTTATTTCTTTTCGCTNGAAGGCCCTCCACCTACATGTCTGCAAGTGTGCTGCTGGCCAGGGCTTCCAGGAGCTCTGCTGACTCCTGAAGGCCCCTCTCTGGCTCTCCTCCAATCAAGCTCCATGGAGCGTCTTAGGTGCGGCCCGACTGGAAGGCGGGAGATGGTCATGTTGCTACGGGAGAATCAGTGGCGGCCTGGCCCATATTTTGACCATCTCTAAATTCCTTTATTTCTTTTTGCTTGCACACTCTATATCAGACCATTCCCAGACTCTGTCCCTGCTTTAGCTTTTTCTCTGTCTCACTACCCAAAACAGTGAATATATAATCATTGGGAAAAAAAATCCAGCAAAACTAACATACTTTTTCTCATTTCCCCACCTATGTGGCAGTCTCGGTAACACTCATTTCGCATCTATTCTGCGAGCTTAGATCTCTCTTCACCGAGTGTTTCCCTTGGAGTTCTACAGATCCGTTTAATGACTCAACAAACATTTATTAACACCTACTGTGTGCCAGGCATTGAGCTGGACCCTGGCCCTGCAGCAGGAATTGAAGGGACAGTCCCTGCCCTCCTGGAGCTCAAGTGCAAATGTGAGAACAGCGTATGGCTTCGAGTCACAGTGAGACTGGGGTAAGGAGTTTATGATGTCCCCAGGTAAACTCTGGAAAGAAAGCCCTGCCCTCCCCAAGGCTACCTCCCTGTAAGCGGCGGTACTCCTGGACAGCATGGCTGGACAGGATTCCTTGGGTGGTGGCTATTTCTATGGGCTGGCGAGAAAATCCTTAGAGGCCCTGGTCACACAATTGTCTGAGAACTTGCTGACCCTATACCACTCAAATTCATGCCAACTTGGAGTTGCCAATGCTTCAGATATCTCCTGGAGAACATGTAGAAACCTGTGCTCTCTGGAAGCCCTGTGACAGTTGTCATCAAAAGCTGGTTCGCTCTGTCCAAGGGTGAGTTTTATGAGAAAGAGAATAGTGCGTAACTAACCACATTTTATTCTTTGACATTCCAATTACATTAACCGAGGCAGGCATTAGAGATCAATTGATGGGCCAGCCCAGCGACGTGTGGGCTGAGAGGGATGGGTCACTGAGGAGATGGCCCTAGGTGTCTGTGGGGTGGTGGTGGGGGCCTCTGAACACACACTTTCTCCCTGTGAACCTCGGCCCATCGCTTCTAAAGTGCTGTCCCTTCATTACCTTCCTGCTGTTCTTTTCTGGCAAATCTGAGCCTGTCAATCTCCACCATTGCCTGGGTTGGAAACCCAGTTAACTAGGATTCATCTTGTCAATTCAAATGGCAGTTTCTGTTTGCGAGCAAAATAAATGAGTGAGCATCCCAGCTACTGGGCATTTCCACTGAAGCCCTGTGAGCTCCCTAACTTAGGCTGAATCAATCCATTTCTAACTTAACCAGCCCAGGATCCAATGGATCTTACCTTATCTAGAGCAAACGAGCTGTGTGCTCCTTCTTGCCTTTGCAGCTGATTGACTATGGCATGGAGTTTAGTAGATTGTGGATCAAATAAATGAGAACCATAAAATTTGCTCCCTAGGGACTAGGTTTTGATTATTGCATTGACCCTAGAACAAGAAATGTGCCCTCTGGACCAAAAAAAAAANGAATCAATCCATTTCTAACTTAACCAGCCCAGGATCCAATGGATCTTACCTTATCTAGAGCAAACGAGCTGTGTGCTCCTTCTTGCTTTTGCAGCTGATTGACTATGGCATGGAGTTTAGTAGATTGTGGATCAAATAAATGAGAACCATAAAATTTGCTCCCTAGGGACTAGGTTTTGATTATTGCATTGACCCTAGAACAAGAAATGTGCCCTCTGGACCAAAAAAAAAAACCAAAAAACACTGCCACACAGCAACCCAAGGCCAGATGCTCCTACCCAGGACTGATTCAATTACATTTATTAAAAGTAAAAAGGTAGGGGGAGCACATTTTTTGGAGAATTATCACACAGCTAGATGGGAAAGGAACGGACAGTAATATTCCATGCCTAAAAATCTAACGGTTCCTGGAAAGTGAGTGTCAATTTGGCACTCTGTCTGGGGTTCAGAAAGAATTCCCGGAATTATGACAGTTACGATAAAACAGTAATGGTGAGGAGATGCTTGTATTCAGAATCCAATTTCCACTGAAATTTAGAGAGCTTTTTATTTATGTACGTATTTTTGGCTGCGCTGGATCTTTGTTGCTGTGCATGAGTTTTCTCTAGTTGTGGGAGCGGGGGCTACTCCCTAGTTGTGTTGCCCAGGCTTCTCATTGTGGTGGCTTCTTTTGTTGCAGAGCAAGGGCTTTAGGCAGGCAGGCGTCAGCAGTTGTGGCACACGGGCTTAGTTACCCTGAAGCATGTGGGATCTTCCTGGACCAGGGATTGAACCCATGTCCCCTGCATTGGCAGGCAAACTGTTAACCACTGGGCCACCAGAGAAGTCCCAAATTTAGTGTTTTTTAAATGGGTGAACATCATACCAGAGAGTGGAGATATTAGCAGCCTATCCGTAAATATTTTATCCATTTTTTCTGCTCTGGAAATTTCTGTGTCCCGAGTGCCCATTGTGTGCCCAGCTGTGGAAGAGGGAATGTGGTAAAATTAAAAGACTAGGTTTGCGTGGAACAGATCTAAGTCAAAAGTCTATTTGCTACCTGCACAGCCCTGGGCAAGTCGCCTTGTCACAATAAACCTATAATAAGGGCAAAGTATCAGCACTTGCTTTAAGACAGAGAACTTTGGGAGTCCTGGCCTACCCATGTCCTCCCTTCTCAAGGATCCAGCTCCCATGCAGTGGTGCCTTCAGAGACTCTGGGCTTTGAAGGCTCTACTCTTGGACAGTTCTATTGTCAGCATCTTAAATTCTTCATAGTTGTTGAACAAGAGCTGCTGTATTTTCACTTAACACTAGCCTTCTCATTGTGTGACTGCATAGGCCACTCCAGCTGTGGGTAAGTCTCTCAGAACAAATCTGGGGTGCAGCTGCTCTTCCTATCCCGGAGCTGAGAGATACCCAGTCCTCTCCCCTGCAGTTCCCCCTTTGTGCTCAAAGTTCCCCGGGTGGCTTCTGTCACTCACAGTCACGTGCATGCTGCCCTTGACTCATGTGGCTGGGCTGTCCAAGAAGAAAATGTGGTGAACAGTGTTTTGCTCCTGTCTTGGGTGGGACTGCGATGGACATCTGACCCAAGGTGGACCAATAAGAATGTCTCTTGCACATGTTGGGACCGAGGGACTCTGGTTAACCTTTGTCTGAAGACAGAGGGTGAGGAAGCTCAAAAGCTGGAGGGCAGCCGTCTTCTCTGTACAGGGAAACAAAGAAAGCCTGCTGCCTCTAAAGGCGAAGTGTGGGAATAGGTGAGCAGCAAGAAGCTGAGAGGAGAGAGACCGTGGCCTCACCGAGAGGCAGCGGAGCAGATGTCTCAGTTCCCAATGATTTTGCCATTTCTTCCTGCTCCTATTAGAAGGGAGTCACATTTCCTGTCCTCAGCTTGTAAGTTACTTGTCTCTTTCCAACAACTGCTCATGTTAGTTTAAGATAGCTTAATAGTCCGTAGCTCACTCAAACCATCTCCAAAGCCCTGATTCACTCCCTCACAGGTTGCAGAGAAGAGAAAATGAGACCAGGTAATGTGGGGCCAGCACTTTTCAAACTTTAAAACCCCTACAACCATGGAGTCCCATTCATTATATAACAGAGCAAGATGGAAAATAGCTACAGACTGGGAAATTCTTTGGTGTTTATTTCAAAATTGCGTGAATCAAGTAGCATTCTTCATCTTCTTCATTTTCTAAGACGAGGCTTGTGTCGCATAGCAAATGCCACACAAAGTCCTGTGTTTAAAGTCGTCTAAATGTTCCTGGGGAAGATGCCACATCAATCATATAATTTGGGCTAATGTGAATATTTTTATAGGGTTATTAACATTTCAAAGATGTTAGGGCTGTTTTGTAATTTAAAATTAGATTTATGGCTTTCAGGAACACATTAAAAATTAATCTGATTTCTTCTGGTTTGAAACCATGAGATTGAAATAATTGAAAGCAACAGAAAGAGTTTGTAGTTGGAACAGAAAAGATAATTAAAAAGATAAGAAATAGTAGGTAAATACTAAAAAACTTGGGAAATATTTATGTAACTTACAAAATAGAAAATCTTGGATTGGGCAAGTAAAGGAAAAACTATGGAAAATGAATGGAAGCATAAAAGTATTGAGAAACAGATGTATAGCTGAGGTATGTAGGTCCTAGAATAGTCTTTCTTAGTGTTCTCTTGCTTTCTTAAAAACTTTTTAAAAAGGTTTATTTATTTATCGTTGGTTGTGCTGGATCTTTGGTGCAGCTTGGGCTTTTCTTTGGGTGCTGAGAGCGAGGGCTACTCTCCAGTTATGGTGTGAGGGCTTCTCGTTGCAGAAGCTTCTCTTGTTGCAGAGCTTGGGCTCTGGGACATGTGGGCTTCATTCAGTAGCTGTGGCTCACGGGCTTAGTTGCGCTGTGGCTCACGGGCTTATTTGCACCGTGGCATGAGGAATCCTCTTAGACCAGGGATTGAATCTGTAGCCCCTGCACTGGCAAGAGGATTCTTAACCACCTGACCAACAGAGCAGTCCCTTACTTTCTTTTATTCATCTTTTTACCTGCTCATTCATTTCACTTGCGCTATGCCCTTTGAGATACTGGAATCAGGGTAGCGAACAAAATAAAGTCTGCATCTTCATGGAGTTTACTTTCTTGTGAGATTAGAGAGAGTTTGAAGAACCAGGATTCATAGATGCAAGAAGGGGGGAGGAGAATGGAAAGGAATAGCCCATTAATAAGTCTCCTATTTCCCTGTGAGGTCTCTACCATTCACAGGGAACCAAGTGCTTTACCTTCATTATCTCATTTCATCCTTAGCAGCCTTCAGGGTGGACAGGGTTTCAAATGCACACAGGGACCAGACAGGCCATGCAGAAATGCTCAGAGGATGTGACAAACCAGAGAGCACATAACTCTTCCAAAGGGGCATCCCCTGCTCAGCTCTAGCTGCCTGTTGCCATGGGGGAGTGGGAGTTCCTTTCTGCTAGATTTTACATTTTTTCAAGAGAAGCTTCAGCTCCACTTTTCATGTGAAATTGGATTTTTAAAAAAATACTGGATCAGTTTTATAATTGCTCTGCTGTGTTTATGCAAGGACAGGCATAATTTTATTACTGTACTGTCGTTTGTAAAGGCAAGAGATTCAGTTTAGTTCAGTCAGTCAGTTGTGTCCAACTCTTTGGGACCCCATGGACTGCAGCAGGCCAGGCTTCCCTGTCCATCACCAAATCCTGAAGTTTACTCAAACTCATGTCCATTGAGTCGGAGATGCCATCCAACCATCTCATCCTCTGTAGTCTGCTTCTTCTCTCGCCTTCAATCTTTCCCAGCATCAGGGTCTTTTCCAATAAGTCAGTTCTTCACAGCTGGTGGCCAGAGTACTGGAGTTTCAGCTTCAGCATCAGTCCTGCCAATGAATATTCAGGACTGATCTCCTTTAGAATGGACTGGTTGGATCTCCTTGCAGTCCAAGGGACTCTCAAGAGTCTTCTCCAACACTACAGTTTAAAAGCATCAATTCTTTGGCGCTCAGCTTTTTTTATAGTCCAACTTTCACATCCACACAAGACTGTTGGAAAAACCATAGCTTTGACTAGATGGACCTTTGTTGACAAAGTAACGTCTCTGCTTTTGAATATGCTGTCTAGGTTGGTCATAGCTTTTATTCCAAGGAGCAAGCGTCTTTTAATTTCATGGCTGCAATTGCCATCTGCAGTGATTTGGGAGCCCAAGAAAATAAAGTCTGTCACTGTTTCCACTGTCTCCCCATCTATTTGCCATGAAGTGATGAGACAGATGCCATGATCTTAATTTTCTGAATGTTGAGCTTTAAGCCAACTTTTTCACACTCTTCTTTCATTTTCATCAAGAGGCTCTTTAGTTCTTTGCTTTCTGTCATAAGGGTGGTGTTCTCTGCATATCTGAGGTTATGGATGTTTCTCCCAGAAATCTTTTTTTTTTAACATAGAAAAACATTTTATAATGATAAAAGAGTTGTGTACTTAACAATAGAGCCCCCGAATACATAAAAACTGAACT
Source organism: Neotragus moschatus (assembly GCA_006410615.1). Classification (NCBI taxonomy): domain Eukaryota; kingdom Metazoa; phylum Chordata; class Mammalia; order Artiodactyla; family Bovidae; genus Neotragus; species Neotragus moschatus. The sequence continues at coordinate 567 of SJYA01000301.1, read as the reverse complement.
GAAAGGAGAAATATAGAACTCAACAAAAATAGTTGGGAGTTCAATCTCTCATTTTCAATAATAAACTAGACAGAAGATCAACCAGGAAATAAGCCTGAATAACACTATAAGCCAATTAGATTTTACAGATATAGACAGAAGACTCCACTCAAAACAGCAGCACAAATACTCTTCTCAAGTGCACATGGAACATTCTCCAAGATAGACTGTATATATTAGACCATAAGACAAATGTTGATATATTTTAAAAGTCTGAACTCCTAGAATGTATCTTTTCTCACCACAGCAGAATAAAACTAGAAACAAACAACAAAGAAAAACTAAAAAATATGTAGAAATGAACTGAAACAATGGATCACAGGTGTCATAAGGAAGATTAGGTCATATTTAGAGATAAAGGAAAAAAGCACAACATACCTAAACTCATGGGATGCAATAAAAGTACTGCTTACAAAAAACTTGGTATCTGTAAATACTTTTGTTAAAAAAACTCAAATGAATGACCCCATGGACTGCAGCCTTCCAGGTTCCTCCATCCATGGGATTTTCCAGGCAAGAGTACTGGAG
>SJYA01000300.1:2505654-2529227 GCA_006410615.1 Neotragus moschatus | reverse complement strand
AATGGTTTGCCTTGGAAACGAACAGAGATCATTCTGTCATTTTTGAGATTGTGTCCAAGTACTGCATTTTGGACTCTTTTGTTGACCACGATGGCTACTCCATTTCTTCTGAGCAATTCCTGCCTGCAGTAGTAGATATAATGGTCATCTGAGTTAAATTCAGCCAGTCCAGTCCATTTTAGTTTGCTGATTTCTAGAATGTTGACGCTCACTCTTGCCATCTCCTGTTTGACCACTTCCAATTTGCCTTAATTCATGGACCTGACATTCCAGGTTCCTAGGCAATATTGTTCTTTACAGCATCGGACCTTGCTTCTATCACCAGTCGCATCCACAGCTGGGTACTGTTTTTGCTTTGGCTCCATCCCTGCATTCTTCCTGGAGTTATTTCTCCACTGATCTCCAGTAGCACACTGGGCCCACCGGCCTGGGGAGTGCCTCTTTCAGTATCTTACCAGTGTGCCTTTTCATACTGTGTCACTTTACACACTTAAGTTTATGTTGATTTAATCTGTGCCATAGGGAACTTTCTGAGAACTCTGTAATCTTTTATTTTCCACTCTGGGATAATCTTTTTTCATTACCTCACAGGGAAACTCTTATGCTTTATAAAGTACACTGAATTCCTAAGAAAAGACAAAGAAACAAACTGCAAATAAAATGATTGTGTGGAGGAAAAAAGGAGCACAGAACACTCAGTGGTTTAGTCTCAGTTTCTCAGAAGGTTGAATGAAATGTTAAGATAACATTTTCCCTTTAATGATGATTCTTCTGGCTGACTGCCTATCTCTTTTTTTGTATTTAGCTTCCTTTGACAAAAAGGAGAAACTGTTTTCAAAGTAGGAATAATCATGTTGGTTGGATGTGAAACATTCTCTCATGACAAGGTTGACACCTAGCATAAAGCAGCAATCTTATAACTGACTGCTGCAAAAGTATTGGAAAATAATGGAGTTCTGTTAAGACCTTGGAACTAGCAATTCTCCATTGTTAAGAAGGAAAGAACCTCGACAGCACCAGATCAAAGGTATTGTTGGTTTGGAAGTTTGGGAAGGAAATGGTTGGCAGTGGATCTGCAATTCTTTCTTGACTATGGAGCAGATTGGGAGGGAATACTCCCAGAGAAGAAAGAAGGTGACACTCTCATATTTCATTATAAACATACTAACCTCCAGATAAACTTCACTTTTATAGCAGCAGAGTCCTTATCTATGGGATGCTTTTAGCAATATGTACCCAGTCTAACTAAGCTTGCCTCTGGTAAACATGAAATATACTGATTTATACCAGTCTTCCTTGGTGGCTCAGGGGTTAAAGCGTCTGCCTGCAATGCAAGAGACCTGGGATCGATCCCTGCATCAGGAAGATCCCCTGGAGAAGGAAACGGCAACCCACTCTAGTATTCTTGCCTGGAGAATCCCATGGACAGAGGAACCTGGTGGGCTACAGTCCACAGGGCTGCAAAGAGTCAGACACGACTGAGCTACTTCACTTTCGAACACGATTGAGCTACTTTACTTCGCTTCACTTCCAACAAACGTCACACGTACAAGTATCTCTCTGAGTATAAAATGGAAATGTTTCATGAACAAGAGGGCTCTCTCCCTTGAAGTTAAAGTTCCCATCTATGTAATCTGGAGATTTTGTACATTATCTTGGCCCAGAGTGTAGAAATGAACTAGGTAGGCAGTTTTAAGTAGCTTTCTGTTTTTCTGTGCCACACAATTACTCGTATCCTGGAAGTTACATTGTACTTCAGTGCAATCACAAGAATGGTATAGGAGCACAGAGGACAATTTAGAAGTATCAAGCCATGCTGTTTACTTCTCCACACCACACAGATGTCAGCTGGCTGAAGAATGCTCTGAAAGCTGATCAGAGCTTTTTCCACATGAAAATGATGACCAAGTTTGTCTCAAGCATAAAATGCAAGAGTTACAGAAACAGATATACTCAGTAAAGGCAATTATAGCATAATTTATGAATGGTCTGATTTAAATAGCATCAAATGAGACATAAATGGAAGATAGCCAATTAATTGCTGTTTAGTTTCTATTTAGGTGCCGTGGAATGCTGTCATGGTGATATGACCTGTTATGGAAATAGGGTTTTTCATGTTAGGAGAAGCAAAATGCAGGAACAAAAAACACACATATAGGAAAATCTATAATGTACATCTGTGTGCACTGCATGCTAAGTAGCTCCAATCATGTCTGACTCTTTGCAACCCCATGGACAGTAGCCCACCAGGCTCCTCTGTCCCTGGGGATTCTCCAGGCAAGAATACTGGAGGGGTTGTCATGCCCTCCTCCAGGGGATCTTCCCAAGCCAGAGACTGAATCCAGGTCTCCCTCACTGCAGACGGATTCTTTACCATTTGAGCCACCAGGGAATCCCATAATGTACATCCAGGCCTGCCACTGACTTAGGATGATTTTTGTGTAAAGTTTACATGGTGCAGATTTGCTACTCATCAAGGGGAAAGCAGGTTTGGCCATGCAACAATGAGTATTGGTATGTGTATTTGGCCTTTGGCATAGAGAGTAAAGCATCTGCCTGCAATGCAGGAGACTTGGGTTTGATCCCTGGGTTGGCAAGATCCCGTGGAGAAAGAAATGGCAACCCACTCCAGTACTCTTGCCTGGAAAATCCCCGGCTACAGTCCATGGGGTCACAAAGAGTTGGACACGACTGAGCGACGACAAGTTTATTTATAAGAAAGTGGCAATTCTCATCTTGACTCTTTTCTTTGCAAGATGCTGCTGGGAACAACTACCTTCTAAGGTATAAGCAGAGGGACACATACTTTGCTAAGGGACACACCTGCTTCTTGGATGTTCTTCATCCTTGAGAGGAAGAGCCCTCATCTGGGTCTTTCAAGATGGGTTTCCTTCTCCAGACACAGAGAAAAGCCTAGTAAATGCAGGCACACACAGAAGAAACTCAGTCTCAAGGATTCATGAACCAGAAGGCTCTTCAAGTTTATCTGAGTCACATTCTTTCTTCCCACCCTTCCACTGGCAGAACTGAAAAGTGAGCACTTTTATCAGAAAGGCAAGCCTGGTAGGATACAGTGAAAGTAAATCCTCTTAGGACTGGTGGGGAACAGTGTTTACTCCAGGCTACAAAGTCGAGAGGGATGCTTAGATGGAGGACTAAGGGGAAAGTGAGAAAAAGCAAAAGGCTAGTGATGGGGAGCAGGGATGGTAAGATATTTTAAATGCCTGAAGGGAAAAAAAGAGAGTTCTGAATGCCATATTAGATATTTTAAAAATATAGACCCCTTCCGTTTTTGAATAGAGATTTTGAATAGCTAGTACAACGGTTTGGGGCAATTAAAATAATTCAAGGAAAAAAGAAAGATCACTTGTCTGGTTTCAACAGTGCAACGTCACCTTCCATTCCACAAAATGTTCTAAGCTATTTTGAGTTTTCAGAGCCCTACTTTTTGGTTAAAAANAAAAAAGAGAGTTCTGAATGCCATATTAGATATTTTAAAAATATAGACCCCTTCCGTTTTTGAATAGAGATTTTGAATAGCTAGTACAACGGTTTGGGGCAATTAAAATAACTCAAGGAAAAAAGAAAGATCACTTGTCTGGTTTCAACAGTGCAACGTCACCTTCCATTCCACAAAATGTTCTAAGCTATTTTGAGTTTTCAGAGCCCTACTTTTTGGTTAAAAACAAAAAGAAAAGGCACTGAAAAATCCTTCTAGGAGTTCTTCACACATAGCAGGGAGGATGCTCAAGGAATGAACTGTAGAGAATAGAAAAATACTAGCATATTGGTGTCTCAAACAGTCTATATAGCAGTTGTTGGCAGGAAGGAGAGGTGGTGTGGAATCCTGAATAGAAGTCCTGACTTTTGGAATAAGAAGTTGAATCACATTCAGATTGCAAAATGAGCCATAATTGATAGTTTTAAACAGTTTCCCACCTAAGATTACTGAACTGACATTTGTCAAAGAATAAACTCACCATGTAGCACACCTCTCTAGTTCAGAGTAGACCAGGCTGCTTTAAAGGCAAGAGAAGATGTTTATCATTTCAATTTGCTTTTGCTGAAGGCAGAGGAAATGAGTCCCCACCAGAGTCCTCATTATCTGTGTTCTGACCTCAGAGCAGCCTTGAAGCCTTCTAGATGTTAGCTGGCTCAGGACAGGTAGATGTTTCCTTAGGCAGTCAGTGAAATGACCCCCAGAGGGAATTTTGTGGCTGGCTCTACAGATGCAACTGGGCTAAATCTGAACCTGTGAACCCAATACCTTGTCTCCTAGCTCCTCTTCCCAATGACCTCAGTGACTCACCATTCATGGATGTCTTGGCTCAAATAGAGTTCATGGTGCTGTTTAACTCTCAATGTCATGGAATCCTATGGACCTTGACTTCCTCATGTGTCTCGTCCCAGAGCTTGCTTTGCCTTCCTCCCACTTTCTGTATTTAGGGTCTGCCTCTCTTATCCCTGCTTTCCCAGCCATATAAGCTATGCTTCTTCTGGCATCCTAGATTTCACTCTCATTTTTCTCTAAGGAACTGCCTTTAGAACTGCTAGACTAACAATCTTCAAATACCACTTTTAGGCAGATATATATTTCTTTTCTTAAAAATCTCCCTGTTTCTTCAAAGCCTCTGATTATTGATAATGATATTAATCATTATCAATTCTGATTAATAAAAACATCTTCAGAGAAAAGAATAGGATTCTGAAAAAGCCTTTCAATTGGTATGCTTGTGNTAACAATCTTCAAATACCACTTTTAGGCAGATATATATTTCTTTTCTTAAAAATCTCCCTGTTTCTTCAAAGCCTCTGATTATTGATAATGATATTAATCATTATCAATTCTGATTAATAAAAACATCTTCAGAGAAAAGAATAGGATTCTGAAAAAGCCTTTCAATTGGTATGCTTGTGTATGAACATATTAATTGAATTGCTTTTGTTAATTACATGTCATCAAAAAGATATGGGCTGAGATGAAATAAGGGCAATAAAATAAGACACCTTGCTGTTTGACAAAACTTGAAGAGGCCATTCTCTGGTATCAGAAGGTGCACCTGAACATCGCTAACAGGTTGCTTGATCAGAAGCGTGTTTATAGATCTGTGAGTGGGTTACATCCTAGAGGGAAAGCCTTCAACAGAAAGGTGATTATGGCCCAGTTATGCTGGCCTTGTTTTAAATTTTAGCTACTTAGTTATATATATTTTAAAAGCCCTTCCTTCCTTTAAAGAAATAGCTTCTACAAATACAGACAATTATAGCTATTTTCCATATGTACTTCCTGGAGTTACTATTACTACTGGGGCTTTTGGCCAAGAGCAATGCAATTCTGATTAATAAAAACATCTTTAGAGAAAAGGGTAGGATTCTGAAAAAGCCTTTCAATTTGTATGCTCGTCCATGAACGTATTAATTGAATTGCTTTTGTTAATTACATGTCATCAAAAAGATATGGGCTGAGATGAAATGTATATTACAGAGCAGGGTAAACCATCAAGGGGCTTCCATTCTGTTTTTCTTCAGTTGTATCTGTGCCACTATTGACAGCAAATTTCAGTCAGTTTAAAAGAGGTCAGTCAAGCCAAAGCAGGCTTTTGAAGCTTCAAAGAGATGATCAGATGTCAAGATCAAATCTTGCCTCAGGGAACCTGACGTGTTTTCAGTCTGATGCCTTTGCGAAGTCCAACTCTAGGGTGGATTTAATTAACATGACATAAAAAGAGAAGGATATTTGAGGTGCTGATTTTTCTCCAAAATTCTTTTCATACATTTGGTTCCACTATATCCTTAGTAGCAAATCTTCGGTCTGAAGAAAGCATGAATCGAAAATGTCCTGCTCTTGTATACAACATTGACTATAGTGCTTTCAAGGGGCTTTCCTGATGGCTCAGATGGTAAAGAATCCGCCTGCAATGCAGGAGACTCCAGTTTGATGTCTGGGACAGGAAGATCCCCTGGAGAAAGGAATGGCTACCCACTCCAGTATTCTTGCCTGGAGAATTCCATGGACAAAGGAGTCTGGTGGGCTACAGTCTATTGGGTCAGAAAGTCAGACACAACTGAGTGACTAGCACTTTCACAATGTTTTCAAACTACAGAAGAGTCCAACAGATAATCAACACGATGAAAAATTGCATGGTACATCCAGATTAGTTTCTCAGTTCTACTTAAATAGATTTTACCCTGGGGGCTTCTTTGGTGGCTCGATGGTAAAGAATCCACCTACTAATGCAGGAGATGTGAGCTCGATCCCTGGGTAAGGAATATCCCCTGAAGAAATGGCAACACACATCAGTATTTTTGCCTGGGAAATCCCATGGAAAGTGAAGCCTGGTGGGCTACAGTCCATTGGGTCCAAAAAGAGTCAGATATGACTTAGCAACTAAACAATAACAACAAAAGATTATTTATTTTTTGGTTAAAAAATAATTTTTATTAAGCGTGAATTATGTGCTGAAGACTTACACAAAGCTTTTGGCATATAAATGTCACGTTGTTGTTGTTTAGTCACTAAGTCGTGTCCAACTCTTTGCAAACCCCAAGAACTGTATGTAGCCTGTCAGGATCCTCTGTCCATGGGATTTCCCAGGCAGGAATACTGGAGTGAGTTGCCATTTCCTACCTCCAGGGGATCTATTCAACCCAGGAATCAGACCCTTGTCTCCTGCACTGGCAGGTGGAATCTTTACCGCTGAGCAACCAGTGAAAGTGAAGTGCAAGTGGATGTTGCTCAGTCCTGTCCAACTCTTCGCGACACCACGGACTACACGGTCCATGGAATTCTCCAGGCCAGAATACTGGAGAGGGTAGCCTTTCCCTTCTCCAGGGGATCTTTCCAACCCAGGGAAAGAACTCAGATCTCCCGCACTGCAGGTGGATTCCCTACCAGCTGAGCTACAAGGGAAGCCCAAGCTCTTAGACTCATGATGTAACTTCTCTGACTCAGATGTCTTAAGGGTTGGTATGAAGGCTTCCCAACCCTTAAGACATCTGAGTCAGAGAAGTTACATCACTGGTCTAAGATCACACAGAAAAAGGAGAAACCTGAAATTTGACTCGGGACTTTGGATTCCAAGTTCAGCTTTGCTACACAGCACTTTACTGCCTCCCTTTTTTTTGTTTTTTTTTTTTTTGTTGTTAGTGATTTTTTAAAATATAAATGTATTTATTTTAATTGGAGGCTACTTACTTTACAATATTGTATTGGTTTTGCCATACATCAACATGAATCCACCACAGGTGTAGACGTGTTCCCCATCCTGACCCCCCTTCCCACATCTCTCCCCATACTGCCTCCCTTTAGATAACAGATTTTGATTTATTATGAAGAGAATATTAAGGACATTTCACTTAGTGTTTAATAGACAAAAAGGATAACATTTATAATAACTTAGCTATTTAAAGGGAAATCCATATGATTCAGTTTAACAAAGGTGGCTGTATTTGTCTTGTAAGGAGGAATTATCCTATAAGGGAAGGAAACATCAGGGAATGCCCAGGTGAGAAACAATTTTAAGAGACACCATGGAGGGCTCCAGTGTCCCCTCTTCACCAGCAGCTTTCTTTCCTTCTCATTTTTTTTCCCGAGCAGTATTTAGAATTTCATCATTTAAATGCATTATATTGCTTACCAATCCTAAAGGAAATCAACCTTGAATATCCACTGGAAGAACTGATGCTGAAGTTGAAGCTGCAATACTTCGGCCACCGAATGCAAAGAGCTGACTCATTGGAAAAGACCCTGATGCTAGGAAAGATTGAGGGCAAGAGAAGAGGGCAACAGAGGATGAGATGGTTGGATGCCATCACCAACTCAATTGACCTGAGTGTGAGCAAACTTCTGGAGACAGCAAAGGACAGGGAAGCCTGGTGTGCTGCAGTCCATGGGATCACAAAGAGTTGGACACACTTAGCAACTGAACAACAACACTGCATACATTAAAACTCCCCTGGGTCTGGTGGTTGTTCAGTCACTCAGTCATGTCTGACTTTTTCCTACCCAATGGACTGCAGCATGCCAGGCTTCCCTGTCCTTCATCATTTTCTGGAGCTTGCTCAAACTCATGTTCATTGAGTCGGTGATGTCATCCGACCATCTCATCCTCTGCTGTCCCATTCTCCTCCTATTTGCAATGTTTCTCTGCCTTAGGGTCTTTTCCGTTCACATCAGGTGGCCAAAATACTGGAGCTTCAGCTTCATTGTCAGTCCCTCCAATGAATAGTCAGGGTTGATTTCCTTTAGGATTGATTGGTTTGATCTCCTTACAGTCCAAAGGATGCTCAAGAGTCATTTCCAACAACACAGTTCAAAAGCATCAATTCTTTGGTGCTCAGCTTTCTTTATAGTTCAACTCTCACATCCATACATGACTACTGGAAAAACTATAGCCTTGACTAGATGGACTTTTGTGGGCAAAGTAATGTCTCTGCTTTTTAATACACTGTCTAGGTGTACTCCTTTCCCAATCTGGAACCCATCTCTTGTTCCATGTTCAGTTCTAACTGTTGCTTCTTGACCTGCATACAGATTTCTCAGGAGGGAGGAAAGATGATCTAGTATTCCCATCTCTTTCAGAATTTTCCACCATCTGTTGTGATCACACAGTCAAAGGCTTTAGTATAGTCAGTGAAACAGAATTAGATGGGTCTTGGTGCTCATTAAATTAGGGTGACATCAAAGTTAGCTTAAATTGCAACTTGGATGGATTGATGCTTTGTGAAGAATAGAATTCTGAAATCATGTCCAGGCTCTACAGGCTCAGTTGCCAATGTCAGCTGATGGAGGTGATAATCATACTAGTTCACCAGTAGAAGTCATTAAGTAAAAACAGATTTTATTTGTTACAAAAACATTAAGATGTGTGGCTACTAATACCACAGTGTGAGTTTATCTGATAACTTTCATAGCACATAGAGGAAGGGGAGAAAGAAGAGAAAGAATAATTCTGAAGCTAGAGCTGGGATAATCATATGACACTGTGCATACCAGGGAATTTTTGAGAGCAAACGGGATTCTATCAACAAAATTCCAGGACAGTATATATTAGCTGGCATTGCACAGTATGGTAATCTTAGCTCTGGGGAAAGACAGTCCCTCTCAAATAAATACATATATTAAGGAGTTAAATAAGAAGTGGTCCTTCAAATAAGACCACTAAATTCTTTTTCCTAATGGTATGGCCTTTTCAGAGCTATGGTGTCTAGTGACATATTTCCTTAACAACAAGAAACTAAAGCAACTGAACCTGGATAGGATCCCAAAAACCTTAGAGATTCACTGTCAAGCATATAACATATGAACTACATTTGATCAATTTGCAATTTTTCAGAGGCTGATTATCCAACTAATGCATTATCTTTTGGACCCTTGTTTTATTTCTTCTACTGGTTAATTTAACAATATGTCAGTTATGATAAGAAGGTTTGATGGAGAAGAAGATGAAGCTATTACATAAAATGAGTTTGGAGAATTACCAATAGATTTCAATTATCCATGTTACTCATACTGAAGGCTGATTCATTGTGAAGAGTAGAGATTTAACTGGACAGTCTTGCTGTTTCTAAGACAGAACTGTCCTTACTCTTTTTGTAATTATTGTACAGAACATATATTATATGTGCAATTGTGAACATACAGATTCTTACTTCCCCAATCCCGTGACCTGTGATTAATGCAATGAAAACATAATCATGACGACTTAAATCAACTTGCAGTAACATATACAAATAAAATAAAGGAATTAAGTTTCAGTATTCATGCCTTTTATTGTGGTGCCATGCTCTTGATACAAAAAAGAAGAAATACTGGTGAGCTACTTTATGGAAGGCGAGAAAACAATTAGAGTCCACATGGTGTATAATCTATGGCATATAAGGCTACTAAATTTTCTTAAAATGCAATGTTTATGAGCTTAAGAATGAAAGGAATGTACCATGAATATTAGAAAAATATTGCCATACACAAAAGTATTGGCTTCTCCTACATTAATCTGGCTTCTCCTTCTTAAATTTAGTTGGATAATCTCTTCACTTATTCAAATCTTAATCACACTTCAAAGTCTAAATTAACATCCACTTCTCTTTCTGAAGGTTGTGGTCTATTACAAATCCAGTGTCTCTCTGTGCTCTCAGCTATAGATACTTGTAATGCTCATTTGTCACCTAATTTATACTATCTTGATATGTCACTGCAGTTATATTATTTACTTATTATTTATTGCTTGACTTTTCATATCAGAAACCAGTACAATCTCCCAGACCATATTGTAAATAAATTCTTTTAGAGTGGGGTCATTTGTGATCGAACCTTGTATCTTTCTGTGCATGCGTGCTTGTGTGTGTGAGTCACTCAGTCCTGTCCCACTCTTTGCGACCCCATGGACTGTAGCCCACCAGGATCCTCTGTCTATGGAATTCTCCAAGAAAGAATACGGGCGTGGGCTGCCATTCCCTTCTCCAGGGGATCTTCTCAACCCAGGGGTTGAACCCAGGTCTCCTGCATTGCAGGCAGATTCTTTACCATTTGAGCCACCAGGAAAGCCCCTGTCTTTCCTTAGGAGCTAACAAAATTTTAAATGTATTTAAGTTGGATTGTATGAAATTGCCCATATTTGGTCATTTTTGGTAAATGATCAATAAAAAGTGAATTTTATATGGTTCAGCCTAATAACAGTTGTTCTAGAAATAATTGTGGAATGAGTAGAATTATATTCAAAATTTTAAAATCATATATATATATGCATATATAATAGATCATTTAGAATAGATCATTGAATTTCTTTTACTTTTTCTAGAAGCTATTTAGTCCCAAATGGCTTTAGTATTAGTTCATTAGCTTCTAGACATGATTTTTTAAAAAATGAATATGACTATTTTCTAGGGAAATAAGCATAACTGAAATAACAGATCATAAAGTACTAACTCTCTTAGCATGGTAATGCTAATATTGAATTTTTCTGGCACTGTTTACCAGTTGATAAAACCATTCTTTAGACTAATATTAGTTATAGGTAATCTTTATCCCAGGCACTGTTCTAAGCATTTCCTATTGATACACTCATTGAAGAACCTGCATCTCAACCCTGTGAAGTAGGTAATAATATCTTTTTTCAGATGAGCAAACTGAGGCATGAAGAGGTAATTTGCTCAAAATCACACAACTAGTAATCATAGAACTGGGTGTCAAATTCAGGCAGTCTGGCTTCAATCCTTCTTTTAAATGCCACTGGAATTCTAATCAATAGAAGTAGAGTTATTGAAAAGTTAGAATAAATTAAAAATAATTTAGCTTATGAAAGATATAGCATCTGGTGATGAGTTTATAATTTAGAGTTACAGAGTTGAATAGACCATATTTAGGGCCTGAAACCTGCAGCTTTAGTTCTTTCATAAGCAACTCAAAACCAGTTTGTGTTACAGGGCCTCAGTTTTCTGCATTAAAATCTGGAATTTATAGCTTTGAATCCTCTACAAGAGTTTTATAAGAGGAGAGAAAATAAGATTATGTAACACGTGATAGTAAGATAGGATTATATAACATGTGTGCCTCAATTAATCAGGCACATTTATTTTTATAATTATTTATGAATATATGCATGCAAATATTTTTTAAGATTATTTTTAATGCTACTTTTTTAATAATCAATGTATGTTCTCTATTGAAGATATTTGATTTCTTTGGTACTTGAAAACTATACAAAATCACACGAACAGAGAATACTTCTGATTCACTCTGAACAGTAATCAATAGACTGAAATATGTATGCATATATAATGTACATTATGTTACCATAATTAAATATACATATAAAACATGATCAGTAAAATAATTTGTCTTAATGTAGAAACTATAAGCATTCTTTGTTATTGAACTTTTTGTTAACAATAAATGAAATAATCCAGTGTGATTTTTCTTTGTTTTCAAGAAAAGAAATACACTTTCCTCTGGAATTTAGCATCAAATAATGACAAATGCATTAATAAGTAAGTGAGCATTTGCCTTTAAATTTCTGAGCCTGATATTGACTTGGGTTGGCTTGAAAAATGAGACCATTAAATTAGATGATTTTATGTTGTTCAAATGACAACTTGCTGTAAGTGTCTGAAAGCAAGATTTGTTTATCATTTCTAAAATCTACACTCTAAGGAATGCAATTCTATTCCTAATAAAATAACCAAGTATATCTCCCCTTTAAGAAAACAGCTAAAGGAAAACAGCCATGAATGTATTTTTCTTAGATATAGACTTAGGAACTTACTATAAGTTGAGTCATTCAAAATCTGTGAAAATTTTTCTATAAGGAGATCCAAGAAGCCCTTATCCATGGTTAAGTTTAGGAAGAGCTAATAGAAAAGGCTGGAGGTGTGGTGTATGACTGGAGGCTTAAATTTTTTAAATCAGACCTTTCTGAAATGCTTGATTTTTCTGATCTTTTCCATGAATTACATGTTTCATGTCATCAGGGGGTTATCCCCCTGAGCAAACTGCATATTTTGCTGTGTGGTTTTACTGCTGTTTCGGCTTTAGAAGAAGTGCTTGAAAACTCAAACCAGTGTTCAATCAGCTCAGTCAGTTCAGAGAGAGCAGTGTTAGAGGCAGCGTTACCTTCTTACACGCAGTGATGGAGCCGCCCAGGCTACTTCCCAAGCTGGTGCTGGCGCTGGCGCTGCCCTGCTGCGTTTCCGGAACCTGGTACATCAGGGGTGACTCCAAGCTGCTGTTTGTTCCCCAAAACACAAGAGAGAACACATTCAGTGAGTCATCTGCATATTCAGAAAGAAAGAAGCACAATGTGCTTTATGCAAAATCATCTTTTCAGATTGAGCTGGACACTGCAAACCTTCTGCTGACACTGATGTTTGTTTCCTTGCTGGTTTCACTTTTGTATTTGGTGGAACCACGATGACCTTTTCCATTCTGAATATAAAGTTGTGACCCATCGTCCTCCATGGACTGTGGATGGACACATCTGCGTGATTTCTAGCAGAGTTGACACATTTTCTTAAGCAAGTAGTTTTAAAACCCCAATAATATTCTTCCCATTGTCACATTATTTCTACTCAGTCAAAATGAATACATAAAAAATACTCTTATTTTTTCAAATGAGAGGAAAACAATTTTAATTGGGAAGCAGTGTGGTACCATGAAAAGAACATGAGCTTTAGAAAACACAGGTCATCTTTTTATCATCCCTGTGACTGGAGACAGTATCTTAACTTTCTTGTCTCCAAAATTCTAGACTTAAATCCTCCTCCCTTGTTCCTGTCAAATCTTGGTGGGCTTGACTATATACAGGGGTGTATAAATATTTTTAAAAATCTGAAATTGCTTATACAGCCTCAAGACATGATAAAAATCAAAATTATTTTTAGAAAATAGTTTCAGAATATTGAAGGGAACAGCTACCCACTTCAGTATTCTGACCTGGAGAATGCCATGGACTGTATAGGCCATGGGATCATAAAGAGTCAGGTACGACTGAATGACCTACTGAGCTGAGCTGAGAAATATTAAAATTCAGAGGGCTTCTTGTATATTTAAATCAGGCTGAATAATTTTCTTCTGAAAATATGCAAATCTAGATTTTCAAAAAGTATATTGATATCTCAAGTCTACATATTTTATTTTTGTGGTTGTTGACCACATAAAACATGTACAATTCATTGAAACACATTTTTTTGAAATACTGTCTAATGACTCTTTATGTAATTATCAACCCAACATACAGAATTTTTTTCTTCAGATTAAGAAGTACCAAACAGAAGATCCGTTAAATAAACACTGTGTTTCTAAATAACCTATAAGCGTCATGCTTGAGGTGCTGAACTAGTCAATTTTCACTGCATTGCAATTAGCCATAGTCAAATACTGCATGCATGTAGTCCATTTGTATTTCTGTTATTAACTACTATGAATAACATTCTTTTTTTACATGACTGCAGATGGTGCTCTGTAACAGATCAAAAATTTGGGTAACAATTTTATAGAATAATTCAAGTAAAATCTGTTTTGTTTTAAACATTATGTGGTGTTTTCTGAGTGACTGTCACCTTGAGGAATAGAATGAAAAGACAGCATCCATATTATTTGTGATGAACTAGGGAAAGATTGGGAAAGGAAGGATGAAAGGAAGAAAGGAAGGAAGGGAAGAGAAAGGAAGAGGGAGGGGGAGGGCTCAGGAGACAGAGGGAGACGGTAACTGACTCTAGATCCCGGTTCCAGCGCCTTAGCCAAGACACTGCTTAGCTTTTCAGTGTCTCTTTTTCATTTATAAATGAAATGCTTGGAGTCAAGTCTGTGGTCCCTGCTAGCTCTGGACCTCACTTTCAAAGTATCACTGAGAGTCTGAGTTTTCAGCCCTGTTTTTCCAGGCTTCTTGCAATGTAGGGCCTATCCCCTACTTACTGTCAATAACTGATTCTCCCTCAAACTCAGCTCCAGACCTTCTGAATGCTTTCTCAGCCACAGGTGAGTCTGACTTTTATACCAAACAGGTTATCACTGTGAGATTCTAAATCATTTACACATGGAAGACAGGATCACCGACCAAGGTAACTACAGTCTGTAACAACTTGGCCCATGACTCAAAAGAAACTGAGTTATTATTCTTAGTAGGAGCCAGTCAAAGCTCTGTGTGCAGGAGTTCAGAGAGACAGGCTAAAGAGTCTACATAGCTGCCTGCCCTGCTTCTGCTATGTCCATGAGGCATCTCTAGTGATCTGGAGGATCCCTTCCATCCAGGCCACCAAAGGATTTAAGTCCAGTGTTGGGACATTCCCCATGTCTCATTGCAAAGTTAGCAATCCTGAGAGTGGGAGGGAGGAAGGCTGAGAAATCAGATGGACACAAACCTGATACAAAACACAACAGAAATAGAGCTTCAACAATTAGTATCTCTCTAAAGGGGGATCACATCTAACTTAAGGAAAGTTGGATAGGTCCAAAATCAGGGAACCTAGGTTAGAGTAAAAGATCAATCATGGAAGCTCCTTGTTTTCCCATAAAGCACACTGTGCATGGCTGCAAGTAGCCCCATTGCTTAGCCGTGTCTGACTCTTTGGACCTCATTAACTGCAGCCTGCCAGGCTCCTCTGTCCATAGAATTCTCCAGGCAAGAATACTGGAGTGGATAGCCATTCTCTTCTCCAGGGGATCTTCCTAACCCAGGGATCGAACCTGGGTCACCCCCACTGCAGGCAGATTCCTTACCGTTGGAGACACCANCCATAGAATTCTCCAGGCAAGAATACTGGAGTGGATAGCCATTCTCTTCTCCAGGGGATCTTCCTAACCCAGGGATCGAACCTGGGTCACCCCCACTGCAGGCAGATTCCTTACCGTTGGAGACACCAGGGAGAGTAGCCTCAATACCATAGTGATTATTATACACATAAAAGTTTAACTGCTGAGTTAGTCACAGATAAAGAAGAAACGTCAAGTTACCAGATCACCATATGGTAAATACCGAAATCAGATTGATTATATTCTTTGCACCCAAAGATGGAGAAGTTCTACAAGTCAACAAAAACAAGACTGGGAGCTGACTGTGGCTCAGATCATGAACTCCTTATTGCAAAATTCAGACTTAAATTGAAGAAAGTAGCAAAAACCACTAGACCCCATTCACATATGACCTAAATTAAATTCCTTATGATTATACAGTGCAGTCCAATTCTGCTCAGTGGTATCCAACACTTTGTAATCCCATGGACTACAGCACATCAGTCCTCCCTGTCCATCACCAACTCCCAGAGGTTGCTCAAACTCATGTCCATCGAGTCAGTGAAGCCATCCAACCATCTCATCCACTATTGTCTCCTTCTCCTCCCGCCTTCAATCTTTCTCAGCATTAGGCTCTTTACCAATGAGTCAGTTCTTTAAATCAGGTGGCCAAAGTATTGGAGTTCCAGCTTCAAAATCAGNTTGGGCACCTACCAACCTGGGGAGTTCCTCTTTCAGTATCCTATCATTTTGCCTTTTCATACTGTTCATAGGGTTCTCAAGGCAAGAATCCTGAAGTGGTTTGCTGTTCCCTTCTCCAGTGGGCCACATTCTGTCATACCTCTCACCTGAGGCCAGGGGTGGCAGCCAGAAGGTGCTACCCCACGTCAAAGGAGTGGTGGCTGGGCGGGAGTAGGAAGGCTGAGAGCAGCTACTCCCCATTCAAGGTCAGGAGTGGTGTTGGTGACAAGATACCCCTCATCCAAGGTAAGGAGTGCTACTGTGCTTTGTTGGAGCAGCTGTGAAGAGATACCTCACTTCCACGGTAAGAGAAACCCAAGTAAGACGGTAGGTGTTGCGAGAGGGCATCAGAGGGTAGGCACACTGAAACCATAATCACAGGAAACTAGTCAATCTAATCACACCGACCACAGCCTTGTCTAACTCAATGAAACTAAGCCATGCTGTGTGGGGCCACCCAAGAAAGGCAGGTCATGGTGGAGAGATCCCTAAGAAAAAGAAATGTACAAAGGCAAAATGCGTATCTGAGGAGGCCTTACAAATAACTGAGCAAAGAAGAGAAACTAAAGGCAAAGGAGAAAAGGAAAGATAGACCCATTTGAATGCAGAGTCCCAAAGAATAGCAAGGAGAGATAAGAAAGCCTTCCTCGGTGATCAATACAAAGAAAGAGGGAAATAATAGAATGGGAAAGACTAGAGATCTCTTCAAGAAAATTAGAGATACCAAGGGAACATTTCATACAAAAATAGGCACAATAAAGGACAGAAAAGGTATGGACCCCTAAGTGGACCAACAGTTAGAATTGGCCATTTCTGCTCCTTGGAAGAAAAGCTATGACCACCCTAGACAGCATGTTAAAAAGCAGAGACATTACTCTGCCAACAAAGGTCCATCTAGTCAAAGCTATGTTTTCTCCAGTAGTCATGTATGGATGTGAGAGCTGGACTATAAAGAAAGCCAAGTGCTGAATTGATGCTTTTGAACTGTGGTGTTGGGGAAGACTCTTGAGAGTCTCTTCGACAGCAAGGAGATCCAACCAGTCAATCCTAAAGAAATCAGTCCTGAATATTCAATGGAAGGACTGATGTTGAAGCTGGAACTTCAATATTTTTGCCACCTAATGGGAAGAGCTGACTCACTGGAAAAGACTCTGATATTGGGAAAGATTGAGGGCAGGAGGAGAAGGGAATGACAGAGGATGAGATGGTTGGATAGCATCTCTGACTCGATGGATGTACGTTGAGCAAGCTCTGGGAGTTGGTGATGGACAAGAAGGTCTGGCTTGCTGCAGTCCATGGGGCTGCAAAGAGTCGGACATGACTGAGTGACTTAACCAAACTGATTGACCCACATATATCCTGGTATGAAAATCTTTCTGCCTTTAAGATGATTGTGAGACTGAGATCCTAGTCAGAGGTGAAGGTGAGGAAGGGATTTGAAAGTGTTGCCTGCCTGCAGGGCTGGCTTCATTTGTTTAAGGCTAATCATCTATAGCATTAACAAAATTAACAATGTGTCCTCCATGTATCTTCTGCTCTCCTGAAACACATTATGAATCAATTTAATGATGCCTATATCTAAAATATACCTAGAGAGGCGCATCTTTTAAATCACGTGACATGAATGTAAGTTTCCAGTGGGTGACTACAACCCAGCTCAATCTATTCCCATGCCTTTGGGAAGGAGATGAATTTTCAGAGTATTTGCAAAAATATTTTCTCTCTAGAAGCAGCACATTTGCTGCTACAGGATGAGACAGCAATGGCAAGAACATGAAACTCATGCATTTATTAAAAATGAGCACAAACTGACATTAAAAGAACTGCTGTCAAGATACAACACAGCCTTATAACTTGCTCTTAATGGGGAAGGATGTAAATACTTCCCTGGGACACTTTTGTTTGATTTTGACAAGTGTTGACAGTTATTTATTAAGCACATCCTTTCCGTCTGGTTTCACGCTGAAATTGCTAAATGCATTTCAGTGAGGAGGAAGATCAAGGTAGGAAGGAAGGCACCAAAGCAGAATTTAAAGTAGTGACTTTAAAAGTATTATAGTAGGAGAAGCAGACACCTTTGTAGAACAATGTCGTATATCAATGACATCCTGAGTTGCCACCACACTGCAATCAATGATTCATGCAATGTGAAGAAGTAGGTCAGCCATCAGTGGTGAAAACAGCTTAAGGAATATTCAGTGATTTCACCAGAGAATGAAGTGACCCACTAGTGGAAATTGAGCGGTTATTATGTTGCTACTTGAAGTTCAGTCTATGTACCAGCAGCACTCTTGGAAGCTTGTTGCTACCCAGGATCTCATGACCTGCCCTAGAGCTACTGAATCAGGTCTGCATTTTGACACTAAACTCATGGGATTCACATTCTCATTAAAGCTTGAGAAGCATTTATCTAAAGTCTTAAGTTAAACATAAATTGTTTTTGCCTTTGAGCCTTTGCACATGATATTACCTCTTTTAGAAATGTACAGATGAACTTATCATCAGGGCAGGAATAGGAATGTATTTGCAGATGTAGGGAACAGACACAGGGAGATAGGTTAGCAGGTGTGAGGTGAACTGGGAGACTGGGATTCACATATCTGCACTGCCATGTGTAAAACCGACAGCCAGTGGGAAGCTGCTGTATAGTGCATGGAGCTCAGCTTGGTGCTCTGTGCTGACCTAGATGGATGGGATGGAGGTGGGGTGGGAGCAAGGTCCAAAAGGGAGGGGACTGTTGTTGTTCAGTCATCCAGTCACGTCCAACTCTCTACAACCCCAAGGACTGCAGCACGCAGGCCTCCCTGTCCCTCACCATCTCCCAGAGTTTGCCCAAGTTCATGTTCACTGCACTGGTGACACTGTCCAGTCATCTCATCCTCTGATGCCCTCTTCTCTTTTGCCCTCAATCTTTCCCAGCATCAGGGACTTTTCCAATAAGTCATCTGTTCGCATCAGGTGACCAAAATACTGGCAACTTCGCATCAGGTTCTTCCAGTGAATATTCAAGGTTGATCTCCCTTAAGATTGACCAGTTTGATCTCCTTGTTGTCCAAGGGGCTTTCAAGGTCTTCTCCAGGCCACAATTCTAAGGCATCAATTACTTGGTGTTCTTCCTTTTTCACAGTTCAGCTCTCACAACTGTACTCAACCAGTGGGAAGATCATACTCCTGACTATATAGACCGTTGTTGGCAGAGTAATGTCTCTGCTTTTCAATACACTGTCTAGGTTTGTCATCGCTTTCCTGCCAAGAAGCAATCATCTTCTCATTTCATGGCTGCGGTCACCGTCCAGNTTTCACAGTTCAGCTCTCACAACTGTACCCAACCAGTGGGAAGATCATACTCCTGACTATATAGACCGTTGTTGGCAGAGTAATGTCTCTGCTTTTCAATACACTGTCTAGGTTTGTCATCGCTTTCCTGCCAAGAAGCAATCATCTTCTCATTTCATGGCTGCGGTCACCGTCCAGAGTGATTTTGGAGCCCAAGAAGAGGAAATCTGTCACTACTTCCACTTTTTCCCCTTCTATTTGCCGTGTAGTATTGGGGGCAGATGCTATGATCTTAGATTTTTTTTAATATTTAGTCTTAAGCCTACTTTTTCACTGGGATATATGTGTACATATAACTGATTCACTTCATTGTACAGCAGAAACTAACACAACATTGTAAAGCAACTATACCCCAATTAAAAAAAAAAAAACCCTTCCTGTACCCACCCCCCACCCCAGCCCACACCCCTGCTTCCTTCAGAATAATCTCTACTCTATCCTTTGAGTCTCCATTTATAAATCACCTCTTGCATCTCTTTCTTCCCCTCTCTCTGTTAAGGAGACCACTGCTCCTCTCCAAACTCCAAGGCCCAATGCACACACACGCATACACATGTGCACACACACACACTCACATCCACACCCTCACATTTCCTCCACCCTCATCTCCCAAATCTCAACTCAACCCAAGAAATGAGACAGATACTCTCGTGAGTTTCAATAGCACTTGTCCTATGAGAGCACTTGTCAAAATGATATATAATTGCATAATGTTTGTCTGTCTCCCTGTTTAGGCTATAAATAGTGCTTTCACTGTTAGGGATCCCTTACCACCTAGGACAGCACTAGGCAGAGATGGATGCTCAATTAGTGTTTATCAGTGTTGTTTTTCCTTATCTTTCTGAGCATCCTGGTTGACCTCAAAAGATTATGCACTGAAGAGTGTTTGAATTCAATGCTAAATTTCCTGCAGCGGTGACAGATGGTGAGATAAGCCACATCTGCAAAGATAATTTAAAGAGTTTCCCAGGATAATTCTAACAAAAAGGGATCCTGCTGCTGTGGTTGCTGTTGAAGTCAAGTAAACACACTGAAAGTTAGACAATTTGAAGATTCTAAGAGCTAAGGTTTATTCTTAGCTTCTCCCCCACATAAAGAATGCTCTTAGTAAAATATGGTAATTGGTTTGATTGTCTAAATCCTATCAAGGACTCTATTTTGGGGCCTTATACTAAATCCTTTAATCTCAGCACCAGAAGAAAAATAAAAGCTCTTATCTATCAGAAGGGATTTTGAGCAAGAACTCAAGTGGCCCTTGTTAAAACCAGTTTAACAACATGCCACAACCTAGAATTTAGAGGATTTTAAAATACACATTTGTGTGGTTCAAAATGAAAGTTTGCTGAAGTGAATGTCCTTATTTTACCCTTATCTAAAGGGATTAATTTGTTAGATGAAGAAAAGGGTTTAGGTCAGTCTTTCTAAAACTGATATGTTTTTGGAAAACTGAAAACCCAAAGCAATCTTGAGACAGAACAAGGCTGGAGGCATCATACTCCTTGATTTTAAACTACATTACAAACACTTATAAAACAGTGTGATCTTAGCATAAAAAACAGACAGAGATTACTGGAACAGAATACAGAACCAGAAGTAAATGCACTTATATAGGGTCAATTAATCTATGACAAAGGAGCCAAGACTATACAATGTAGAAAAGGCAGTCTCTTCAGTAAATGGTACCGACAAACAGAACAACCACATGAAAAAGTATGAAACTGGACCCCCTACCTTATGCTGTGCTGTGCTTAGTCTCTCATGCCTAACTCTTTGAGATCCCATGGACTGTAGCTCACAGGCTCCTCTGTCCATAGAGATTCTCCAGGAGAGAATACTAGAGTGGGTTGCCATGTCCTCCTCCAAGGAATCTTCCCAACCCAAGGATCAAACCCAGGTCTTCCGCAGTGAAGGCAGGTTCTTTGCCATCTGGGCCACCAAGGAAGCCCATGAATATCGGAGTGGGTTGCCTATCCCTTCACCAGGGGATCTTCCAGAACCAGGAATCGAACCAGGTCTCCTGCACTGCAGGTGGATTCTTTACCAGCTGAGCTATGAGGGGAACCTTCCCCCCCACCACCACCTTATATCATACCCAAAAATTAACTTGAAATAGATTAAAGACTTGAAAATAAGACCTGAAATCATAACACTCCCAGAAGAAAATAAAGACAGTGAGCTCATAGATGATTTTTTTTAAGCTGACATCAAAAACGAAAGCGAAAATAAATTAAAAAGGTTCTGCACAGCAAAGGAAACCATCAACAAAATGAAAATGCAACCTACAGGAAGGGAGAAAATATTCGCAAATCATATATCCAATAAGGGGCTAATATCCAAAATACGCAAAGAAATCATAAAATTTAATAGCAAGAAACCGAAGAGCTCAGTTAAAAAGTAGGCAGAAGATCAGAATGCAGATGGCCAATGAAAAGATGCCCTACATCATTAATCACCAAGGACATGCAAATCAAAATAACAAAGAGATGTCACTTCATGCCAGTTAGAGTGACTAACAGACAAAACAGCAAGTATTGGAGAGGATATGGAGAAAAGGGAACATCTGTACACTGTTGGTGAGATGTAAATCGATGCAGTCACTTATGGAGAACAGTGTGCAGTTTCCTCGAAAAATTAAAAATAAAGCTACCATATGATCCTGCAATTCCACCTCTGGGCACTTCTCCAAACAGAACAAAAACACTCATTTGAAAAGATAGATGCACCCCATGTTTATTGCAGCATTATTTACAAGAGCCAACACATCTTAAGTACGTCCATCAATGGATGGATGAATCCAAACACACAAGCATGCATGCATACATGCACGCAGGAAATGGAATATTATTCAGCCACAAAAACAAATGAAATCTTGGCATTTGCAATTACACGGAAGGACCTTGAGGGCATTATGCTAAGGGAAATAAATCAGACGAAGAAAGACAAGTACTATTTGTATAATCTCTCATACGTGGAATTGAAAACATACGTGTATATATGTGTGTTTACGATATCTTATCATTTGCATCTACAAAACAAAAGGCAGAGGCAGATGGAAGAAATGGGTGACTGTTTTTGCTTTGTTCTTTACATTTTAAATAAATTACATTAAAACTGATTTGCTTTAAAAATCACATGATGTGTAAATTTCTTCATCTTCTGACCAATCTATTGACAAATACTCCCTCTTTGGCCAAGCTTTAGTCAAGTTCATGACACCGTTCGTGAATCAGAAATCTCAGCCTGATGATACTGTCAGTGCTGCTAATGAAACCCTAAGGCCTGATTTCCCAGGTGGCTCAGGGGTAAAGAATCTACCTGCCAATGCAGGAGACACAGGAGATGTGGGTTTGATCTCTGAGTCAGGAAGATTCCCTGGAGGAGGAAATGGCAACCCATTCCAGCATTCTTGCCTGGAAAATTCCATGGACGGAAGAGCCTGGCAGGCTACAGTCCATGGGGTCGCAGAGTAGGGCACGACTGAGCATAAGCACAAACTGTGACTGTTAGTTGCTCAGTCGTGTCCGACTCTGCAATCCCAGGGACTGTAGCCTGCCAGGCTCCTCTGTCCATGGAATTCTCCAGGCAAGAATACTGGAGTGGGTCGCCATTCCCCTCTCCAGGGGAACTTCCCGAACCAGAGATAGAACCCGGGTCTCCTGCATTGTAGACAGATTCTTTACCATCTGAGCTGAAAGAGTGGAACATGACTGAGCACAAGCACCAGTAAGCTATACTCTAATTCAATATTGTTTTGCTGAAGCAAAAACAATACCCAGCTGTGGATGTGCCTGGTGATAGAAGCAAGGTCCGATGCTGTAAAGAGCAATATTGCATAGGAACTTGGAATGTCAGGTCCATGAATCAAGGTAAACTGGAAGTGGTCAAACAGGAGATAGCAAGAGTGAACACTGACATTCTAGGAATCAGTGAACTTAAGTGGACTGGAATGGCTGAATATAACTTAGATGAACATTATATCTACTACTGTGGGCAGGAATCCCTTAGAAGAAATGGAGTAGCCATCAAGGTCAACAAAAGAGTCTGAAATGCAGTTCAGTTCAGTTCAGTTCAGTCGCTGAGTCATGTCCGACTCTTTGTGACCCCATGAATCACAGCACACCAGACCTCCCTGTCCATCACCAACTCCCGGAGTTCACTCAGACTCACGTTCATCGAGTCGGTGATGCCATCCAGTCATCTCATCCTCTGTCGTCCCCTTCTCCTCCTGCCCCCAATCCCTCCCAGCATCAGAGTCTTTTCCAATGAGTCA